>CM024758.1:47536185-47641817 GCA_014218235.1 Colocasia esculenta
AAAGGTTCGTTTAAGGAAAACATAATCTTGATGCAATTTTGGGGTCAAAACATTTGTTGCAAAACATGGAATTGGATATCAACCAGCAAAACAAAAGAAATGGGAGAGACTTGATAACTTCTTGTTGATTCTAGCCCAAGCACAAGCTATCAAGTCCCTTCCAAGAATAAGAAAGGTCAAGACAAGGGTAAGAAACAGGAACCCAAGAAAATCAGTTCAGTTGTTAACACAACTAAGAAGTTTATCAACAGCCCCAAAGAGGGTTGTCGACAGGTCTTGAAACATGCTTCCAAAGAAAAGCTAACCAACAACAGAAGGGTAAAATGCCCATGCATGTTGCTCAGAACAACAAATCCACTGTTTTGGAAAAATCTTCATCATGCAAGTCTGTAAGAAAGTTGGGCACAATGCAAAACGATGCTGGAATAATTCAAATAAACTGAAAATCAAACAAGTTTGGATCCGAAGCATTTACTTTTAGGCATGAATGATACTTTGGGACCCAAAGTAATTTGGGTACCAAAATCTCATGTCTGATCCAATATGCGGAATGCCTAGCAGCCCAAAATCAAAACAAAATGGTACCTGGATAGTGGCTGCTCGAGGCACATGACGGGCGATAAAGACAAATTCTATTGCTGGTGGAAAAAGACAGACGTCAAGTTGTTTTTGGAGGTAACAATAAAGGCTAGATCATAGGTTCAGGCAAGGTTGTTAACCATGCTTCCAACTCAATAGACAATGTACTGTTAGTTGATGGTCTTCACCATAACCTGCTTAGCATAAGCCAACTGTGCGATAAAAGGTCATAAAGTTGTCTTTGAATCAAATTCATGTCAAATTGTTGATAAGGAAACAGGAAGTCTTAAATTTTCTGGAAAAAGAGTTAACAACATTTATTTGGTTGATCTAGATGATCCAGAAAATGAAAGTTTGTGTCTTGTTGCAAGTAAACAAGATGAGCTTACCTTGTGGCATCGTAGGCTTGGACATGCAGTGAAAGGGGGAAGAGACGTGTCTGGCGCTGGGAGGAGGAGGCTCCGATGGCCGAGGAGATGATGGAGGCGGAGATGACGGAGGAAGGAATGCCAGCGGTGGACATGCAGGTGGCGGTAGAAGCCCGTAAGGAGGCGATGAAGAAGGTGAGTCCCCAATGCCCTAACCCTTGAATTTCATGTGAATGAATTATGAGGAGACCCCATTGAGGGGTCAATGTAGGGCATAATGCTTAAGAGAACCGTCACCGGAGAAGGATGTCTCCGGTTGGGGGTTCGACTGAGAACGTGACAGCCTGCCCCTTCGCGACAACATTGTCACTTCGGGGTCAGGGGTTGGGACAAGGTCGTGACTGTCAACGGCCATCGTGATAAGGTTGCGGCCCGCTTGTGCATCACGGCAAGGTCGAAACCCATCGGGGCTTCACGATAAGGTCGCGACCCATTGGGTCGATGTTTACTCAGCCGAGAGCTATTAAACTGCTTGGATTACTGAATGGTTGCTTCTTTTGTTGCTTGTAAGGTGCGATGAGGGCCAGGGTCTCCTGGCTCCTCATGTTGGCAGTGTACCTCACCTTCCCTATGTTTAGAGGGATAGGCTAGAGGAGATGGGGTTCGAGGAGGTCCTCATGATGGAGAGGATGAGGGCGGATGCCCCACTGACGCAGGCGCTGAAGAGTAGGTGGGATAGCGAGGTGACAACCTTGTGTTTCCGTGCTGACATATGATCTCGGACCTGGAGGATGTCAGTAGGATCACCTAGTTGAGGGTGTACGGGGCTTGGTAAGCAGATTTACTATCCTCGTTATAGGGAGGTAGCACAGGGGCTGCTGGGGTTGATTGTCAGTTGTCGGTCATCCTTGGTCCTAGAGTAGACTTGCAGGATAGTCTAAGGCTCAGACAAACTGGTCGGGAGGTAGGAGAGACCCTGGATGAGCATTTGCATAGGCTAGTCGGGGCTGTAGGGTGACTCTAGCCAGTGAGCCAGGTCCTCTAGCGAACATGGACCTACATCGCTTCCTCACATTCTTCATTGGTTGACTCCTATTTGCCACGAGGGGCGACACAGTTCACTATCAGTTCCTGCCATTGCTGGAGGATCTAGACTGGGTTGGGCACTACACCTGGGGTGCGGCTCTCTAGCACTCCAGTTTGACAATCTGCGGACCTCTGATCGGCAGACGATGATCGATGGCTTCTTCCCCTTCCTCCCGATACATCTATCTTCCTTACATCTTCCAGTTATGAATTTCATTGCTTGCACACATGTGATCTAATAAAGAATTTTTTGTAGGTCTGGGCCTATCTCCACCTTCCAGGCCTGGGATGGGGTACGCTGGTGAGACTGGGCCTGGTGCCCCTGGAGAGGAGGCGGGTGTCGTGCCGGGACACCCACCCACTAGAGAAGCAAATGGCTTCCATCCAGAATGCGATCGATGTCTACCTTCAGCTCGATGTGAGTACTAACCCTTTCTCTAATTCCCAGTTGATTTCCTTAAATGTTTTGACCACTAAAAGGGTGTGTTCTCTATTTTTCAGGTGGTGTGGCTGCCATATCTGGAGGAGGCAGGCGAGAGATAGCCCTGGTTGGAGCAGGCCTGCCACTATTTCGATAAGGCAATGTGGGTGCATGCTCGAATCTAGTGCTTCCTCTCCATCTGCATCTGGCTCAGAGGGCACTCGGGTTGCGTTAGTGTTTTGTCGAGTTCCCTAGCTGAAGCAGGACACCTAGACCTAGTCGGAGCTTCAGGGGGCTTCACGACCGACCGACTCGCGCGAGAGGGCTCAGGAGCAGATTGCAGTCTTGGAGCACCAGGGGCAACGCGTCAGATCCGAGGCACATAGCGATGATGTGTAATTGTAGTCCTTCACCTTGAAGTATGGGGAGGAGGTCTATAGGGGCACCCGACGACAGATAGAACTCTAAACTTGGCAGATCAAAGATGACATGCTTTGGCGTATTGTAGGCAGACGTGGAGGGACAGATAGCGTCACTCAGCCCTCCTGCACTCTATCGTGCAGAACCAAGATGCTGCTAGAAGAGAGGTAGACCAGATGGTGAGTTACTTACTCAGACTTCAGTATCACCACACCTCCTAGCTTAAAGATGTTGATAAGTGTTCATGTACAGCGTGTGGAGTTGGAGAGGCTAAGGACATCACAGGAAGGTGCGTCCTCATCCCAAGCACTAGTGGGGCATCCCCAGCTTGACCTTGTCGATTAGCTGGCGGGTGCCCATAGGAGAGCAGAGGAGGCGGTCGCATCATTGGAGGAGAGGGTATGTGGAAACTGAACCTGATCACCTTTTGATTAGAAACTATACATCGACATGATGTGACATAGGTTGCAGAGCTAAGGACCACCACTGGCCAGGTGGATGCTATGATGATAGTGATAGCCCAGTGGCGTTCCAGGTAGAGACGGCAGCAGCAGGGCAGCTCAGTTCCGCCTCTAGGCAGAGAAAGTGGCGGTGCAGGCGAGGAAGCTGACACAGGAGCTGGCAGCACTACGAGTGCAGGGACTTGTAGACGTGAGATTTGGCCCATCCCCACCTTGGTCAATGGCCCTTTAAGCCTTGTTTGACTTCTTGTTGACTCCCTCGGATCCCATGTAGACGTCAAGATCGATTGCCATTTACCGCTATTGACGGCATGGTACCTTGACGTAACTCTTGTTGACGTCCATATTAGTTGACATCTGAACGCAGTAGATAGCAAGATCGATTGACGTCAACCTGGATTACCTATTCCACGGAACTATCCAAGTATCTCACCCACATCTGCCCCTAACGTCGGCCATGCCACATATGGGACCGTTCTCAAAGGGCAAATGGCCACCTTGGCATTCCATTGACCCAGTAAAAGTCTCATGTGGCCTCTCCGCATTGGCTTTTTTTTTTATACATGGATTTCCACCCATGCAAGTGTTTTCTCACACTTGAGCATCCTATGCTCCTAAGATCCGCCCCCACTGTCTATATATGGAGCTCCTTTGCTTTCTCAGGAGGGAGGGGAGATGTTGGATGAGTTGAGCTTTAATGCTTTAAAGAGGAGAGAGAAAGAAGGATAGTGCCTTGAGAGCTTCCATCTTTTCCTACTTTATGTCTCTATCCATTGGAGCATTCAGGAAGCTTCACCATGAGCTATAGGAGCCCACAAGCAGCCAAACAGCCATCAACAAGGATCATCTCCCTCTTCTTATTTTCTTCCTTCTCTTTTGTCTTTTAGTCTTGCATTCTATTCACTTCATACACACACACAAAAAGTACATATGTACACTCCCACACACCTAAAAGGGGTTTCAAGACCAAAAACGGAGGGAAGAAGGGTGGTCATAACATTTGGCCACCCCTCTTCTCAAGCCCGCAATTGGTACGGGGCTAACTTTTTGGGTCATTTTCTTTTACTTTTGAACATTTAGTACACTGCATTAGAGTCTTATTGAGTTATCTTGGTCGCAGGACACACCCTCGCCAGCACTGCAAAGCTTCTTCTCTTTGGCCGACTGAAGGGAAGGAAGTCGGCGTCCCCACAATCAACCGCTAACGAGGCAATGTCGTCGGCGCGATCAGGAAACCTCTTTGGGCACAGGTAAGGCTTTGGGATCACCTCCCTTTCATTTGCTTACTGGTTTCTTGGTCTTCTTCCTTTCTTCCCGAGGTCAAACAAGCTTCTACATGAAGAAAGGAGGAGGACAGGGAGAGCCAACCAGCAAGCACACCCCAACGGGGAGCACACGTAGGCGGGTGGTTGAAACAAACATCTACAGCTCTCTTCTGTCGATTACGGTGGAACCGACATTGCTCACCGTAGTTGGTGAGGTTTCTATTTTCGAACAGGTAGACATCCATCGTTGTTGGGTCTACATAGGTAAACGTCACCCTTCTGTGTCATTTATTCTAGGTTCCTTGCCATAAACTACTTTATGACATCCTTCGTTCTTGCCATGTACCTGCTTCTGAAGAACTTAATGTCATCTGTTGTTGCTGTTTACTTTTCCAGAAGTTGTTTTGTCTTGGTTGTCCTGTGTCTGGTGATTTCCTAGAACCGTGGCTGTTGTCCTTGAGAGGGTTGCTCTCAGGACTGTTCCAGGCTTGTTTTTGCCGATGATTGTGCTACCTCAGGGCTGAGGTATGCTGTTGTGTGTTGGCTGGTGCGTTCTAGTGGGTTTTCCAGAACACGCCTTGGTGGTTCTGGTGGAGGTTCTCCAGAACCAGTTGTGTTGCTTCTGCTGGTTGCTGTGTTCTCTCTATTAGCCGTGTGTTTGGCTGTTTGTTTGGGCTGCGTTCTGGTGATGTTTTTCCATAACGGCTCTTGGCGCTTTGGGTGGAGGTCCTCCCCAATGCTGCCTTGTGTTGTTTTGGCTGTCGCTGCTCTCTCTCTCTCTCTGTGGAGATGAGCCGTCGTTGTTGCCGGTTGGACTGTCCGTATTACAGTCTGCCGGGGCATTGGGTCGAGGTGTCGTGCCTTGGCCCGGCGTCTGGCCATGGTGCTGGCCAAGTTGTATCTTGTCCGTTTTTGAGTTTCTCGGCTGCACTGGTGAGACTTCGTGTGTCTCCGTGGTCGGGAGGTTTGCTTCATTTCTCGCGCCCCTGTGTGCTCTGCCAGATGGTCGTCTGGTGAGTGCCATGGGTGCCTGGCGGTTTGTGCTTCTATGGAAGAGGCTCGTTTGGAGGGTCTCCTTCCTCTACTTTCCATTGGTTGCTCGGGGTGATGTTGCTCCATTGTGGTGTTGTGTCTCCAGGGTGCGCATTGTTGCGACCTTCGGGTGGAGTCATCTTCCCTTGAGTTGCTTTTGGGTTGAGCTGGTTGCTCCCCTTGTTTCGGTTTTCCTTGGTTGGTGGTGTTGCACTAGAACCTTGTAGTGTTGTGCAGCTTTGGGTTGGACTATTGCGTGCAGTCTGTCTAGCACCCTAGAAATTTCATTAATTAAAAATTATAGATAAATTGAAAATTTGTCTATCAATAAAAAATCAAACTAGTTAAAAAGATACCCAGCATTATAGCATGCGTTAAAAACTCATATGAAAATTTTGTAATAATAATATTTATACCTTAAATAATATTCTCTAATGACCCATAAGGAAATTGGTCATAGAAAAATAATTTGGACCAAGTTTAGAATTTATGTGACTTATTATTGTAATTAAGGAATATTTCGGAAAAACCCATATTATATGAACTAAGTGGATTAAAAATTAAAAGGAAATTATGGGTAGATTCCAAACGATATGCATTGATAATCCATCATGAGAATTGGGACCAATGGACCTCTCATAGCCCATGAATAATTTCAAGTTAATAAAAAATATAATAAAATCTGTAACTCTATTATCCCCAAATTAAAAGGGGAAATTCTCATAAATCAAAACCTATTAAATGAAAAGAAGTAATTTGCTTTGTTAAATGGACCCATTAGAAATTTGGGGGCCAAAATAGGATTTTTAAAGGGGTAAATAGGAAAAATACACTAAATTCGTAACTTAAATATTGCTTAATAGGGTGTTGGGAATAATTTTTTTTAAAATATTTCTATCTAAAAATTAATGTTAAGTTCTCTTTTAATTTTAAATTTTAAATTATGAGAATGTGATATTATCTGTTTGGTAAAAATAATAAAAGTTTTTAAAAATATATTGATGTGTTTGGGGCGGGGGAGCTGCCGCACAGGGGCGGGGCAAGGGGAGGGCGTAAGGGGGTGGGGGATGGGGAGGGCGCACAAGGGCGGGGCAGGGGGAGGGCCTAAGAGGGGGGGGGGGGGGCGTAGGGGGGTGGGGAGGGGATGGGGGGGAGGGCGCCGGGTGGGGAGTTGGGTGTTTGCAGGCCTGTGGGGGGATGGGGAGGGCACAAGGGTGGGGGGGAGGGTGCTGCAGGGGAGATGGGGAGGCCGCAGGGGTGGGGGGAGGGGATGGGGGGGGGGGTTCGCATGGGGGGGGATGGGGAGGGCACAGGGGTGGGGGAGGGGATGGGGGGGGGGGGGGGTTGAAAGTGGAGTGAGTGTGTTTTTTAAAAAAAAACTGGTTCATCCTTGTTTTTATTTTGAGAGAGATACATTAGGTGAAAGTTGTTCTCTAAAATAAAAAATTATTTACCAAACATGTCATTGTGTTTGTTCTCTTTCTTTTTAAAATTAAGAGGGAAAATTGAGAAAAAAGTGCAACCAAAACTCTATAAATAGAAAAGAGGTATTAAGTATTAAAATAGCAAATTTAAGATGGAATGGATTCCTAAACCTACCTTAATAGGATGGCCATGAATTTGGATCCCAACCTAACCCAAATTGGACATGGCAAGCTTGGAAGGTGGAATTAAAAAGGAAATTCGGAATTAAATAGGAGTTAGGGTCCTATTAGGAAATAGAAACATAGGAAGCATAAATACTCTCCTAAATCCCCAATGGCCGGCCCTAGCTCATTGCCAAGGGTTGCTGGACCAGAAGGAGAGGCCAAGGAGGAGGAGATCTCGTGGGGAGAAGACTCTCTCAAGCTCTTTCTCTCGTTCTTCAAGTTCTAGCCCTAGAAGAGAAAAATGACTAAAGATAGGCATTCTCAGCAAAAATCATATAAAACATTGTTTTGTAGGTTGATCCAATAATCAGGATCAAAAGCCCTCTGATTTCATATTTTTCCATTGAGCCTATATTTCTTCTTGATTTTTCATGTTCTGCAACTGGCATGAGCCCGGACCCTCTTCTAAATTCTTGATCTCCATGTATACTCAACCCCAAGCTCTCAAATTTTAACTGGAGGTACTGATGCTCGTTAGGCTTCATTTGCCCCTAAAATCCCTAACTTTCATCCATCATGTTGCTCGAATTAAATCTTTCATCTCAACTGTACACTGTTCTATGTTCTTCATGAATACACTTAATTAACCCATGCCGAAACTTTTTTGTTTTCAAATTCCTATTTACTGTAAGTACCCTTGCATGTCTAGAGTCGTTTAAAATTTGTTTCATGACTTTTCATCAATTGTATGTTTAGTTCTTATTTTCTGAACCACCCAGTGTCAATATAAGGATGTTCTGGACTGCAATCCAAGAACATGTCTTTTCCCTGTCGGACTCTGGCGCAGGACCAGAGAACGTGATGGCCCGATAGGCTGCGTTCTCAGGTTGTCGCGACAGTACCACCCGTCACGTTCGGAACGCGACAAGGCCTATCGTCGCATTCTGCCGGCCTGATCTGACAAGCCCGTCGCGTTCTTTACAAGGCCTTGTCGCGTTCTCACCTGACCCCGTCGCGACCCTTACTTGGGTGCATCGCAATCTCAGATTTGCTTGAAAACCCCTGATTTATGATGCTCTAACTTCTACAGAGCTTGTACACTTTGTTAACTGTCTTACACGCAGTAAATACACTTGTTATAAATTGAACATTAATGTGTGATTTTAAAAGACATGCACATGACCACTTTCTATCTATAATTTCATGACACATGCACACACTTGAACCATCCAATATGGCTTAACATGACATGAAAATTCCCATAATATACCTGGTAGTTTATCTCAATTTTTATTTTAAATGCCATATTTTAAAAGGACTTGTCTTCGCTTCTCGTGTTGTTTTGGGAACACCGTTACCGACACTCCACTGTTCTAGAATTCATCTAGAACGTCGAGCACTTGTTTCTATATGCACACTCTCTCTTGACTTGGACGAACTCCGTCGGATACTCCTTCTGCCGGACTCGTGAGTCTTTGTTCGAGGCCTCCGTAAGTCTCCTCTGTCCATAGATTCCCACATGGTCGACAAGCTTGTTGTACCCTAACACCAATGATACCCTTTAGGGATCAACATGATCCAAACGGCTATTAGAAGTTCACTCTTATCCTGAATCACGCCGGACCTCTGGACCTATGCGTAACATGGCCAGTGGAATGGTAGTGAATTCCACCTGACTGCCAACACCAAGTGCACGTGTTGTGAATGCTACTATCGCCGTTTACTCGACGTTTATGTGTATTGACCTGTAGTTCTCGTCTATACTTTACTCACTCATCTATTCACATCCACTCCACTATCTCGTCCATTCATCTAGTGCTCTTATCTATTTCTTGGTACTCTCTATTGGCCATTAATTGATTGTCTAAAGATAAACAACATAACCAATGCCAGCGCAATAGGGCCCGATCTGGTCCTGGGGGGAGCGCCCGAAAGTGCCATTTACCCGCGGGAGTTAAATGATCAGGATGTCGGCATTACAAGTGGCATCCTATCAAGATTATCTATGATAATCAAAATAAAGTTCTATATTCTCTTGTTCTCTATTGACGACAAAAGTGTTATATTCTCTCTCGGCTATCTACGGATAACCAAAGTGCCATTACTATCTCGATTGACAAAAGTTAATCAAAAGTGCTATACTATTCGAGTGATGAAAATCAATCAATGTGCAATTTACTCTCTACATGGCCAACTACTATCTCTCTCCTTGCTATACATGTCGCTTGCTACTGCTTGACAATGTCGTTACTTGCTATTGCGTTGTTATCATTCTATATCGTGATTTGACTTTAATCATCATGGGATACTTGATTCATCTTCTATCTGAACCATGTTACTCGTGCTATTACTTTCTGAATTTACATGACTCTTTCTATCTTTAGTTACTCTGCCCTTTTTAAAGCACTAATTATTTAAAGCATACTTGATTCACGAGATTAAGTCCTACTGGGTGTTATCGCTCACCCTTCGTTATTTTTTATTGTGTCTCAGGTAAGCTAGATCACATGACTCACACCAATGGGGCAGGACCCGAGTGATGAGCGATCTGGAGTCAAGTCATGAAATTACTATAGTACCATGGAGTCTAATAGTTATTGCTTTAGATTCTTTTCAATGTAATGACGTCAATGAGCTCAATATAGTGGCTCTGGATTAGTGGTTGTAATTATCTTAGTGAATTTAATGAAATGAAGAATTTTATTTCAATTATTGTTCCTTAGATGCTCTGAATTATTCAACTGTTGTACATTTTACTCTACTATGTACTTTGTTCACGTCTCCCCGATTTATTCTGATGCTAAATAGGCGGGGCGTGACAGTCTGCCTGTCCCTCTGGTCAAGGTGGTGGACCTTGACCCTGTGTGCAGCCCCGTGTTTTGGCCAGTTAGCCGTGTTGTTAGCTTCCAAGTTCTTGGTTGTGCCGGCAGGACCATTTGTGGGTCCCTGTGGTTTAGTTTGGTGGTTTCAGGTTGCTTCCCTCGTGCGCATTGCTTTCTTATGGTGCGATAGGTAGTGGTGACCTATTGTGTCGTCTCTTGCTGTGCTAGTTTCTTGTTGCCTGACTGGATGATGTAGGGTAGCGTGCCCTGTGTTCAGTGTGAGGCAACACCGATTTTCTATTGTTTGGCTTGCTTGTGCAAGCATCATCCGGTGTGTGTTTTCACTTGTGCCTCAGCTGTGCGTGGAGGCACTTGTCGTCGTTTGGTGTGTGGCCCTCTCGCCTGTGGTGGTAGGAGCGGTGCCTCGTGTTGTGCGCTTCTAAGAGCCAATATGGTGGTTGCGCTCTTGAAGCTGCTAGTTCTCCGCGTGTTTGCTTGTGTGGGTCTCTGGTGGAGAGTCCCTTTGGTGCCTTGGGTTGTTTCAGGTTGTTGGTGCGGTTGTGTACTGCACCTTGAGCGTGTTTCTTTTTGATGTTTCGTGTCTTTGTGTCTGAAGGGTTCGGGGCCGGTGTGGCCTGTTCTGCCCTTTTTGGCTTGCGACTTCTGCGGGTGGCTTTGGAAAGTCTCTTGTGGAGAGTACTTCTGTTAGCCATGTGTTTTGGCTGTTGGTGCAACCGTGTTGCATCTTGTCTGGTTCTCGTGCTTGTGGTAGCACCGTGGGCTCATGCTCGAGTGATTTGTTTTGTGCCGTTTGGAACCTTGTTGAACTGTGTTGTACCTTGGGTGGCTCCTGGTGCTGGTGTTGGCACCGTGTGTCGTGTCGTGTGCCTGATTGTGAGCTTCGTGCGTCACTTCGCAAGTTTGCTCGGTGTTCGAGGCATTTAGCTTTCCGCCTCTGGGAAACATCGTGCTGGCCGTGCCCTATGGCTGTATCGTTATCGTTGTGGGGGTGGCTGCTTTGCCTTGTCTAGGTAGCCCTATCGGTGGTACGCCAAGCTTTGGTCGTGGCCTATGTCCGGGTTCCCTCTCGCCTTGGGGAGCGAGTGTGTTCGGTTGGGGTACCCTTTTTGGTTTGGATTTCGTTGAGGTCGACATGTTGCCCTTGACCTTTGCAGTTGTATTGTTTCCCATGCAGTTGCCGACGTCTTGAGTTGCTTGGCCTTGCCAACATCAGACGTCTTCTTTGGTTTTGCCTCTTTCCTGTGGAGCGGGTTGTTTACCTTTCTGTGTCTCCACATTCGCTGTGTTTCCTGGTCGGACCACGAGGATGATCTGGGTGAGATCTAGTGGTGCTGGCGGACACTGTCCTGCGTGCCGTGGTGTTCTCCACGGGCATGATATCGATTGGTTTTGGGTCACCATTAAGAAACTCTCATTTGGCCTTGCCATAGGTGCTAGCTGTTGCTAGTTGTGCGGAGCCATTCAGCGAAGTCTTGTGGATGACCTCATGGCATTTTCTCGGTTTTCCGTCAGTAGCTAGGACCTCTGTCTAGTCGCTGGTGACAAAGGGAGTTACTGACCGGTTGATCTCAACAGCGTGTCTATTGAGGGTTTAGTCGCGTGGTTTCCAACTGGCGGTTTCAGTGTTTCTGGTCGGCTTGGTGCGCGTCGCGCCTGTGGAGTTGTCGACATGTGTTGTGTGCTCTGCACCGTTGTTGTGCGCCCTGTGAGCCGTCGGATGTCTGGTTAGGCACTCCATTTGTGGTAGGGTCGTGGTGGCGACCACCGGTAAGTCGCGGTGTGACTTAGTGGTCCCTTTGCACCAGTTGTTTTCTCCGACCAGGTTTCACCCTTAAATTCAAGGACAATTTTTTTTTTTGTTGGATGTATTGTAACATCTGGGCTTTCCGATTTTTCCTGTCTGTGTGTTGGATGACTGGCCACTAAAGCATCCCGGCTGGGCGATGTGTTAGTGTCGCAACGGAGGTGCCCGTCATGACAGTCATCCCTGTTGCGACCGCTTTCTGCGTCACATTCTTGTTGCGCCTGGTCAGCGGGTCGAGACTGATTTTCCCTTTTTGGTCGTCTGATGCTGTTAGAGTGGTAGGCATGGCAGACTGACCTGTCTAGTTGTCGCGGCGTCCTATGGGACGCGTTCTGGTCGCGGTGTGCAGGGCCGTCACGTTAAGGTTGGTAACGCGACGCCTGCCCCGTCATGTCTTTAGGGGCCGGAGGCTAAAAGCCTTGGCCGGCTTCCCCTTTTTCTCCTTTCTCCTTTTCTTCCTATACGAGGTGGAGAGGTTTTCCCCATCCTTTCTACGGCGGACCGGGCTTGGTGGTGGCGCGGCGGTTCGTGGTGGAGCGGCGGAGGGGCGTGGAACGAGGAGGAGGCGGCCGTGGCTTCGTGAAGGCCCATTTGTGGGTTCGGTTCTTCTAAATCTATAGGGATTTCTTGTACTCTTCCATTTCGGGCGATTGGGAGCCCTCATGTGTGAATGCATGCTTTTACAGCTTTCCCCATTCTCCCCTCCCCGTTGTGTGCATGATTGTAGTGTGTGGGCGACCCTGGGATGTAGCATCCCGGGGGTCTGCCTCCCTACTGATGTCACGACTGCGGTGCACGTCGCGACATCAGAGGAGGCGTTGCCCAGGTCGGGCACGACCTTATCACGGCGCAGTTGGCCATCACGATAAGGATCGTGTCGCGACGCGGTTTCCTGTCGCGACATGGTTCTTGTCGTGATGCGGTTCCCCGCCGCGACTTGGAACTTGTCATAGTTGCCCTAGCCGTCGCGTTCTTATCGCGACGACCTAGGAGGGCGCGACAAGATCTAGTCTGCCTCGGGTGTTTCCGTGGCCGCGGTTGGCGTGTCGCCATGTGCCCCAAGGCAGGTTTGCCCTTAGGACCTTCTGGTGGGAACGCGGCAAGTTGGCTCGCTGCGTTCTTTGACCAAAGGTGACACCTTCATGGTCGTGTCCTAGCAGTGGTGCTAGGACGCTCGCGTCCATCTAATAATTGATTGTTTGACTATCAATCGATTATTAGAGAGCGATGGTTTATGTCTGTTTGGTGGTGTTCCGGTTTCTCGGGCCGTGCCGTGTGTGCCGGCGTTGGCTGACGGCCCTTCTGGGGGTTTTCAGAGAGTGGGTGCCGTGTGTGCCTGTGCCTGCTGGGCTTGTCTTGGTTACAAGCCAACTGTGCTGGTTTCTGTGGTGTTTGCCCCACCAATTTATCTTTCGCCCGGTGCTCGGCACTTGAGGGCTTGTCCACGAGATAGGTTGTTACCGTTACCTGGGACCCCCATCCTCGGGAGCTGTTTAGGGAGTTCTCAAAGCTACGAGCGTGCTCGAGTCGACAGCCTAGTGTGGCGGACTTGTAGCAGAGGGGAAAATGGTGGGGACAGTGGCGTAGAGTCCCTTATGGAGCTCCCTTAGCTGTGTCTATGTCGCCGAGGTTGTTGTAGCACTCTTTCGGTGCGGACCAGCTAGTCCTTCTCATTGCCTCGCTCTACGGTGGTTCCAGAGCCGCGTAGGGAGGGTAGGCGTGGGGCCGCAGCTCGGCCGGGCTGCGGTAGTTTGTAGTTGTTCTTTGCTGTGACTCGCTAGCCTCACTCTACCTAGGGAGGTTGTAGGCAGGAGTCAGCGGCTGGCGAGTAAGAGGGGTGGACTGTGTGTCCCTCTCTTAGCTGCCTATGGCGATGGTTGGTTGCACTTGCTGTGACCGAGTTTCTCACATTGTTTCTAAGTGATTCGTCACCCAAGCCTGCACGATGGTTGTATCCTAGCCGTGTCTAGTGCCGTGGGTTTGGTTGTTTAGCCTTGTGGGCCATGTTTAGGGTTTCCGCTCTGCGGGTTCTCTCAGGGTGCCTTTTGCAGACACCCGACTGCTGTTTTGGTAACCCATTCATTGGTGTCGTCGTGAAGTGTCCTAGGTGCAAGATGGTTCTGCTTGTGGGCCCTCGACCTTGTGGAGGTTTGAGGTGGCCGTGCCTGTGGTGAGACAGTGCTTCTCACGTGGTTGCTCGGTGTCTCTCATGGTGACAACTAGTTGTTCCTTCCCGACCTCGTGGAGGTCCGGGATGTTGGTGCTTGTGTCGTGAGACTCTAGTCTCACGTGGTTGCTCCGGTGTTCCGTGAGCTTCTTTGTCACGGCGGGTGTGTGCCGAGGGTTGCTTCCGCATTGTGTTTGACTCCGCTAGTTCTGCGGGAGTCTTGCTGGGCCCGACTCTGGTTGTGGGTCGTGGCATTTCTCTGTTCCGCTGCTTTGTAACTCTCTGCAGCAGGTGTTCCCGCTTACTACTTTGTAGAGTAGTTTTGCTTGCGCTTTGTTGGAGTTCTGCTGCTCTGGCTGGTAAGGGACTGGTTATCCCTACTGAGCCTTGTTCGCGAGGGCACCCCCCTACTCTCTCCAGGTAGGGACTCGCTGTCGCAGGAGTTCATTGCCAGACGCTCGTAGTGGCAGCTTGTTCATCGTGCGTTGCAAGCAGTGTCAGTTATGAGCATGAGCGCTTGTACTGTGAGTTGAGAGTGGCCTTTTTGCAAGTCCTCGGGGTATGCCCCTTAAGGACTGCACCTTTCTTTATATACCTGTACTTTTATTTGGGACATGTTGTACATAATTTCTTATTAATGTACGAACTTTCTTGTTATAGTTATTTCAATTCATTGCTTATCTCACTAGACTAAATTCTAACCCTTCCGGGTCTTCGGATCCGTGGGTGGCAGCGCGACCTTCGGGGTCCCTGGCGGGGGTCCGGGAGGTCAGGTCGTTACAATCTGTGCCAACTAGATTACTGTCCTAGATCCCTTTGAGTGTAAAATTTCTTGATCATCGATCCCTGATCATCAGAGGACTGGATTGAACCTGAACATTAGGGTTTTCTTCTCTAGAATCTTCAGAGTGCACGACATGAGATGCTTGCACACTTTCATCTCATCAGAACTGCTCAAATCAATGTACTCAGTCTCCCTTCCCTTTGGAGAAAGTTTCCTTAGCTGATTGTGGATGGGAGAATCATCGGCTCGAAAAATATGGAATTGTGGGCTTCTTCTCCTGTGATGTTGAACTCTTTCCTTGATCGTTCCTGGCTTTGGTGCGACCCTCTGAGGAATCTGGTTCAGCATCCTTAAGATGCCTCCACAACATGCTACCATCTTGGGTGCCATGATGAGATTAAAGAAATTGAGGAGAAATTTCATAGGCACGGAATGAGGTTTTTGTGGACAAAAGAAGAGCAAAAGCAGTTGGATTCAAATGAGTTCGAACGGGCACAAGAGTTGAGACTATTTGGAAAGAGACACATCAAGTGTCGACCTGCCCTCGACGATACAGTGAGCATGCGGAACAATGAAATGTAACATATTTCAGTGAAAGTAATACACAAGATGGGTCGACACTAATCAAAACATGTGTCGACCCTAGCAAGAAGGATTCAGTGAAATATTCAGATAGAATTAGGAAAGGAGCAATATAACATGATTAAATGTATATTTGGGAAACTTTGTGAAAGTTAAAAGACTTATGCTCTTTTATATATATATATATAAAAGGAATGCAATAGGATCAGCACTAGTCGAGTGCATTCCACCCCAGCAGGGTGAAATGGGATCACTCCTCTAGGCGACACCTGCTACACCAAATTTATATATAAAGAATGAAGATACAAGTTCTATGGGGCATACCCCTGAAAGGTACAAAAGAGTTAACCAACTCTAAGGTCCCAAGACCGAGGAGATCCCAAACGAGAGCAGGAAAATAAGGCCGTGGGAGCTGGGTGAAGAGGAAAACACCTCATTACAACGAGCAGTGCATGCAAAGGTGGCCAAAGCATCTGCCACCTGATTTGCTTCGTTGTAAACATGATAGACTCGAACTCTATTCTGCTGAACAAAATCTAAGACAAACCTCCACCACCTATAACAAGTCCAAGAAGGAGAAATCCCCGTCCGAAGAGAGTTCACAGAAATCGTAGAGTCCGAGCAAATCTGATCAACAAGAATTCCTCTCTCCACTGCCAATTGCACACCATCACACATTGCACGGGCTTCAGCAAGGAGGCTATTTCCATTACCATAAAAATGAGAGAAACCAAGGACAACAGAACCAATAGCATTTCTTACAACTCCACCAGCCCCACAAGAAACCCAGGTTTCCATTAGAAGCACCATCAACATTAAGAAGAAAACCTTGTAATGGCGGGATCCATCTGACCAATTTGCACAACTGGATAGAAGGCTGAACAACAAAACTCAACTCACTGATCGCTGCCAATGCTAAGGTGTGGCGGCCTCTTTGAAGACCATTTATGAATAGCAGTATTAACCAACGCTATGAATATTTTGTCTTAGGAGATTAATTGAATAACCACCTATTCAAACTTCATTTTTCATCTAATCTTCCAAACCTCCCAAATAATGAGAATGGAACAATAAATGGAAATGAAACCATGAGGATTGTTGATGCTGCTCACCTTAATAATGTCCCACAGATGCAAAGAAATATTCATATGAATTCTGAGTCCAGGCTGGAGGAGAGGGGCGACCCATGACCACAGAGTCTTAGCAAGATCACTGTGCAAAAACAAATGGTTCAAATCCTCAACTTGAGGACACTTGCAACAGCAACACCAGGATAGAAGGGGAATACCACACTCAGCAATACGATTATCAACTGGGACCGCTCTGCGGAGAAGAAGAAGCCAGGCAAACAAAGAAGCCCACCTACGAAATCGTTGGTGCCAGATGCGAAGGAGCGGAGACCTTTTAACACCATGATAACGGACCAAGTCATAAGCACCCTTAATAGAAAAATTACCAAAACTGCTAGCTGTCCAAATAGACTTATGCTCTTTCCTCACTTTATACTCTCTTAGTGAAAATAATGGTTTGAAAGTTATAAACTTTAGTTTATCCAATTAAAATACACTGAAAGACTGAGAGGCAAAAATAACAGTGTGAAAAATTCTTTCAAGTGAAATTGCGGTCTTATTAACTCTACTCAACGCATGTAAAAAGGTGACCCTGGATAGATATAAAAAGCAATCCAAGAAGTATTGTAGTAAAAACTATCTTGAGATTTTTCAGAGAATTGAATTTCAATTTAACGGACATTTTTCTTTTTCATAAAGAGAGAATAATCAGATTTACCTTTCTTTTTCATGCAAGAGCTCATGCTTTTTACACACCAGAGCTCTTGATTACTCAAGTGAGGTAATCATCTTGTCTCAAGTGTTGTATGCAACTTTCATGTGAGGATACATGTTGGTTAGACACAAAAATCCCCAGTTACTCAGTAAGTACAAAAAAAAATTTATCCCGGAATAGAATTAACTTACTCATCATGACATACAATATAATCAACTGATTTTACCAAGTTTTGTAGTTTAAGAGCCTAGTCATTGTTCTGCAACATCAAAGATTTTATATGAATATTCTTGAACATCTTTTCCCTCTCAAGAAAAATTTTAACCCAATACAACTCAGATGTTTTTTAGAATCTAGTCAGAGAGACCATAATACATAAGAATTCATAAATGAATAGGATGCAATTTTTACTTGATACAATGTTTTCAGAAAACTGTTATTTAACCTCTTTGATGTTTTCAGTGAATTTCAAAGTTAAACCTAGTAGTTTATAATTAACAAATAATTTCTTTTACTCTCAGAGATAATGGAGTTTAGAGTATAAGAATTTAACTCCACTTGAGAAATTGCCCAAAGAAAAAGTCTTCACAGTCAAATTACTACCCCTCAGAAAATGGATCTATGTGTGAAAAAAGAGAGTGATCAGACACTGGAAAAACTGAAGAGAATTCAAGATCAATGAAGATAGTGTCGACTCACTAGCCATTAGAGTCGACCTAATTCAAGCCACATCACAGACTTTCTGAAGGAACATTGTTCTCAAATAGCAGTCACTGGTATCCAATACTTTCAACTTTTCTGATCATTCTGAATCACTGAACCTTATCTTTCAAACACTGAATTCTTTAACCAACCTCCCCCTCACCAAGTACATCAAACATTGATGTGAAATGATCAACTAACAAGCAATATCAAGTCATTTGACAACCAATCATCCAAGTAAGCATTCGCAAGCAATTTATGAAACAATCAGTCATGAATCAAACAAGCACAATCCAAGTTCTCTTCATAGAGATGAAAATCTTTCATTACACAAAGGTTTTGTAAAAATATCAGCAATTGCTTAGTTGTTTCAACGAAATGCAATTCAAATGATTTCTTTCTGACTTCATCTCTTAGAAAATGATGCCTGATTTCAATGTGCTTAGTCTAGAGTGCTGAATTGGATTTTTAGCCAAATTTATTGCACTAGTGTTATCACACATTGTGGGGACACATCCAAGATCTACTTGGTAGTCATGGAGTTGGTGTTAATCCATAAACACTTGAGTGCCACAACTCCCTACAGCTACATATTCTGCCTCTGCAGTAGAGCGAGCAACCGAGTGTTGTTTCTTTGAAGCCCAAAAGACTAAGCATCCTCGCAAAAAATTGGCAATGGCCAATAGTACTTTTTCTATCCAATTTACAACCAACATAATCCGCATTTGAATAAGATATCAACTTATACTCACTAGATAGGATACCACAATAACAATTCATGAGTTCTTGTCAAATATCTGAAAATTCTTTTTGCAGCACTCATGTGGGATTCTCTAGGACTATCCTAAAATCTAGCACATGCACACATAGAACTATATATCAAGTCTAGATGTTGTATGATATACCCTGTAAGTCTTTGGATCTACCAAGTTACTTTTCAGATCAGCATCCAAACTCAATGTTTAGCTCATTGGTGTTGCCATGACTTTAGTATTTTCCATTTTGTACTTCTTCAACAAATCTTGTATGTACTTGACGAATTAATGAAGGTTCCTTCCTAGTTTGAATAACCTGCAATCCAATAAAAAAATTTCAGTTCTCCATAAGGTCATTTCAAATTCACTTGTCATCAAATCAGCAAATTCATTACACAAGGAAGATTTTGTTAATCCAATATAATGTCATCAACATAAATTGGACAACCAAAATATCACTTTCCTGCACTTTAGTGAAAAGGGTTTGATCTACTTTACTCTGGAATACCGTTTACCTATAAGGAATGATCTTAATCTGCAATACCAAGCCCTGAGAGCTTGCTTAATCCATAAAGGGCATTGTCAAGCTTAAAGACATGGTTAGGAAAATCTGTACATTCAAATCCAGGAGGTTGTTCAACAAAAACTTCCTCTTTATTAACCCATTAAGAAGGTACTCTTAACATCCATTTGTTGTATTTAATACAGTGAACACATGCAAATGAGATCAAATTTTGATAGCTTCTAGCCTAGCTAAAGGAGCAAAAGATTCGTCGAAATCAATTCCAAATTCCTGATTATAACCTTTTGCAACTAACCTAGCCTTATTATTATATCTTGCCTTCTTCACTAGTTTTATTTCTGAAAACCATTTAGTTCCAATGACACTTTGTAAGGAAGGTCTTGGAACCAAATGCCAAACCTTATTTCCCTCAAATTGATTCAGTTTTTTGCATTGCATTATCCAAAAAACATCTTTATAGCATCCACAACATCTTTGGGTTCAATTTGTGACACAAGAGCCATTTGATCTAATTCAGAAATAAGTTTGAAATGAGATCTTGTTCTGGGTGGATCAAGTAAGTTACAAATGATACTGTTTTGAGGGTGATCCCTTAGCATTCTGATTTCAGGGGATCTCGGTTTCATTAGCAGTTGTTGTTTCTTGCCCATCTTCATCACCTGAATTTTTGCTTGTTGCAGATTCCTTTCCTTGCTGGTCGTTTGAATCTTCTTTTCCAAAAATTCTCATCATCCTTTTCCTTGCACACACTATCATAGAGTTCATCAAAGGTTATGTGAGGGGATTCTTCAACAATTTGATCTTTGACATTATAAAACTCTATTTGTTCTAGAATGATTGGAGTAGCCAAGATAAATTTCCAACTCACTCTTGGGTTCAAATTTATCCAAATCATTTTGTTGTTGTTCAGAATAAAACATTTTGCACCAAACACTTTGAAGTGAGCAATGAAAGGTTTCTTACGTTTTAGAAGCTCATAAGGAGTCTTTTTGCTTAGAGGACTTACCATAGCACGATTTATGATGTAGCAAGAAGTGTTTACTACTTCTCCCAGAATTTTCTAGGCAACCCACTCTCAATCAACATTGTTCTTGTCATTTCAATCAGTATTCGATTGTGCCTCTCTACCACTCCATTTGTTCAGGGGTTCTGGGTGATGAAAATTTGTGAGATATTCCTTCTTCCTTGCAAGATTTTCAAACTCAGTGTTCTCAAATTCACCACCATGGTCAGACATGATGAGATTAGTTTGAATTCTCCTTCCAAAAGGATTTTTTTATTGAATTCTTGAAATTCCATGAACGCATCACTTTTGTGAGTAAGAAAGAATACCCAAGTAAATCTTGAAAAGTCTCAACAAGTACATATCCAAACCTTTTTCCATTGAGACTGTTTGTCCTTGTGGGTCCAAACAGATCCATGTGAATAAGTTCAAAAGGTTTAGAGGATTGACTTTCAGATCTACTTTTGAAGGATTTTCTTATTTGCTTACCTTGAGTACATGCTTCACAGATTTTGAAATTTTGCTTGAAAAATAATTCTGGGAAAACCTTTCGCCATGTTGAATTTAACTAATTTATGTAGCATATTGTAGCTAGCATGTCCTAGTCTACGATGCCACAAACATGCAAGATCATTTTCTTGGCAGTAAGACAAAGATTGTTATTTTCAAGTTCATCCAAATCAACTATGTAAACATTATTGATTCTTTTCCCAGAAAATTTTACACAGTTTGAATTTGGCTCAAAAATTGTACAACCAAGGGAATAAAAAATTACCTTGGACCCTTGTCAAAGAGTTAACTTATGCTTAGAAGGTGTATTCATCCCTTCACCAGAAGTACATCATCAATTGAATTCGAAGGACTTTTACCCACTTTACCTGAACTAACAATTTTACCTTTATGGTTCCTCCAAAAGAAACATGTCCAGCTTTCTTTCAGACAATAAGTAAAATTTATCTTGTCACCTGTCATGTGCCTTGAACAGCCACTATCAAGATACCACTTGTTGTTTTGGCTGTAAGACATACCTGCAAAACATTCAAAGAAAGATCTTTGGAACCCAAGTACATTTGGGTCCCTTCAATCACCCAATTTAAGAACATATGAAAGCAGACTTTTTAGAATCCATGCTTGCCTTTATTATGGGTTGAATGGTATTCTTGGTTTCATTTTGTCTCTGATCCTTTTGTTATCTCCAAAATTTTTTTGATCACTATTTCTTTTCATGAAATTGCCTTCAGATTTGCCTCCAATATTCTTTGAGGAAACCATGAATAATTATGATAACTACACCTCTTTGGATATCCTGAATGACCAGATCTAGCAAAATTGTGAGAGTATGTCGACGCTCTCTAGGGATAGTGTCGACATGCTTGAGTCCATCTAGGCATATTTTGTGGTCTGCTGAATGAAAGTGTCGACCTGCCATATGTAGTGTGTCAACCTATCCACTCATTTAGTTGCCAAGATTTGTTCCATTGAGACATTTTTGTTGATTTGAATCCAGCACTTACGTTGCTCTTTTTATTGAATTTTGAATTTTCAACATTTTCCTTTTTCTCATTTCTCATTGAGTTGATTTCTGGAAGAGGAAGCTTCTGAATTTGTTGAAGAAATAAATGTATTGTCTTCAAACCTATTTCTTTTTTCTTTGAGGAATGAAGCACAACCCTTCTTTGTTGAAGTTCACTTTTGTTCCCAACAAGGCTTCTAAATTATTTTTACCACTCACAAACCTTTCCAGAGCCCCTTGTCTCTTGATGACTTCTTTCTGAAGATGTTCAATTTCTTTCTTCATTTCAGTATTCACACTTTTTATAGCATCATATTTTTCAGCAACCAGTTCATTTCTTTGACATATTCAATCTCCTTAACTTTCAATTAACTAACATTTTCTTTTAACACAGAAATTTCTTGAACAAGCTCTTTTTCTTTCTCTTCCATTGAGGTATCATGAACAATATGATTCATTTTTCTTTTGAGCACTTTATTTTACTTTTTGATTTCATCATATTGATCAAGTAATTCAAATAGACATGTTCCAATCACTGAATGAAAAGTCTTTAAATGGAGATATACCTCTTCTTCATCTCCTTCTTCTCATCTAGCCATCAGACAAATTTTGGTATTTGTTTCATCAGCTCTGAGCTTTCTTCTTCATCATCATCTTCCTCTTCACTCCAAGTACCAACCATAGCCTTTGCTTGTTCTTTGTCTATTTGGGTTGAGTCTTCTTCAGAGGCTCAGGACATTCAGATTTAACATGCCCTGGTTTTCTGCAATTATAGCATACAACCTTGTTAGATATTTTATTCACATATTGTTTAGGATTTGAAAAATTATTCACTTGTCATTTCTTCTTCAAAAATCCCTTACCTTCTTTTCTAAGAAATTTTCTAAACTTCTTTATGATTAGAGAAAACTCACCTGAGTCATTTTCTGAAGGTGGATGACTCACTTTCATCAGTTGCTTCCTTGATGCTTGGACTTGCCTTGAAAGCAAGTGGCTTCTTCTTCATGGCATCTTCTTCTATTCTCTTTAAGCCCAACTCATAAGTCATCAAAGAAATAATTAGCTCATCGACAGTTGTGTTTGACAAATTTCTGACTCTCCACTACATGGCCTTTGTATGCCATATAGGGGGTCAAGGATCTAAGAATTTTCTAACAAGTTCTTGTTCAGTATAGGTTTTTCCTAGATTTTTTAAAGCATTTCTCAACAAGCTGAGTCTTCCATACATCTCTGAAATGGTTTCATCATGTTTAATTTAAATGCTTCATACTCAGAGACTAGCATGTTAGCTTTTGTTTCTTTCACTTCAGACATACCTTCATAGATGACCATTAAGCGATTCCATATCTCCTTTGCACTAGCACATGAGCAGACCTGTAACGACCCTCCCTATACCGGTACGATTATACCAATCCACATCGGTATAATGAACGCTGTCATAGTGAGACATTTATCCAACATTACCACTAGATTGAGATGTACACGAATAATAGAAGATTACAGCGGAAATAAAATAAATAATCTTATTTCATCATCATCATTCTATCCACAATCCATATAGTAAGAAGGAAATAAAGATGTCCACATAATACAACTCCAAAATAAATACATTATCCATGATACATACATCACTTATTGATTACATACTTATGAAAAATGAAAGTACAATGTCGGATCTCTACAACACAAGCTACTCCTCTCGCTGGAGTCGCTCCTAACTATCTCCTCCTCGGAAGTGGAGACACCTGTCACACCTGCACGCCGAAGCAAGAATGAGTCTAAAGAGACTCAGCAAGCAATCTATGCACAACATCCTTATACATATCTTATGCACATGCTATCTTTCAAGGAAAATAAATAACACATGTTTCAAGGTTCATACAATTTAAATTACTATACATGGAAACCTATAACAATAGAGACACATGATACATGTTTATAACCTTCACAGAATAACATAAAAATTCTACACATGCGTTGCACATACAACATATAGCATGATATCTACTCAATTTCACTTGCACTTTTAAAATTTAATTACACATTTAATTTGCTGCTTTAATGTAAATAATTCACATTTATGCATGATATCACATTTTATTAATCATGAATTAAAGATTTAAAACATATTCAAGTCGGTTGGCAATTATGTACAATTTAAGCATGAAACTATGTATTAATAAATAACATATCAAGCATGGAATCTAGACATTCTTTCATGTATTTATCACAATTATACATACATTTTACTTGCTGTTTTGACATAAATTAAACATCATTACATGTCCATACACTTATTCACATATTAACACATTCACTTAACAAATTCACATACTCATAATTTACATTTTCACGTAGTTACCGTGACACATAGTCCAAACCACCACTAGAAGGACACACATATACACATTCACATACCTATCACCTAGGCAACATAGTTATAGATCTTGGTTAACTGTGCAGAATCGGGAGAAGCACTCTCCACCCTAACCAGTGGTACTTGTCCACCTCCAGAATTTCATCCTAATTGCCATAGGATATCACACACATTGAACCTTCCCGTAGGGACTTTACTACGGTACGGTCCACAGCCCTCTATGGTAGCAGTGTCACTAACAACACATTTTAAACATTTCACTTTAACCACATCTTTCCTTACACTATTCACATATACTAATCATTCATGTTCATGCACTTAAACACACGCATACTGATCACAATATTAAACAACTCATACCACAGACTTAATCATATTGTAATCATTGCATCATACAAGAATTAAATTTAATATGTTCAATTTGGCAAATATTCATGGTTAAATTCACAACTATACCTATTGGCATCTAAACAGTACGAAATTTTTATCACAGGTTCCAAACATATAATACAACATATGCTCAATTTTCCATATTTTTCACGTCTGTAAAATAATTTTGGCAATTAAAACATTATTCAAGCATATTTATCACTACATTCATTTAAATAAGTTCCACAATAATTCAGTCACACCCAACAGTGCCAACACCTGTATAGTTAGTATGATACCAACATGGAAAAATTATGAAATCCTAACTCACAACAGATCTATTTACACAAGATTAAACATGTTCATTCATGCTCACAGTTCAATTACAAAAAATTTAATAATTAACACAAATCATAGAAATTCAGTACCTTCTCATGACATGACCTACTGCTTGTTCCTGACTCAACATAATTTCCACAGTATGCACAGACCACCACAAGTTCAAATACAATCACACAAATGTGAGAATTAGGGTTCTGTGAAACCAGACAAACTTGGCGGCACACAGGTTGCCGCCGACAGAGGTTAACAGCACCAGAGGTTGCCACCGACCAAGGATCTTAATGGCAGCAAATGTTGCCATTAAGTTCTTGTCTACATAAGTACAGATAGAACACACAAAACACAGTGAATGGGGGGTTCAAGACACGAGATAAATTCTGTAAAATCCTAAGACCTAGCTGACATGTGTAGGGATGATGTTCAAATGTTACTTGCCTCTTAAAAATTTCTAAATCGAAGTTATTTTCCGAAGATGCTCTCCTCGGCCAAGCTAAGAAGCACCCAAAACTCCCTCGAACCGGTTTCTATGATGAAATTTAATGCACGCCGGAGTCGGAGAGCGCTCCTAAGATCAAGTGTGCCTCCCCGTCGAAGAAGAACACCGGAAGACACACCCAATCGCCAGATCCAGATCTCCAAAGTTTGGGTTTCGCATAAAGCAGGCTAGGGTTTTTACAAGAGTCAAAAGACCTAATCCGTCCAGAAGAAAGAGTTTTTATAGAGCCAAGGGGTCGGGTTACGCAATAGATAGGGTATCCTACCGTTGGAGGTAGGTTTCCAAAACCGAAACCGAAGAAATTGCGGCCGTTTCTAGATCTGAAACTGCACAATTTTTGGGAAATAGACAGCCACATTGTTTGCCGCCAACTGGTAGTTGGTGTCCATCGATCTGGACGTCGAATCCCTCTAAACATCCATGCATGTTGACGTTAACATACACTTCGGCAAGAACACAAAAATGCCCAATTATATATATATACACTATATACATGCATGCAATGTATAATGTATAATCTAAGCATCATAGATACAATATAAATAGAAGCAACATGTACACAAGTAAACACATATATACATATGTACAACATTATTCAAATTCAATACGTACAGAAATAAATACATATACGAATAGACATATACATATGCACACATAGCAACTAATACATCATAAGACAAAGTCAAATAAAAGAATAAAAATTCGAGGGCCTTACACCCTCTCCCCTTAAAGAAAACTTCGTCCTCGAAGTGAGAACGACACTACTCAAACAATTGGGGATACCTCTTCATCATAACTACCTCAAGCTCCCAAGTAGCCTCCTCTCTCGAGAAGTTCCGCATAGCACCTTCATGGACGCAATGCTCTTGTTCGGAGATGTTGAACCTTCCGATCAAGAATAGCTACTGGTTGCTCAACATATGATAGATCTGGCTAGATCTCCACTGGCTCATGACTAATAACATGAGATGGATCACGCACATACCTTCTGAGCATAGATACGAGGAAAACAGGATGAACACTAGCTAACGCTGGGGGTAAAGCTAGCTCATATGCCACGCTGTCCTCCGCCTCAAAATCTCAAACGAACCAATGAATCTAGGACTTAATTTGCTATGCCTGCCAATCTAACAACACCTCGAGTAGGCGAAACCTTCAAAATACATACTCGCCCACCTCGAACTCCAAATCTTTTTCTATTGTCGGCGTAACTTTCTGCCTATCTTGCGCGCAACAAGCCTCTTTCTGATAAGCTGGATCTTATCTGAAGTCTCCTGCACTAACTCCGGACCAATCAACTGTGTATCACGGTCTCCTCCCAGCACAAAGGAGATCTACAAGCCGCCCATACAACACCACAAATGGAGCCATACCAATACTCGCATGAAAACTGTTGTTATATGCGAACTCCACAAGAGGTAAATGACGCTCCCAATCACCCTTCTAATCCAACACACATGCTCGCAACATATCCTCGAGAGTCTGGATAGTTCTCTCGGACTGTCCATCTGTCTGAGGATGGAATGCCGAACTAAGCTTCAATTCGAACCTAAAGCATCCTAAAGACCCTTCCACAGCCTCGAAGTAAATCTCGGATCTCAATCTGAAATGATCGTGTAACGACCCTCCTCATATCGGTACGATTATACCAATCCTCATCGGTATAAAGAGCGTCGTAATAGTGGGATAATAACCCAACACTAAACGATAAGGTTGATATGTCCATCAATATTAAAAGAGTACATCAGAAATAAAAAAAAATTATTACTTCATTCTATCATCATCACACATCCCATAGTCTATATAGTAAAAGAAAGTACTAGAGTCCACATTATTATAGCTTGAAATGAACTACCTTGTCCATTGCATTGTCCATATGATAACATTTATTCAAGCTATGAAATAAAGCAACTACCAAAAAGAAAATCTCCTCAAGTACTACTTCTTGTAAGCGGCCTCAATCTTCACTATTCTCTCCTCAGCTATGGGACAACCTGTCATACCTGTACGCCGAAGCAAGTATGAGTCATACAAGACTCAGCAGTAATCTAAAGCACCAGACTTATACATATCACATACACACTAAGCTACCAACAATAGAAAACAATGTTATCATTTAACTACAATAATTCACATAGCACATGTTTCTTATTGTCAACAACACGTAACTTACCCAAACATATATCTAATTAACAAATGTTCATTAATCATGAAAGATAACATACACCTACACAAGTTCTCTACACATGATATATCCTATGATACATGGTTCAAAACTTTATCATATCATTTCACAATTTAATCAATTTAAAACACAAGATTACGTACATGATAATGAACACTCCTAGCATGGTATCTAGTCAATTTCTCATGCAATTATATCATTTTATCATACAATTAACTTGCTGTTTTAATGTATAATTCATCATACTCTTTTGATACTTGCACATGCTTTTAATAAAACCGTATCATGTTACTATACATTCTATCATAATTAAGCTTAATCATATTAATACATACATGACATAAACATATGTACTCTTAAACACCTATCATGTAACATGATTCATTTCTCTAAACATTATCCATATCATGGAACCATTCTACCAATTAGAACATGGAATTAAGCATAAAGTAGATAGCAACTTAACATGATCTCTATTCATATTTCACATGCATTTTTCTCATTTGTTTATACATCATTTGCTATTTAATATGATTAAATCACAATGGTATCGCCTTTATTAAACATGGATTAAAATCTAGAACATATTCAAATCGGATGGCAATTATCTACAATTTAAGCATGAAACTATGTACTAAATGAATAGAAATTCTATCATGGAACTTAGACTTTGTTTCATGTATTTATCATAATCGTAATCTCATTTAGCTTGCTGTTTTGACATGAATTAAACTTAATTATGTGGATTTTACTTATTCTCATGTCATTTATTCATTTGTCAATTCTTATATGCTCATTTTTCCACCTTGCATTCCTTTACATATTTACATGCACATATTCAGATACCCTACCATATGGATATTATTGAACTATATCACGTAATATTAAACATGGTATTAAACATAATATTACAATCATGATGTTAACACATGAAATATATATACATGCATTTTACATTGGTTTTCACATGCAATTGTACTCTCTTTATCATTTACTCTCCCTTACATGTCAATTTACACTCATTCCATTTCATTTACTCTGGCATTCATGTTTATCACTTATCACAACAATTGCACTTATCACGTGCCATATTCACTTATCACTTTGCACTTTTATTCACATTTAATCTCTTAAGTTGCCGTGACACATAGTCCTAACTACCAAGTAGAGGAAAAACACTCACCTTAGCAATTAGTGCTTATCACTTAGCACTTAGCACTCACTTTCACATATTTGTCACCTGGGCAAGCTAGTGACAAACCTTGGATACTACGCAGACCGGGAGAAGCACTTTCACCCTAACCAGCGGTACTTGTCCACCTCCAAGATTTCATCCCAATGCCCTTAGGATTTATACACGATGTTGAGCCTTCCATGGGGACTTTTCTATGGTACAGCTCTCAAATCCCTATGGTAGCAGTGTCACACATGGCACAATTTTACATTAATCACATTATCATTATTATCACATCTTACTCATGCTCATACACATACTTTCATCTCATTTTACATTCACTTTGCATAGTTTTCACATTTCCATTTAAAGAAATTCACCTTACTGTCTTAACAGTGATAAACAACTTAAAATAAGATATTAACATACTGCTAACTTTTGATTTATACATAATTAACTCTAACATGCACAACATGGCTATTTTCACATTTTAAACCATAATAATACCTACTGTCATCAAAATATCATGAAATTTTTATAACAAGTTAAGAACATTAATCATAACATATACTCAATTTTTCAGATTTTTATGAATATAAAATATATTTATAACAATTAAATCAAGTCACAGGTGCATTTCTCACTAATTTCTCTTAAGTAGAAAATTCAATAAAATAGTCAAATCTAACAGTATAAATGCATAGATATTGTCATCCCATTATTTCAGAAAATTCATGAAACCCTAACTCACATCTGACCTATTTATACAGATTAAACATGGTCATAATATGCTCACAGTCCAATTATCTTAATTTAATAATTCACACAAATCATAAAAATTCATGAAAAACTCATGACATGACCTATTGATCACCCTTGACCCCACATAAAAGTTACAGCATGCACACATCCCGAAATCATTTAAATATATCAAAGAAAATCAATCAGCCTTTTTCAGAACACTGAAGAACTTAACTACATAGTGCTGGCCGCCTACTGGGTTAACACAACATCTCTTGCCGCCAAAACAAGAGCTTGGCGGTAGAGGATGTTGCCGCCAACCGCCACACAGCAATCTGCACAGCCAGCACTCACATATACGGGGAAATTGGAAGGTCCAGGACACGAGCAAAAATCGGGAAAAAAATTCTAGGACCTATGGGACATGTATAGGGTTGATATCCATAGGTTACTTGCCTGTAATAAAATCCGAGAAGATCAAATCTTGCTGTTGAAGCCCTCCTCGGCGATGCCAAGAGGGTGCTCAGAAACTCCTCAAATCTGGTTCTCCAGTCGATCTGGGTTGATCCTCGCAGTTGGGGATGCTTCCTTGATTGTTGGACTATACTCCAGTCGTTGTAGATCTCCCAGAAATGCCTCCAGTCGCCAGATCAAAGCCTTGGAATTAGCTTTTCTCACAGGAAATTCTAGGGTTTCTCAAACACCAAAAAGGACTTGGCACGGCCAGAAGATGGTTTTTATAAGGTTGGATGGGTTGGGTATGCACTAGGGTAGGTTGCCTATGGTTTAGGATGGGTTTCCTAAACAGGAACCGGGCATAACGCATGCGTTACCAAATCTGAAACCGTTACACAGGAGGGATATTAACGTCAACATCTACTGTAGTCAACTGGGAATTGGCGTCCAGACATGTGGCTGCCAACCCTGTGCTTGGCGTCCATCCTTATGGACGCCAATCTCAGGCTTCCAATCAACGGCCCAGTGTTGGCTGCCAACTATCCCACTGGCCCAAACACATTATACATCTAAAAACATACAATTATGCTCCAACAACGTAGTGTCTGCATAAATAATATATTGACATTCACTATTTAAATTACATGCATTATATATTATTTATTTAAATAGAATTGTGCTATTCTCAATAAAGATAATACGCAAAAATAACATGCTTATATACATATATATACGTACATACTACATAATTACATGTATCATGCTTGAATATGTATATATAACATGCACTTCCTTAATTAGACACTACATGTACACCTAAACACACAGAAATAAATATACATATATATCCATAGGATGTATAGCAACAACTACATACTATATGTTCCTCATTTCTTAAGTCCAATATATGTAGGATTTAAATAAACTCTATGATGTACATTATTAACTAAGCACGTAGATCCAAAGAAGATAATATATATATATATATATATTATATATAGTGTGAGGAATTATGATTATACATGCATAAGGTTAAACATATAAATCTATCCGAGTACAAAGCATAATTACTCATAACAGGCATGGACTTACATAGATATAGCATGCTTATAATATTTTGATATTATACATGCACTGTATTATTTAAGTACCATATACACCATAAACAATTTAACATGCCAAGAATAGACAAATATCATTTACACAAGATAAGCGTATATATTTACATTCATGCATCATAGTTACGTAAAATATGCATGGAATATATAAATACAATATGCATCTCAACCATTAGATAATACATACATTTAGATATATTACATGTACAGAAGTAAACTCACATATGCTTACAATATGCATCGTAGTACTCCCTATATATGCACAACATTGCTTAATATTTAAATAAGTACATCATATATAAAATAGCTAATTAACTATATTCTCGAAAAATAACATATGTACACGCATATGCACATGAACAATTTAATAATTATAGTATGCAAAATTTTAATACACGCACTATATTTATAACAGGTAATTATCGCATGCACAATATAAAATGACAAAAATTCGGGGTCTCACACTCTCCCCCACTAGAAAAAGATCTTCATCCTCGAAGATCGCATCGCGTACCTGTAGTGACGTCGTTTATGCCATCTCTGGAAATAGAATGTAATCCTCTTTCTTCTTAGCTGGTGTTTCTAACTCTTTTGTTGCAGTTGCTGCGACATCTCGTGGATCGATCTCCTTATGTTTCGGACATTCTTTAATCCGATGGTCTAGACTGCCATACTTGAGGCACTTTCCTTCCTTTACCAGCAACATATTCGCCGTGACGTTTGCCGCATCGCCCGCACTCAGGTGCTCCACCTTGATGTGATTCCACTCCACCCTTTTGCTTGCTTCTATTCTAAGAGCCTCTTCCAATGTCTCGGTCAGTTTCCAAAAGTTGCTCTTGTTGGCTCTTAGCGATGGTTTAAGCTTCATTATAAATCTCTACCTTACGACTCTGCACATACTCCCTAGCCCTATCACCATGCTTACCATGGCTTGCCATTGTCTGCAAAACATTCAATCCAGTTAGGATCTAAGTTACTAAATCCTATCTATTTCTTAACTATTTTCATTCATTATTATTACTTTCTACACATATGGAAAAATCCTATAAAGACTTTGCATATTGTGAGATGATGGCTATTCATGTACAGTCTCAACCTTGGTTGCTCTGATACCAATCTCTGTAACGACCATCTTCATGTCGGTACGATTATACCAATCCTCATGGTATAAAGAGCATCGTCACAGTGGGATAGTAACCCAACACTAAACGATAAGGTTGATATGTCCATGAATATTAAAAGAGTACGGCAGAAATAAAAAAAAAATGCTTACTTCATTCCATCATCATCACACATCCCACAATCTATATAGTAAAAGAAAGTATTAGAGTCCACATTATTACAGCTTGAAAAGAACTACCTTGTCCATTACATTGTCCATATGAATAACATTTATTCAAGCTATGAAATAAAGCAACTACCAAAAAGAAAATCTCCTCAAGTACTACTTCTTGTATGCGACGTCAATCTTCACTATTCTCTCCTCAGCTACGGGACAACCTGTCACACCTGTACGCCGAAGCAAGTATGAGTCTTACAAGACTCAGCAAGTAATCTAAAGCATCAGACTTATACATATCACATACCACTAAGCTACCAACAATAAGAAAACACACGTTATCATTTTAACTACAATAATTCACATAGCACATTTCTATTGTCAACAACACGTAACTTACCCAAACATATATCTAATTAACAAATGTTCATATTAATCATGAAAGATAACATACACCTACACAAGTTCTCTACACATGATATATCCTATGATACATGGTTCAAAACGTTATCATATCATTGCATAATTTAATCAATTTAAAACACAAGATTACGTACATGATAATGAACACTCCTAGCATGGTATCTAGTCAATTTCTCATGCATTATATCATTTTATCATACAATTAACTTCCTGTTTTAATGTATAATTCATCATACTCTTTTGATACTTGCACATGCTTTTTAATAAACTACGTATCATGTTACTATACATTCTATCATAATTAAGCTTAATCATATTAATACAAACATGACATAAACATATGTACTCTTAAACACCTATCATGTAACATGATTTATTTCTCTAAACATTATCCATATCATGGAACCATTCTACCAATTAGAACATGGAATTAAGCATAAAGTAGATAGCAACTTAACATGATCTATATTCATATTTCACATGCATTTTTCTCATTGTTTATACATCTCATTTATGTTTTAATATGATTAAATCACAATGGTATCGCCTTTATAAACATGGATTAAAATCTAGAACATATTCAAATCGGATGGAAATTATCTACAATTTAAGCATGAAACTATGTACTAAATGAATATAAATTCTATCATGGAACTTAGACTTTGTTTCATGTATTATCATAATCATAATCTCATTTAGCTTGCTATTTTGACATGAATTAAACTTAATTACGTGAATATACTTATTCTCATGCCATTTTATTCATTTGTCAATTCTTATATGCTCATTTTTCCACCTTGCATTCCTTTACATATTTACATGCACATATTCATATACCCTACCATATGGATAATATTAAACATGGTATATAACCATAATATTACAATCATGATGTTAACACATGAATAACATGATATATATACATGCATTTTACATTGGTTTTCACATGCAATTGTACTCTCTTTATCATTTAATCTCCCTACATGTCAATTTACACTCATTCCATTTCATTTACACTTGCATTCACGTTTATCACTTATCACAACAATTGCACTTATCACGTGCTATATTCACTTATCACTTTGCACTTTTATTCACATTTAATCTCTTAAGTTGTCGTCACACATAGTCCTAACTACCAAGTAGAGGGAAAACACTCACTTTAGAACTTAGTGCTTATCACTTAGCACTTAGCACTCATTTTCACATATTTGTCACCTCGGCAAGCTAGTGACAAACCTTGGATACTATGCAGACTGGGAGAAGCACTTTCCACCCTAACCAGCGGTATTTGTCCACCTCCAAGATTTCATCCCAATGCCCTTAGGATTTATACACGACGTTGAGCCTTCCATGGGGACTTTTCTATGGTACAGCTCTCAGACCCTATGGTAGCAGTGTCACACATGGCACAATTTACATTAATCACAATATCATTCTTATCACATCTTACTCATGCTCATACACATACTTTCATCTCATTTTACATTCACTTTGCATAGTTTTCACATTTCCATTTAAAGAAATTCACCTTACTGTTTTAACAGTGATAAACAACTTAAAAATAAGATATTAACATACTGCTAACTTTTGATTTATACATAATTAACTCTAACATGCACAACATGGCTATTTTCACATTTAAACCATAATAATACCTACTGTCATCAAAATATCATGAAATTTTTATAACAGGTTAAGAACATTAATCATACATATACTCAATTTTCAGATTTTATGAATATAAAATATATTTATAACAATTAAATCAAGTCACAGGTGCATTTCTCACTAATTTCTCTTAAGTAGAAAATTCAATAAAATAGTCAAATCTAACAGTATAAATGCGTAGATATGTCATCCCATGATTTCAGAAAATTCATGAAACCCTAACTCACATCTGACCTATTTATACAGATTAAACATGGTCATAATATGCTCACAGTCCAATTATCTTAATTTAATAATCACACAAATTATGAAAATTCATGAAAACCTCATGACATGACCTACTGATCACCCTTGACCCCACATAAAAGTTACAACATGCAAACATACCCGAAAATCATTTAAATATATCAAAGAAGATCAATCAGCATTTTTCAGAACACTGAAGAACTTAACTACACAGTGCTGGCCGCCTACTGGGTTAACCACAACATCTCTTGCCGCCAACACAAGAGCTTGGCGGCAGAGGATGTTGCCGCCAACCTCCACACAGCAATCTGCACACCAGCACTCACATGTACGGGGAAATTGGAGGGTCCAGGACACGAGGAAAAATCGGAAAAAAATTCTAGGACCTATGGGACATGTATACGGTTGATATCCATAGGTTACTTGCCTCTAATAAAATCCGAGAAGATCAAATCTTGTTGTTGAAGCCCTCCTCGGCCAAGCCAAGACGGTGCTCAGAAACTCCTCAAATCTGGTTCTCCAGTCGATGTGGGTTGATCCTCGCAGTTGGGGATGCTTCCTTGATGGTTAGACTATATTCCAGTCGTTGTAGATCTCCCAGAAACTCCTCCAGTCGCCGGATCAAAGCCTTGGAACTTTAGGTTTTTCTCAAGGAAATACTAGGGTTTCTCAAACCAAAAAGGACTTGGCGCGGCCAGAAGATGGGTTTTTATAAGGTTGGATGGTTGGGTACGCACTAGGGTAGGTTGCCTATGGTTTAGGATGGGTTTCCTAAACTGGAACCGGGCATAACGCAGGTGTTACCAAATCTGAAACCGTACGCAGAGGGATATTAACGTCAACATCTACTGTAGTCAACTGGAAATTGGTATGCAAACATGTGGCTGCCAACCCTGTGCTTGGCGTCCATCGATATGGACGCCAATCTCAGGCTTCCAGTCAACGGCCCAGTGTTGGCCGCCAACTATCCCACTTGGCCCAAACACAATTATACATCTAAATAACATACAATTATGCTCCAACAACGTAGTGTGTGCATAAATAATATATTTACATTCACTATTTAAATTACATGCATTATAATATTTATTTAAATAGGAATTGTGCTATTCTCAATAAAAGATAATCTGCACAAATAACATGCTTATATACAAATATATACGTACATACTACATAATTACATGTATCATGCTTGAATATATATATATAACATGAACTTCCTTAATTAGACACTACATGTACACCTATACACACAGAAATAAATATACATATATATCCATAGATGTATAGCAACAACTACATACTATATGTTCCTCATTTCTTAAGTCCAATATACGTAGGATTTAAATAAACTCTATGATGTACATTATTGACTAAGCACGTATATCCACAGGAGATAATATATATATATATATATATATATATATATATATATACGCGTGAGGAATTATGATTATACATGCATAAGGTTAAACATATACATCTATCCGAGTACAAAGCATAATTACTCATAACATGCATGGACTTACAGAGATATAGCATGCTTATAATATTTTGATATATTATACATGCACTGTATTATTTAAGTACCATATACACCATAAACAATTTAACATGCCAAGAATAGACAAATATCATTTACACAAGATAAGCGTATACATATTTACATTCATGCATCATAGTTACGTAAAATATGCATGGAATATATAAATACAATATGCATCTCAACCATTAGATAATACATACAGTTTTAGATATATTACATCTACATAAGTAAACTCACATATGCTTACAATATGCATGGTAGTACTCCCTATTATATGCACAACATTGCTTAGTATTTAAATAAGTACATCATATACAAAATTAGCTAATTAATTATATTCTCGAAAAATAACATATGTACACGCATATGCACATGAACAATTTAATAATTATAGTATGCAAAATTTAATACACACACTATATTTATAACAGGTAATTATCGCATGCACAATATAAAATGACAAAATTCGGGGTCTCACACTCTCCCCCACTAGAAAAAGATCTTTGTCCTCGAAGATCGCATCGCGTACCTATAGTGACGTCGTTTATGCCATCTCTGGAAATAGAATGTAATCCTTCTTTCTCTAGCTAGTGTTCTAACTCCTTTGTTGCAGTTGCTGCGACATCTCGTGGATCGATCTCCTTAAGTTTCAGACATTCTTTAACGATGGTTTGGACGCCACATTGAGGCACTTTCCTTCCATTAACAAGCACACATATCCGCCGTGACGTTTGCCGCATCGCCCGCACTCAGGTGCTCCACCTTGATGCGATTCCACTCCCCTTTTGCTTGCTACTATTCTAAGAGCCTCTTCCAATGTATCAGGTCAGTTTCCAAAAGTTTGGCTCTTAGCGATGGTTCAAGCTTCATTATAATTTCTCAACCTTACGACTCTGCGCATACTCCCTAGCCCTATCACCACGCTTACCATGGCTGCCATTGTCTGCAAAACAATTCAATCCAGTTAGGATCTAAGTTACTAAATCCTATCTATTTTCTTAACTATCTTTCATTCATTATTATTATTTTCTACACATATGGACAAATTCTATAAAGACTTTGCAATATTGTGAGATGATGGCTTATTCATGTACAGTCTCAACCTTGGTTGCTCTGTAACGACCCTCCTCATAACCGTACAATTATACCAATCCTCATGGTATAAAGAGCGTCATCACAGTGGGATAGTAACCCAACACTAAACGATAAGGTTGAAATGTCCATGAATATTAAAAGAGTACAGCGGAAATAAAAAAAATGCTTACTTCATTCCATCATCATCACACATCCCACAGTCTATATAGTAAAAGAAACTACTAGAGTCCACATTATTACAGCTTGAAAAGAACTACCTTGTCCATGACATTGTCCATATGAATAACATTTATTCAAGCTATGAAATAAAGCAACTACAAAAAGAAAAATCTTCACTATTCTCTCCTCAGCTACGAGACACCTATCATACCTGTACGCCGAGGCAAGTATGAGTATTACAAGACTCAGCAAGTAATCTAAAGCATCAGACTTATACATATCACATACACACTAAGCTACACAATAAGAAAACACACGTCATCTTTTAACTACAATAATTCACATAGCACATGTTTCTATTGTCAACAACACGTAACTTACCTAAACATATATCTAATAAAAAATGTTCATATAATCATGAAAGATAACATACACCTACATAAGTTCTCTACACATGATATATCCTATGACACATGGTTCAAAACTTTATCATATCATTGCACAATTTAATCAATTTAAAACACAAGATTACGTACATGATAATGAACACTCCTAGCATGGTATCTAGTCAATTTCTCATGCAATTATATCATTTTATCATACAATTAACTTGCTGTTTTAATGTATAATTCATCATACTCTTTTGATACTTGCACATGCTTTTTAATAAACTACGTATCATGTTACTATACATTCTATCATAATTAAGCTTAATCATATTAATACATACATGACATAAACATATGTACTCTTAAACACCTATCATGTAACATGATTTATTTCTCTAAACATTATCCATATCAAGGAACCATTCTACCAATTAGAACATGGAATTAAGCTAAAGTAGATAGGAACTTAACATGATCTCTATTTATTTCACATGCATTTTTCTCATTTGTTTATACATCTCATTTGCTGTTTTAATATGATTAAATCAGAATGGTATCACATTTATACAACATGGATTAAAATCTAGAACATATTCAAATCGGATGGCAATTATCTACAATTTAAGCATGAAACTATGTACTAAATGAATAGAAATTCTATCATGGAACTTAGACTTTATTTCATGTATTTATCATAATCATAATCTCATTTAGCTTGCGGTTTTGACATGAATTAACATAATTACGTGGATTTATACTTATTCTCATGCCATTTTATTCATTTGTCAATCTTATATGCTCATTTTTCCACCTTGCATTCCTTTACATATTTACATGATTATATCATATACCCTACCATATGGTTATTATTAAACTATATCACGTAATATTAAACATGGTATTAAACATAATATTACAATCATGATGTTAAGACATGAATAACATGAATATATAATATGCATTTTACATTGGTTTCACATGCAATTGTACTCTCTTTATCATTTACTCTCCCTTACATGTCAATTTACACTCATTCCATTCATTTACTCTTGCATTCACGTTTATCACTTATCACAACAATGCACTTATCACGTGCCATATTCACTTATCACTTTGCACTTTTATTCACATTTAATCTCTTAAGTTGCCGTGACACATAGTCCTAACTACCAAGTAGAGGAAAAACACTCACTTTAGAACTTAGTGCTTATCACTTAGCACTTAGCACTCACTTTCACATATTTGTCACCTCGGCAAGCTAGTGACAAACCTTGGATACTGCGCAGACTGGGAGAAGCACTCTTGTCGCACCCCGAAAATTTTAATTACATAAAAATCTGAATAAATAGAAATAAATAATTTCCATAATATCAGATATTTAAAACATACGTACCTCTATCGTAGGTGCTAAAACACATCAGAAAAATCCGTAAAAATTATAAATCAACCCCAAAACATTTTTACTAAAAGTTTCACAAAGAAATTTGTGCCAAGAAAAATCGGATTAGCCAAGTTTAAAGTGTTTCATGACTATTATCGTAATTCATGAATAAGTCGAAAAATCATTATCACACGTACTTGGATGAGTCAGAAAATTAAATAAAAATCATATATGGACTTCAAAAATATTCTCTAATCACCCATCGAGAAATTTGGTTCAATAAAAATCATTTGGGCTAGCTTTAAGAGTTATTGTGACCGATTATCCAAATTAGGAAACAAGTAAGAAAACCGATAACACAGAAATACGACGCAACCAAAAATTAAAAAAAGTGTGGAAAGACTTCCACATTATATATTAATGACCCAATATCTTAATTGGGCCAATGGACAACATATGACCCAAAATCAAATGAAGCAAGAAAATGCATGGAAATTCGTAGCTTAAATAAGCTGAAATTAAAAAGAGGCAATTAGAGTTGAATTGGGATGAGAACATGCATTCTTGGAAACCCAAATTCGTGCTTAACCATGAGGGGAGGTTTCCTAAAGCCTCATACACTCTAATGGAGGAAGAGATCCTCAAATTAGGAAACTAATATGTGAAAACCACACAACTTTCTTCCTAGTTACAATAGGACTCCTAAACACCATGGATGCTTAAATACTCTTCACCAAACCTTGGGGACGAGTTTACATCTTGTTGGGGTCGTGTGGGGGAGTTCTTGGTGGCTAGGGAGTAGGAGATCGTCCACACCAAGCCGTTCTTCTTCCCCTTCTCGTCTGCTGCGACCTGCAAAAACCGTCCACTTGAAGTCGACCAAAGGTGAGTCAAACCATAACCAAACCTTGCAAGGCCTATACCCCGGAAAGAGGGTCACGTCTACATTCTAACCCAAGTGGAATGTCCAAATTCCATGTAGTATACACAGAGTATTAAGTGTTTTCCTCCAAGTGGTCTGAACACAGGTTTTCTGGAAAAATGGGACTTCTTCAACCCAGAAGGTTGGCTTTCTCGGCCAAACCTTAACATATCCTATACCAAGTGTAGAGCATCAAGTTATCTTTCGTTTCCCACTGGTTGCATCGAATTCCAATGAGTACATGTTGAGTTATAGGTGTTTGCCAAGTCGCACATGTCTAAGACTTTTACGTTCATGTTGATTTATCATGCATCTCTAGGTCATTTAAAATTATTTAAAAATCATAGTTTGCATATATTCCATGTCCCTACCACTTTCATGTTGAAACTTTTGTCCGAAAAACTCTAGTTTAGAAGATATAAGCGTTGCATGAATCGCACCCCTGTTTCCTGCATGTTTCCTGCATGTCATGGTTCTAATCATCTCATGATGTCTGTTTAATGGCTTAAAAGTAGTTAACCCATTTAAAAACTATAATTCCATGAATAGTATTCTAAATATTCTCTTAATGACGTGATCATTCATGAAACTTGTGATTCACTCTTGTTACTGTTCCAGCTTGATTAAATGATAATTATTATCTTAAAATCTTGCAAACCCATGTGTAGTTAAATGCATTGTCCATTGCATGCCATCATGTCAAGTGTTTTCCGCGAGTTTGAGACCGTGAATTGAGACGCGTACATCACTACACACTTGCACATCTAGACAGCCCTTTCTTGGGGATTTGGAAGCTCTCTACCAGTCATTCCGAATCGGTAGACTAGCGACCTTTTCTCTAAGACTTCCGTAAATCTTCGCTCTCCGTGGATTCCCACATGGAGGCCGAGTTGGTTGTACCATTGAAGTTCCCTGGAGATAGCGTGCACTTCCTTTCTCTCCTTGTTCTGGTGAGTGTGATTGACAATCTAGACTAAAGCCATTAATGTAAAGATTGAACTAAAGTACAAATTGTACCGTTATGCTGCCCAATTTATCTCTTGACCATTGTTCTCATGAAATCATGTTCAATTTACTTATTACTTGTTCCCATCATCATCATGAACATGACATTACACATGCTTACTTATTGAAACTCTCATTGGCCATTATTAATGACTGTGGGTATCTACATTTAAAATTTCACATGAGATGCTGACCGGGCACGGCGAGTGTCCAAGGGCTCCAGTCTAGCCCAATGACGGAGAGTCATAAATATACTGTTAACCATGGGGTATAAGATTACTGGCATTGCATCTGCGCTGGGAGTCTTGCTTGCTTGTTGATGATGGATACAATAACCACATACACGTGTCCTTGTGTGCATTCTTGATGGATCTTTTCTTGGTGTACATTAGTGTCTACGTGCCTGATTAGTGTTACATTATCGTGCTCGTGCGTGCTTGCTTGCGTGATATGGCCATCCTGCATTTAATGCAACTAGTGATATCTTGCGTTCTTGAAAACTATTAACATCAAGTGAAATCTTGCGTGCTTGTATAAAGTGATCTATTGCTAGTTCTATCTTGTCATCTTGTTCTAAAATCTTGTTCTATCACGATCACTCTATCTAGCTTGTTTCATGTATCATGTTTTAACGAGTTTTATTCGTACATGCATATCATGACATTCATCGTGCTTACCTAGTTCTAAATTGTTAATCACTTATATCATTGCCCGCACATTGAGATATAAATCCTACTGGGCTAGTTTGCTCATCCCCTACTTTTACCCAATCTAGGTGACTATGAAGTTCAAGAGGAGGAGCAAGTCGAGGATGGGAATGCGTCCGAGTGATGAGCGTTCCAACTATGAGTCTAGTTATAGTAGTTTGCTTTTAGTATTAGATTCATGTAGTAGGAAGTGAAGAATAAATGTACTTTTTCTTTTTATTGAGTCTTAGTCGTGTAATAGTTTCCATTTGGAATACAATAAGTTGAGATTTGAATAAAAGATTAGTTGAGTTCAATATTTGGGCCCTATGATGATGTATGTTGTTATACATTTAGTGCGTGCTAGCTAGAGGCTTATTTGCCGACTGTTCACGTCTCGGGATATCGACTCGAATTATTCCTAATAATTTATATCCGCTGCGTAATTCTCGGGACGTGACAACTCTCCACCCTAACCAACGGTACTTGTCCACCTCTAGGATTTCATCCCAATGCCCTTAGGATTTATACACGACGTTGAGCCTTCCATACGGACTTTTCTATGGTACAGCTCTCAGACCCCTATGGTAGCAGTGTCACACATGGCACAATTTTACATTAATCACATTATCAATCTTATCACATCTTACTCATGCTCATACACATAATTTCATCTCATTTTACATTCACTTTGCATAGTTTTCACATTTCCATTTAAAGAAATCACCTTACTATTTTAACAGTGATAAACAACTTAAAATAAGATATTAACATGCTGCTAACTTTTGATTTATACATAATTAACTCTAACATGCACAACATGCCTATTTTCATTTAAAACCATAATAATACCTACTGTCATCAAAATATCATGATATTTTTATCACAAGTTAAGAATAGTAATCATAACATATAATCAATTTTTCATATTTTTATGAATAGAAAATATATTTATAACAATTAAATCAAATCACAGGTGCATTTCTCACTAATTTCTCTTAAGTAGAAATTCAATAAAATAGTCAAATCTAATAGTATAATGCATAGATATAGTCATCCCGTGATTTTAGAAAATTCATGAAACCCTAACTCACATATGACCTATTTATACAGATTAAACATGGTCATAATATGCTCATAGTCCAATTATCTTAATTTCAATAATTCACACAAATCATGAAAATTCATGAAAATCTCATGACATGACCTACTGATCACCCTTGACCTACATAAAAGTTACAACATGCACACATACCCAAAAATCATTAAATATATCAAAGAAGATCAATCAGCTTTCAGAACACTGAAGAACTTAACTACATAGTGCTGGCCGCCTACTGGGTTAACTACATCATCTCTTGCCGTCAACACAAGAGCTTGGCGGCAGAGGATGTTGCCGCCAACCTCCACACAGTAATCTGCACAGCTAGCACTCACATGTACGGGGAATTTGGAGGGTCCAGGACACGAGGAAAAATCCGGAAAAAAATTCTAGGACCTATGGGACATGTATACGGTTGATATCCATAGGTTACTTGCCTCTAATAAAATCTGAGAAGATCAAATCTTGCTGTTGAAGCCCTCCTCGCCAAGCCAAGAGGGTGCTCAGAAACTCCTCAAATCTGGTTCTCCAGTCGATGTGGGTTGATCCTCACAGTTGGGGATGCTTCCTTGATGGTTGGACTATACTCCAGTTGTTGTAGATCTCCCAGAAACTCCTCCAGTCGCCGGATCAAAGCCTTGGAACTTCAGCTTTTCTCACAGGAAATACTGGTTTCTCAAACACCAAAAGGACTTGGCGCGGCCAGAAGATGGTTTTTATAAGGTTGGATGGGTTGGGTAGGCACTAGGGTAGGTTGCCTATGGTTTAGGATGGGTTTCCTAAACTGGAACCGGGCATAACGCAGGCGTTACCAAATTTGAAACCGTTACGTAGGAGGGATATTAACATCAACATCTACTGTAGTCAACTGGGAATTGGCATCCAGACATGTGGCCGCCAACCCTGTGCTTGGCGTCCATTGATATGGACAACAATCTCAGGCTTCTAGTCAATGGCCAGTGTTGCCCGCCAATTGTCCCACTTGGCCCAAACAGAATTATACATCTAATTAACATACAATTATGCTCCAACAACGTAGTGTGTGCATAAATAATATTTTTACATTCACTATTTAAATTACATGCATTATATATTATTATTTAAATAGGAATTGTGCTATTCTCAATAAAAGATAATCCGCACAAATAACATGCTTATAAACATATATATACGTACATACTACCTAGTTACATGTATCATGCTTGAATATATAATATATAACATGCACTTCCTTAATTAGACACTACATGTACACCTAAACACACAGAAATAAATATACATATATATCCATAGGATGTATAGCAACAACTACATACTATATGTTCCTCATTTCTTAAGTCCAATATACGTAGGATTTAAATAAACTCTATGATGTACATTATTAACTAAGCACGTATATCCACAAAAGATTATATATATATATATATATAATATATATATATATGCGTGAGGAATTATGATTATACATGAACAAGGTTAAACATATACATCTATCCGAGTACAAAGCATAATTACTCATAACATGCATGGACTTACATAGATATAGCATGCTTATAATATTTTGATATATTATACATGCACTGTATTATTTAAGTACCATACACCATAAACAATTTAACATGCCAAGAATATACAAATCATTTACAAAGATAAGCGTATACATATTTACATTCATGCATCATAGTTACGTAAAATATGCATGGAATATATAAATACAATATGCATCTCAACCATTAGATAATACATACAGTTTTAGATATATTACATGTACAGAAGTAAACTCACATATGCTTACAATATGCATGGTAGTACTCCCTATTATATGCACAACATTGCTTAGTATTTAAATAAGTACATCATGTACAAAATTAGCTAATTAACTATATTTTTGAAAAATAACATATGTACACGCATATGCACATGAACAATTTAATAATTATAATATGCAAAATTTTAATACACGCACTCTATTTATAACAGGTAATTATCGCATGCACAATGTAAAATGACAAAAATTTAGGGTCTCAAAGATCGATTTCGGCACACCATGCAACCTAACAATGCTACTTACATACAATCTAGCTAAACTCTCAACTGATTGCTTCTTCTTCATAGGCAAGAAATGCACAGTATAGAGAATCTATCTACAATCACCCAAATTGAGTCATTGCCCTTCACTGATCTGGGCAAACCCGTTACAAAATCCATAGTGATGGCCTCCCACTTCCATACTAGAATCTCCATCTTCTGCATAAGACCAGATGGTCGCTGACGCTCGGCCTTCACTTGCTGGCATACTAAACAGCTGGATACAAAATCCGCCACATCTTTCTTCATGCCAGACCACCAAAATGATCTCTTTAAATCCGGGTACATCTTAGTGTTACCTAGATGAATAGAGAACCTCGACCTATGAGCTTCTGCTAGAACATGCTCACGGACATCTACAACATCGAGAACACAAACTCGGTGATGAAATCTAATCACACGATCCTCATCACGAGGAATTCCCACCTTGCCTACTAATTCCTGAAGCCTAGGATCAGCCTTCTGTTGCTCAATCACCTCATCTAGCACAGAAGACCGAAAAGACAACTGAGCCATAAAAGCCTGAACATAATAATGGCTCTAACTCAGTTATCGCACATGCAGCATTCTCCAACATCTTCCAACTGCTAGAGCAAAGACCTCTTCGTGCTAAGAGCATCCGCTACGACATTTGCCTTTCCTAGATGATACTGAAGATCAAAGTCGTAGTTTTTGAGGAACTCAATCCATCTCCTCTATCGCAAGTTTAATTCCTTTTGAGAGAAGAGGTACCTCAAGCTCTTATGGTCAGTGAACACCTCAAATCTGACACCATAAAGGTAGTGCATGCAGATCTTCAATGCATAAACCACTGCCGCAAGCTCCAAATCATGAGTCGAATAGTTACGCTCATGCTCCTTCAACTGACGAGAAGTATACGCCACTACCCTTCCCTGCTGCATCAACACACAACCTAAACCAATCCGAAATGCATCCGAATAGATGGCAAAACCCTCTACACCACTCGACAAAATCAACACCGATGCAGAAGTAAGCTTAGCCTTCAACAATTGAAAACTACTCTCACACTCCTCGGACCATACAAACTTCACACCCTTCCTGGTTAGCTTAGTGAAAGGGGCAGCGATAGAGGCAAATCCCTCAATAAATCACCGATAATAGCCTGCTAAACCAAGGAAGCTCCGAATCTCCGATGGGGTCCTAGGGATCTCCCAATCTAATATAGCAAGGACCTTCGCTGGATCAACTGCTACACAAGCACCAGAGACAACATGCCCAAGGAAATGAACCTCGCGCATCCAAAAATCGCACATATACACATTCACATACCTATCACCTAGGCAACACAGTGATAGATCTTGGTTAACTGTGCAGATTGACAGAAGCACTCTCCACCCTAACCAGTGGTACTTGTCCACCTCCAGGATTTCATCCTAATTGCCCATAGGATATCACACACATTGAACCTTCCCGTAGGGACTTTACTACGGTACGGTTCCACAGCCCTCTATGGTAGCAGTGTCACTAACGGCACATTTTAACACATTTCACTTTAACTACATCTTTACTTACACTATTCACATATACTAATCATTCATGCTCATGCACTTAAACACACACATATGTTTCAGTTTTACCTAACATGATGATACTGATCACAGTATTAAACTACTCATACCATAGACTTAATCATATTGTAATCATTGCATCATACAAGAATTAAATTTAATATATTCAATTTGGCAAATATTCATGGTTAAATTCACAACTGTACCTATTGGCATCTAAATAGTACGAAATTTTTATCACAGGTTCCAAACATATAATAAAGCATATGCTCAATTTTCCATATTTTTTAGATCTGTTAAATAATTTTGGTAATTAAAAATTGATTCAGGCATATTTATCACAACATTCATTTAATAAGTTCCACAATAATCAGTAACACCCAACAGTGCCAACACCTGTATACAGTTATGATACCAACATGGAAAAATTATGAAATCCTAACTAACACAGATCTATTTACACAAGATTAAACATGTTCATTTCATGCTCACAGTTCAATTACAGAAAATTTAATAATTAACACAAATCACAGAAATTCAGTACCTTCTCATGACATGACCTACTGCTTGTTCCTGACTCAACATAATTTCCACAGTATGCACAGACCACCACAAATCCAAATACAATCACACAAAATGTGAGAATTAGGGTTCTGTGAAACCCAGACGAACTTGGAGGCACACAGGTTGCCGCCGACAGAGTTTAACGGCACCAGAGGTTGCCACCGAGCAAGGATCTTAATGGCAGCAAATGTTGCCATTATGTTCTTGTCTACAGAAATACAGAAAGAACACACAAAACACAGTGAATGGGGGGTTCCAGGACACGAGATAAATTTTGTAAAATTCCTAAGACCTAGCCGACATGTGTAGGGATGATGTTCAAATGTTACTTGCCTCTTAAAAATTCTAAATCGAAGTTATTTGCCGAAGATGCTCTCCTCGGCCAAGCCAAGAAGCACCCAAAACTCCCCTCGAACCGGTTTCTGTGATGAAATATAATGCACGTCGGAGTCGGAGAAGCTTCCCTAAGATCAGTGCACCTCCCCGTCGAAGAAGAACGCCGGAAGACGCACCCAATCGCCAGATCCAGATCTCAAAAGTTTGGGTTTCACACAAAGCAGTCCAGGGTTTTGACAAGAGTCAAAAGACCTAATCCGTCAGAAGAAAGAGTTTTTATAGAGCCAAGGGTCGAGTTACGCAATAGATAGGGTATCCTACCGTTGGAGGTAGGTTTCCAAAACTGAAACTGAAGAAATCACGACCGTTTCTAGATCTGAAACCGCACAATTTCTGGGAAATAGACAGCCACATTGGTTGCCGCCAACTGGCAGTTGGCGTCCATCGATCTGGACGTCGACTCCCTCTAAACGTCCATGCATGTTGACGTTAACATGCACTTCGGCAAGAACACAGAAATGCCCAATATATATATATACACTATATACATGCATGCAATGTATAATGTATAATCTAAGCATCATAGATACAATATAAATAGAAGCAACATGTACACAAGTAAACATATATATACATATGTACAATATTATTCAAATTCAATATGTACAAAAATAAATACATATACGAATAGACATATACATATGCACACATAGCAACTAATACATCATAAGACAAAGTCAAATAAAGAATAAAAATTCGAGGGCCTTACAAGACCCTTGAAAATTCTGTAGACAGTGAGCACTGAATAATGTTCATAGCACTCCAATTTGCATTTGACTTTTTGATTTCTTCTGGAGTCCACTTTTCTTCATCTTCCGATAGCTCATAGGGTCCATTACTGACTACCCTCCAGATTTGATGATCATGTGCTCGCAAATACACCTACATGCGAGTTTTCCAATAAGCATAGTTAGTTCCATCAAAATAGGGGGGTCTGTTTACAGAATGACCTTCTGCAATATATCCTCTAGAATCCATTCCACACAGATATATCTTGGTTGTTAAACCAAAAATTGGAGAGCCTAGCTCTAATACCACGTGTTGGGTATGAATGAATATATAGAGAGGGGTGAATAGCTATTGACCTCTTAAAAATTTAATAACCCGAACTAGACCTTAGATATGAAAGAGCTATTTATATCAAACCAGACAGAGCAATTGAGCAAATGCAAATCACACACCATAATTCAAGCAGGTTTTTTAAGGTGGTTCAGCTCCAGTGTGGAGACCTACATCCACCCCTCAGAAAACTAAGTGAGGCTTCACTCAACAATCAAAAAGTGTGAAATACTCACACAACTGCTGATTCGCAGCTTCATACAACCTGTTGATTCACAGCTTCAATACATCTGATTCATAGCTTCGAGATTTTATCAATCTCACAATCCTTACACACAAAGTGTAGGATCAGTCCTTCTACTCCAACTGGAGCAAACAACCAAGCAGTTTGGTATTCAGAAGAAATAAGAAAATTCACACAAGAGAAATCACTAAAAGCATGCAGAAATTTAGTAAACATCTTTGTGTTGTTTCACTGGAGTTGAGATCTGATCAGATTTCTACTTAAACTCCCAATTGCATCTTCTCCGGGCTTGAGTTCATTAGGCTCTTCATCTAGCCACAGCTTAAGCATCAATTGTCCTTGAATTGAATGGAATTATGATGCTCTGCTTCAATTGATCAGCAACAGGTCTTCATACCGATTGATGAAGCGATTCAACATCTTTTCTTCTTAATGAGCAACATGTGTACCGAAGCCCATTGTTCTCAGCTCTCAAACTCTCTGCTCTTTTTCTCTTCCCAACTCCCAGACACTCTGCTCTATCTCTATGTGTGTTATCTCAAGAGGATGTCGTGCCCCTTTTTGATCGGCATATCAAAATCTTCTTGGTGGGCCCCAATAGAATCCCCAATTCGTTTGGAGGTGCTTTTACTTCCAAAAGGGTATCTTCCAGTACCTTGTAAATTATGCCTAGATCCCAATCATTGGGCCTCGGGTCACGTGCCTAGAACTAATACGCTGGCAATCTCTTTTCCTCACTGGAATATGAAGGCTGAAGTGTCGACACATCTTGAGCATAGTGTCGACGCATATAGAACTTGACTTAGACCAATGCAGATGCTTCAGTAGAGTCAACTCCATGCCTTCATGAGTTGACCTTATCCATTAGACTGTCGTAGAGATTGGTTGTTCATAAGTATAGAATTGACCTTATAGCAGCTGAGTGTCGACCTCTTAGAATGGTAGAGTCGACCTGATCTTCATCTGGAGTCGACGTCATAAACTGGTAGAGTCGACCTGATCTTTATCTAGATTCAACCTCATGCATTTCTTTCCTTTCAGCGCTAGCAGGAAATCCAACTGGTGTCGACCTGATTCTCATCTGGAGTCGACCTTATGCGATTCTTTTCCTTTAGCGCTAATAAGAAAATCAACTAGTGTTGACCTGATCTTCAACTAGAGTCGACCTTTTGCGATTCTTTAGACTTCTGCGCTACTGGAAAACTATCAAGTGTTGACATATCCTTTGGGTAGTGTCAACTCAAATGGTTCACTGAACTTTAGTAATTCACCCACTAAGACATGTGTGTCGCCCTATGAAACAACCAATGTCAACACACATAAGATCTTTTGACTTTGTGAATTTTTCTGTCATATAAAAACTTGTGTTAGAAGAACTCTTGGATATTTATGACACTTTTGCTTGGCTCATGACATCATCAAAACCAGGGACACAACAAATGACATGCCGATCAAATCCCTATTTCAAATTTGGACCCCCCAACTTGCACGTTCTAAACATTTACACTTGGGTTTTTGTTTTAGTTGTGGTTTGAGTGTCGAACCCAAACCGGGAATACGATTATATTTTTGTCGATTCCCACATGTCACTCTCACCCATCGGGTCATTTCAGAGTATACGACACGCCGATCGGATCCCTATTTCAGTTTTGGCCCCCGACTTGCGTGTTCTAACCCATTCCACTTGGGTTTTTTTTAGATTATTGGTTTGAGTGCCGAACCCAAACCGGGAATCCAATAAGAATTCCGTCAGTTTCCACATGTGGCTCTCACCTATTCGGTCGTGTCGCAGTGAACGGCATGCCGATCGGATCCCTATTTTAGATTTTGGACCCCTAACTTGCATGTTCTAACCCTTTACACTTGGGATTTTTATAGATTAGTTGTTTGAGTGTCGAACCCAAACCGGGAATTCGATTATGATTCTATCAGTTCCCACACATCACTCTCATCCACCCAGTCATGATGGAGGGAACGGCATGCCGATCGGATCCCTATTTCAGAATTTGGACCCCTGACTTGGGTGTTTTAACCGTTTACACTTGAGTTTTTTTAAGATTAGTGGTTAGAGCACCAAACCCAAACCTAGAATCCAATCAGGATTCCATCAATTCCACATGTCCCTCTCACCCCCCCCCCCCCCCATTCGTGTTAGAGTGAACGACACACTGATCGGATTCCTATTTTAGATTTTGGTCCCCGACTTGAGTGTTTTAAACCTTTACACTTGAGTTTTTTTAAGATTAGTGGTTTGAGTGCCGAACCAAATGGGAATCCGATCAGGATTCCATCAGTTCCCACACATCACTCTCATCCACCCAGTCATGATGGAGGGAACGACATGCCGATCGGATCCCTATTTCAGAATTGGACCCCTGACTTGGGTGTTTTAACCTTTTACACTTGAGTTTTTTTAAGATTAGTGGTTAGAGCACCAAACCCAAACCTAGAATCCAATCAAGATTCCATCAATTCCCACATGTCCCTCTCCCCCCCCCCCCCCATTCGTGTTAGAGTGAACGACACACTGATCGGATCCCTATTTTAGATTTTGGTCCCCGACTTGAGTGTTTTAAACCTTTACACTTGAGTTCTTTTAAGATTAGTGGTTTGAGTGCCGAACCCAAATGGGAATCTGATCAGGATTCCATCAGCTCCCATACATTGCTCTCACCCACCCAATCGTGTTGGAGTAAACGACATGTCGATTGGATCCCTATTTCAGATTTTGAACCCCCGACTTACGTGCTCTAAACCATTACACTTGAGTTTTTTTAAGGTTAGTGGTTTGAGTGTCGAACCTAAAGCAGGAATCCGATCAGCATTCCGTAAGTTCCCACATGACGTTCTCACCCATCCGGTTGTGTGGGAGTGAACAAGACACTGATTGGATCCCTATTTTGGATTTTGGACCCCCGACTTATGTGTTCCAACCCATTTACACTTTGGTTTTTTTAAGATTTGTGGTTTGAGCGCCAAACCCAAACCGAGAATCCGATTAGGATTTCGTCACTTTTGACACATCGTTCTTACCCACTCGGTCGTGTTGGAGTGAACGCCACGCCGATTGGATCTCTATTTCATATTTTGGACCCCTGACTTGTGTGTTCTAAACCTTTACACTTGAGTTTTTTTTTTTTAAGATTAGTGGTTTGAGCACTGAACCCAATCCGCGAATCCAATTAGGATTCCATCAGTTCTCACACGTTGCTATCACCCACTTGGTTGTGTTGGATTGAAAGACACGCCGATTGGATCCCTATTTCCAATTTTGAACCCCCGAGTTGCATGTTTTAAATCTTTCCACTTGAGGATTTTTAAGATTAGTGGTTTGAGTGTTGAACCCAAATCGGGAATCCGATAAGGATTCTATCAGCTCCCATATGTTGCTCTCAACAACCCTATCATGTTGGAGTGAACGACATGCCGATCGGAACCCTATTTCAGGTTTTGGACCACCAACTTACGTGTTCTAACCCTTTACACTTGAGTTTTTTTAAGATTAGTGGCTTGAATTCCGAACCCAAACCGGGAATCCGATCAGGATTCCGTCAGTTCCCCCACGTCGTTCTCACCCACCCGATTGTATTGGAATGAATGACATGACGATTGGATCCCTATTTCAGATTTTGGACCACGACTTGCGTGTTCTAACTCTTTACACTTGAGTTTTTTTAAAATTAGTGGTTTGAGCTCCAAACCAAAATTTGGAATTCGATCAGGATTCTGTCAGTTACGACACAGATTTCTCACCAATCTAGTCGTGTCAGAGTGAATGACATACCAATCGGTGCAGGATCAAAAAGGTAGGATGAACAAATCAAGAAGAGGGGGGGCGGGTGAATAGATCTAACAACAATCTCAGCAGAAGCTTAAGCAATTTAAAATTACTTCAAATTATAGATCCATTCAGATAGAGAAATCCCAATGATCTAATGTGTGGGTGTGTGTAGGTGATGTGTGAGACAATTAAACAAGTAGTGTCTAAGCGAAATTCTTATGCATGCATCTAGCGCAGAAAACATATCAAACCACTACACAGGAGATTTTTAGGTGGTTCGAAAATCACACCAGTGATTCCTACATCCACCCCTCAGATAGTGAGGACACACTACTCAAAAACCTGAGCACAACACACACAGGAGCTCGACGGCTCAAACCACACATACACAAGAGCTCAGCGGCTCAAACCACACATATGAGGATGACGGCTCAAACCACACTAGCTAGATCGAGTTCACAAGAAATCAGATACTCTAGCACAAATATGATGCACACACTTACATGCATATTGAAATCTGCACAAAACGCATGTACAGATCTCAGGAACACTCAAAAACAAATTAAGATGAACACTCCAATAGAAATAAGTAGGAAATAGATAAATTGGATGTTCCTTGTTGGAGGCAATCTGCAGGAAGCTTGAATTGAAGACCCTTGAGAAATTCAGATGGAGTACTCCTTCAATTCACGATGGTCTATTTCAGATGTAGTCCTTATTCTGATTGTTCCTTCTTCCTCTACTGCTCTTCTCCTTCAGCTGCTCCTCTTTCAGCACTCTAACACTTTCTCTCACTACTTGGCCTTGATCCCCACATCTTCTGTAATGGATGGCTACTCCAAATGAGACAAGAGGCCTTTTGTAGCCTCTATGCACTCCCTTGTACATGGGAGAGATGTGCACAAAAACTTAGGGTTCACCCAAGGTTGCCACGTGCCCAAAAGTCCTTCTCCTCATTACCACTTGGAGGAAAGGGTATTTTAGTAATAATATAATCTCCCAAAAGTCTTCCAGAGATAACTCACACCCTTTGGAAATCATCCCCTTTATGTTTTTGAGTTTTCACGTTATGTGTGTCGACGCAAGTTTGCATGTGTGTCGATACTACTGACGAAATATCAGTTTTACCTTACTGGAGGAAACATATGTCGACCTGATTAACATCTAGTGTCGATCTCCTACGGTTTTCTTCAAACACAGCTCACTGGATGGACTATGTGTGTTGACCTGACTTGCAATGTGTGTCGACACAATTGTGACTTTGTTCTTCAGAAGCTTACTGGGCAGACTATATGTGTCGACTTGATTTTCAACTTGTGTCAACAAACTATACAAACACATATAATAAATAACCACCTAACTGCGATCAAACATTCAAAGACTGTCCAAAATTGGACAATTCAAGACTTTGAGTTAGATATACACGTTCTCATCATTGAAAATGGGACTCATGTAAATCAATCCTAAAGTCTTGAATGGGAAGGTTCATTGAACACGCTCTCATGAGGTGTGTGCAGTGATAAATTGCTATACATGCATAGATCAAATTTAAAAACCACATAAATATGAAGCTTAAATGAAAACAAAATATTACATATGAACAAGTGCAATATTAAACTAAATCACATATACATTATATGAATACATTAAAGTAAGAAGTGCAACACTAATCACTAAATTGAAAATAAATAATTAAAAGCAATCCATATAATAGTGTCCTATTGATTTAAGTTCGAATTAAGGACCTAATGTCTAGAAGGAAGAGTTTGTACTCAAATTTATTTTCCTGAATTGGGATATATACCTCATTGGTGTTTCCATTTGGCTTCTTTACATCCCATGTTTCAATATGTAAGCATATGTGATTTCTGATTATAGGTGTTTTTTTTTTTTTTTTTAAGCAAAAGGAGTCCTCAGGGACAGCGACTGGGAGAGTGCACCCTACTCCAGAGGAGTAGAATGTTCCCATTCCACCAATGCGTACACCTGGGCTCAAATATTATAACTATTAAAATGAGTTTACAAAATCAACGGGGCATACCCCAACTACACTGGCCTGAGGCTAGGAACTCCGGCCCGGTTCATAGTAAGAGAACCTTTACATTCACGAGGCAAAGAAGTTGAGGATAAGAAAGTTACATTTGCAAGAAGTTACAACCGAAATTAGCTAAAGCATCAGCCACCTGGTTAGCTTCTCTGTAGGTGTGAGTCACCTTAACCTTAGATCTACGAATAAAAGCCAGAGCTTCACGCCACCAACGGAGACAGACCCAGGAAGGAGAAATACCGGTCATCAAGGAAGAAACAAGAGATGCCGAGTCAGATTGGATCAGGGAGAAAGGAAGGCCATTTTCATTTGCCAACCAGATACCATCACAAAGGGCACGAACCTCAGCAACTAGGCTACCACCAGAGCCATAAAAATGAGCAACAGCTAAGAGAAGATGACCCGAGCTGTCCCTGACACAGCCGGGACAGCTCGGGCACATATCCCATTTCAATTGGGATGCACATTTCATTGTGGTTTGCATTGGCTTATTTATACCCCAATGGGGCTTAGGTTCTCTCTTTCTCGTTTATTCTTCCTTTTTTTGATGTCCTCTATGCACACAAGCTTGATAGATATTCTTCTGTCTTCTTTTAAATCACATCATATCAGCGTGCGCACACACACCTACTCTTTGCCCAACAAGGGTTTAAAACCCTCCCCGATAAGCTCTTCCCCATATTCACCGTTATTCTTTCAAAAGAGGGTGGATACTATACAAACACATCTCCAATAGGATTTTGTTTTGCTTTTTGTGTCATTGGTAGGTGTATAGGGAGCATACAACACGAGACCCTTGCTCTCTGGCCGACTAGAGGAACAAGGAAGGAAGAACATACATCTCTTATAAAGCAGCTTAAACGTGATAGGGCATCCAGCCACGTCCTTAATGAGACCATTATCTAAGTCGCATTATCAGGCAACAAGCTTTCTCATTTTTACATTATATTTTTTGAAGTAATAGCCTTATTTCTATATATATTATATTGACAACTAATTTAGTGGTGATCACGGTCACTTTTTGGGATTTCATCCAAATGTGCATTTGGGGTAAAATCTTTGATTACCCCTAGGGCAACCCCCTTAATCACTGAATATTTTGCCTCTGGTTATCTGATAAATTATTGAATTACATTTGCAAGTAGAAAATTACAATTAAATTTCTAAAAATGGTAAAACTATCAATATGAACTAAACATATCTATAACCAAGCAATAACTATTAAAAAAATGTTTGGAAATTATACATTGATTGTAAGACTACGTTTAATTGTTGAAATTGCACAATTGTTCATTCTAATGCCTTAAAATACTCTGTGTGACTTAAATAATCATATAAAAAATATACATATGCACAGGAAGGGGGGAGGGCAATGGTGGTGGGGCGTAGGAGGGGAGGGGCAGCAGCGGGGTAGGGGAGGGGGTTGGTTGCACAGGAAGGGAGGGAGGGTGGTAGCAGTGGGGTACAGGAGGGGGAGGGGTCGCGGCGAAGACCGGAAAGAGGGCGGAGGGGGGGGGGGGAGGGTGGCGTAGTGGAGGGGGTACCAAGAAGGGGGAGTGGGGCAGGCAGGGGTACGTGGGGGGCAGGAGTCGAAGGGGGAGCGGCTGGCAGGTTACGTGGGTGGCCGGGAGTGGGAGGGGGAGGGTGTAACGCCCTGGATATTTATGCCCAATAAGGCTCCATATTCAAGTCCGCCTCTGGCGATCTCTGTAACGACCCTCCTTATACGGTACGATATACCAACCACATCGATATAAATGGCGTCATACAGTGGGACATTTATCCAACACTACACAATAGGTCGAAAAGTACATGAATAACAAGGAAAGTACAGCGGAAATAAAAAGAAACAACTCTTATTCCATCATCATTCACATAATTCCACAATCTATATAGCAATAAAAGAAATAACAATGTCCACATTATTACATGTCCATATGAAATACAATGTCCATTCCACGTACTAGTAAAGTAAATGTGCAAACTACGCAGCACTCCACAAGTAGCTACTCATGCTCGGAGTCGCTCCTCACTATGTCCTCAAGAACGGGGACACCTGTCTCACCTATAAGTCAAAGCATGTATGAGTCTTCCAAAAAGAAAGACTCAGCAAGCAATCTAAAGATAACACCCTTACACATATCACATACACATACTAATCTGATTAACAATAAAGGAACCACATGGCACATGCTTCATATTTAATTAAGCAAATACATAAGAATAACCTATGACATGCGTCCTATACATAATGAATAACTGATTCATGGTTTCAAATTCTATTCATATCGTTTCACAATATACACAATTTAATCATGGGAATATCACATGGTAAATAGCAAATCTAGCATGATATCTAATCATTTTCACATGCATTTATAATACTTATTCACATTTTAAGCTTGCTGTTTTAATATACAATTATCACATTCACATGGTATCACATCTCTTCACATGCTAACACCTTCACATTACACTATCACATGCTCATATTTCACATTTGCACATTTTCACATTATACACTTAACTTGCCGTGACACATAGTCCGAACCACCATAAAGTAGGATACACATTCACATAATCACATCCGTCACCTAGGCAATACAGTGACAAATCTTGGTTAACTGCGTAGAACCGGGAGAAGCCCTCTCCACCCTAACCAGTAGTACTTGTCCACCTCCAAGATTTCATCCTAATGCCCATAAGATATCACATACACATTTAGCCTTCCCATAGGAACTTTACTACGGTACGGCTCCACTGCCTTCTATGGTAGTAGTGTCAATGTCGGCACATATTATACATTATCACTTAATCACATGGTTTACATTATTACAATGTACTATTTAACTCATTCTCATGCACTGTAACATATATTCATGGATCAGTTTATAGGACTCAGAAAGACTGATTCACAGTGTCTAATTAAAAATATCAGTACTTAATCATGCTGCTAAACACTGAGATTTACATGGTTTACCTCAACACGCTTAATATGGTCTAATTACGCCTGTTAGCATGCAACCAATACTTACCGACATCAATTCGTTATCAAATTTTAACCGCAGACTTCATACAGGTAACATATCCATGTTTAATTTTTCAGATTTTTCGTAGCTACAAAATTATTTTAACAAATTAAATAGATCTCATGTAGATTTATCAAGAAATTCACTTTAACATAGCATACAGTAAGACAGTTGGTGTTAACAACTCTAAAACCTGAAAATAGTAACCCTAATATCATTGAAATTTTTTGAAACCCTGACATGCAACGAATCTATTTATTCAGAAGTAATCTCAATCAAAATATGCTTATTTCCTCCATATATAAATTATATTAAATAAAACCTTGTTCAGTAATTTGACAGAAATTCATGATGTGACCTAAAAACCATACTTGACAACCTTAAATTTTACAATATGCACAGACAACCATAAGTTCGAATAACATCACACAGACATAGTACATGAGGTTCTGTGAAAACAGAAGAACTTGGCGGCAAGGTCCTTGCCGTCAAGGTCGATTAACGACACACGATGTTGCTGCTAACTCAAGATCTTGGTGGCAACAAGCTTGCCATCAAGTTCTTGTCTGCAGAAAGTGCAGACAGAATGCAATTAACTTGGAGAATTTGGGGTTCCAGGACACGATAAAATCCAAAAAATTCTTAGGACCTAAAGGACATGTCTAGGGGATGAGACCCCTTGATTACTTTCTTGTGAAAAAATCTCTAAAGGGATAATTTGTCGTAGAAGCTCTCCTCGGCCAAACCAAGAAGAAAAGAAAACTCCTCCAAGATTCGGTCTTTTTGTTGATGTAGATCGATCTTTGGAGTCCGGGAAGATTCACCAATCCAAGGAGCACCTCCCAGTCGATGTAGATCACCAGAAGAAGCCCACACACACCAGATCAAGCCTTGTAAAACTCGATTGTTCTCACAACAAAACCCTAGGTTTTCTCATAAGCCAAAATACCTCATCTGAGCGAAAACTAGGTGTTTTATAGAGCTAAAGGGTCGGGGTATGCATTACCTTTGGTTTCCTACTGTTGGAGGTGGGTTTCCTAATCAAGTATCGCAAGAAACACAACCGTTTTGAGATCTAGAATCGCAACAAAATCGGTGAAGTAAATGGCCACATTGCTGCCATTAACAGAAGTCAGCGCCCATCGATCTGGATGTCAACATGAAGTCAACGACACACTAGTTGTCGTCAACCTGCCCTTCACGTCAAGGGATGTGGACGTTAACTGGGATTTTGGGCAGATAATAGAAATATCTATTATCATACATACACCATGTAAATACATATAATATACACAACATTATTTAAATACAATATGTACAAAATTAAATAAATATAGTACGCATAGAACAAACACATATATACATATATCATGCTATTTACAAAAATATCATATGCATATAGATAAACATAACATGAATAAAGTTCGAGGGCCTTACACACTCTACCCCTAAAAGAAAACTTCGTCCACAAGGTTAGAACGAAATACTAACCAACAGGTGGGGATACTTCTTCTTGATGGCATCCTCAAGCTCCCATGTAGCCTCCTCCTGCGAGAAATTCCTCCATAACACCTTCACGGACGCAATACTCTTGTTCCTCAGGTGCTGAACCTTCCGGTCTAAGATAAACTACCGTTTGCTCTACATACGACAAGTCTGGCTGAATCTCCATTGGCTTGTGACTAATAACATGCGACGGATCTCGCGGCATACCTCCTGAGCATAGATACGTGGAAAAATGGGGTGAACACTAACTAACTTTGGGGGTAAAGCTAGCTCATATGCCACGTTGCCCATCCGCCAAAGAATCTCAAACGGGCCAATGAATCTAGGACTCAACTTGCTATGCCTACCAAACCTGACAACGCCTCGGGTAGGCGAAACCTAAAGAAATACTTGCTCGCCAACCTCGAACTCCAAATCCTTCCTCCTGTTGTCGGCGTAGCTCTTCTGCCTATCCTTCGCCGCAACAAGCCTCTGCCTTATAAGTTGAATCTTATCCGAAGTCTCCTACACCAACTCTGAACCAAACTAATTGCCTATCACTTGTCTCCTCCCAACACAAAGGAGATCCACAGGGTCACCGATATAAAGCCTCAAACGGAGCCATGCCAATGCTCGCATGAAAACTATTGTTGTAGGCGAACTCCCAAGAGGTAGATGACACTCCCAATCACCTTCCAGTCAAGCATGCACGCTCTCAACATATCCTCGAGCGTCTGGATCGTCCTCTCGGACTGGCCATCTGTCTGGGGATGGAATGCCGAACTAAGCTTTAATTCGGAACCGAAGCATCCTGAAGACCCTACCACAGCCTTGATGTAAACCTCGGGTCTCGATCAAAGATAATAGACTTCGGCACACCATGCAACTTCACAATGCTGGCGACATAAAGCCTAGCCAAACTCTCCACGGATGCTTCTTCTTCATAGGCAAGAAATGCGTCGTCTTGAGAGAAACGGTCTACAATCACCCAAATCAAGTCATTGCCCTTTGTTGATCTAGGCAAACTCGTCACAAAATCCATAGTGATGCTTCCAACTCCATACCGGTATCTCCATCTTCTGCATAAGGCCAGATGGTTGCTGACGCTAGGCCTTCACCTGTTGGCACACTAGACAATTGGACACGAACTCGGCCACATCCTTCTCATACCAGATCACCAGAAAAATCTCTTCGAATCCTGGTACATATCAGTGTTGCCTAGATGAATAGAGAACCTCGACCGGTTAGCTTCTGCAAGAACATGCTCACGGACATCCACAACATCGGGAACATAAACTCGGTGCTGAAATATAATGACACCATCCTCATCACGAGCAATGCTTGCCTTGCTGACCAACTCTTGAAGCCTAGGATCAGCTCTCTGCTGCTCGATCACCTCATCCAGAACTGTGGACCGAATAGGCAACTGAGCCACGAAAGCCTGACACAACAGTTGCTCCAACTCCGTCATCGCGCACGATGCATCCTCAAGCATCTTCCAATCTTGCTAGAGCAAAGACCTCTTCTTGCTGAGCACATCCGCCACGACATTCGCCTTCCCTGGATGATACTGAAGCTTGAAGTCGTAGTCCTTAAGGAATTCAATCCGCCTCCTCTGCCGCAGGTTCAACTCCTTCTTCGAGAAGAGATACCTGAAACTCTTGTTGTAAGGCCCTCGAACATTGTTCTTTTATTTGGACTTTGTCATGTGGTGATTAGTTGCTTTGTGTATATAATTATGTGTACATGTATATATATATATATATTTATTTATTTATTTATGTACATATTGTATTCAAATGATGTTGTACATATGTATATATGTGTTTATTTATGTACATATTGTTTTATTTACGTTGTGCATGTTGCACTTGAATAATGTGGTGTACTATGTATGTAAATTACAGGGTGAATGCATGTTAAGTGATTTTCTGTGTTCTGGCTGAAAGGCCAATTAACGTCAACATGCATTGACGTTTAAGGGAAGGTCGACGTCCAGATCGATGGACGCTGACTCCTAGTAAACGGCAACAATATGGTCGTTTATTTCCCAGAAATTGTGCAGTTTCAGAACGGGGAACGGCCGCGTTTCTCCGTTCTAGTTTTGGAAACTACCTCCCAACGTAGGATTTCCACCTTCATGCGTACCTCGATCCCCTTAGTTTATAAAAACACCAGATTAGGGCGAAGTTAGGTCTTTTGGCTTCTTGAGAAACCCTAGAGCTTTGTGCGGAAAACCTGAATTTTGAAGGCTTTGATATGGCATTTGTGTGCTTCTTCCGGCGACCTGCATCGACTGGGAAATACTCTAAACATTGGTGAGGCTTCCCCGACTCCGGTGTGCGACCTACATCGACACAAAGATCGGATTTGGGAGGATTTGGAGCACCTTCTTGGCTTGACCGAGGAGGGCATCTTCGGCTAATTAATCTCATTCTTCAATTTTTAAAGGCAAGTAATCGAGGGATCTCATCCCTACTCATGTCTCCTAGGTCTCAGGAATTTTATTGGATTTTTCCTCGTGTCCTGGAACCCCAAATTCGTCAAGTTTTGTGCGATCAGTCTGCACTTCTGCAGACAGGAACTAGATGGCAACCTTGCTGCCATCAAGATCCTGAGTTGGCGGCAACATTGTGTGCTGTTAACCCCTATTAGAGGCAACCCCCTTGCCGCCAACTTCATCTATTTTTCACAGAACCCTAATTTCCTATCTGTGTGATTATGTTCCGACTTATGGTTGTCTGTGCATGCTATGAGAATTATGTTCAGTCAGGTATAGTCAGTAGGTTATGTCACGAGGAGGATCGAATTTCAGTAAATTGTATTATTTATTAAATTTCTATAATCAAGTAATGAGCATGATATGATCAAGAAATTTCTGAATAATTAGATATATTACATATTAGGGTTTCATAAATTGTCCATGTTCGTATTATGAATAATTTTAGGTTTTGAAACTGTTAGGCATGACTGTTTTACTGTGTACCATGTGTAAATGAATGTGTGATAAAAATACCTAGAATCTGTTTTAATTATTACGATTAGTTTACAGATCCAAAAAATCTGAAAAATTGAGCATGTGACATGTTACTGGTTAGAACCTATGATAAAAATTTCGCACTGTTTTGGTAACTTTGGATACTGATTGTTTGAATAAGGGTATTGAACCATGATTAAGTGTGTGTGGTGAAATGAACTATGTAAAGATTTAGTGTTTTACATCATAATTGAACTCTGGTATAGTTAATTTACTACTGTGAAATAGTAACGTGTGTTAGATAAACTGAAGCATGTGTAAATTCTTGAAGTATATGTAAATGTGTCAATTAGTGCATGTGTATAATGTGAGCATGTGATTAAAGTGAAATGTGATAATGTGAAAAACTGTGCTGATATTGACACTGCTACCATAGAGGGCTGTGGACCTGTACTATAGTAAAGTCCCTATGGGAAGGCTCCTGTGTTGTGATATCCTAGGGCATTAGGATGAAATCCTGAAGGTGGACAAGTACCATTGGTTAGGGTGGAGAGGGCGTCTCTCGGTTCTGCGCAGTTAACCAAGATCCGTCACTGTGTTGCGAAGGTGATGGGTATTGTGTATGTGTATCCTTCTATATGGTGGTTTGGACTATGTGTCATGGCAATTAAATGTAAAAGTGTAAACATGTGAATGTGAATATGTGAATGTGCAAATGTGAAAAATGAGCATGTGAAAGTGTTAAATGAATACGTTAGCATGTGAATAGATGTGGACTTTTGTACATGTGAATTATTTATATTAAAAAAATCAAGTTAAATGTATAAATAGGTGTGATAATGCATGTGAAAATGAGTAGATATCATGCTAGGTATGTTATCTACCATGTATAATAGTTCCATGCTCTAATTGCGTATAATTGTGAAATGATTGGATAACATTTGAACTTTGAATCCATGTTGATTATATGTGTAGACAACATGTTATAGGGTTCCATGTTTAATTGTTTAAGAAATACGAAGTATGTACCATGTTTATTCCTAAATGATTAAAAAGGCTAGCATGTGCATGTGATGTGTAAGGTTGTGTCCTTAGATTGTTTGTTGGGTCTCTTTAGACTCATACTTGCTTTGGCATACAGGTGAGTCAAGTGTCCCCATGTTGAGGAGGACATTGTGAGGAGCGACTCCAAGCGTGAGGAGTAGCTTCACTTGTGGACGTCGCTCGTTGACTTTTCCTTTCATAGTATGTAAATAAAGTGATGGACAATGTATTTAATTGAAGTTGTAATAATGTGGACATTTGTATTTCTTATATTTCTATATAGACTATGGATATGTGATGATGATGGAATGAGAATAATACTTTGTTTAATTCTGCGTACTCTTTTATTATTCATGTGCATATCAAACCTATCGTTTAGTGTTGGGTCAATGTCCCACTGTTGACGACACTCATTATATCGACATGGATTGGTATAATCATACTGGTATAAGGAGGGTCATTACACTTGTGGTCAGTGAACACCTCGAACTTGACACCATAAAAATAGTGTCTCCAGATCTTTAGGTATGAACCACTACCGCAAGCTCTAAATCATGGGTCAGATAGTTACGCTCAAGCTCCTTAATGGAGAGATGCATATGCAACTACCTTACCATGCTACATCAACACACAGCCAGACCTATCTGAGAAGCATCATCGAATAGATGGCAAAACCTCTACGCCACTAGGCAAAATCAACACGGGTGCAGATGTAAGCCTCTCCTTCAACAACTGGAAACTACACTCGCAATCATCAGACCACACAAACTTCACACCCTTCCTGGTTATCTTAGTCAAAGGTACGGCGATAGAGGCAAAGCCTTTCATGAATCGTCTATAATAGCCTGCTCTAACCAAAAAATTTCCGAATCTCTGATGGGGTCCTTGGAATCTCCCACGCTAACACTGCCTGGACCTTCGCCGGATCAACTGCAACTCTAGCGCCAGAGATATCATGCCCAAGGAAATGTACCTTACGCATCAAGAAATCGCACTTGCTGAACTTTGCATACAGCTTGTGCCTTCGGAGAACCTCTAGAACAATCCTCAAAGCTCACGGTGTGTAGCCTCATCCGGAGAATAGACTAACACATCGTCAATAAACACCACAACAAAGCTATCCAGATATGGCCTAAACACCCTGTTCATGAGATCCTTGAACGCTGCAGGGGCGGTTGGTCTGACCAAATGGAAGCACAAGAAACTCGTAGTGTCCATAACGAGTCCTGAAAGCGGTCTTGGACACATCCTCACATTAATGCTCAACTGGTGATAGCCGAACCGCAGATCAATCTTGGAGAACACTGATGCATTCTGCAGTTGATCGAACAAATCATCAATCCTCGGCAAGGATACCTGTTCTTCACTGTCATCTCTTTGAGCTCCTGTAATCAATGCACAACCTGAGGGAACCATCCTTCTTCTTCACGAACAATATAGGTGCGCTCATGGTGACACCATTAGGGTGAATAAATCCCTTGTCCAGAAAATCCTGCAACTGCTTCCTCAGCTCAGCTAACTCCGCATGTGCCATCCTATATGGAGCCTTAGAGATGAGAGGTGCCTGGAAGCAACTCTATAGTGAACTCTATCTCTCTAGCCAGTGACAATCCAGACAAATCATCAGGAAACATGTCTGGAAACTCCTGCACAACCTCAATCTCCTCAAGGGTCAGTGACTGATCGGCCTTAGGAATTAAGACCACATTGGCAAAAAATGCATCACACCCTTGTTCAACATCATCGTCTTCATGGCGGAGATCACAAACCTTCCCGCTAAGTTCCCCGGTAATGGATGTGAGAACTCATCCTCACCAGGATTACGGAAAGTACTCTTCTTCCTTCTACAATCCACCAAGGCATAGTGCTCCTCAAGCTAATCCAGACCAAGAATGGCATCATAGTCCTTCATCTTGAGCCAATAGAAGCACCCAAATAAGCCTCGGTCCTCAATGCACACAGGTAAAGAAGGAATATACTTTCTAGTCGACACCATACCTGCCGGTGTGTGCATAGACAAAGGGACCTCTAACTCCTCTGCCTCTACTCCAGACTCTACTACTAACTGCTTGGAAAACCGCTCGAAAATGAACGAGTGTGTGGCACCCATATCAAACAATACCCGAGCATGCACACCCATGACTAAAACCGTACCTTCCGTGACGTTCTCTGCCTACTCCGCATCCTCGCATGCTAGTGCAAACACTCGAGCTTGGGCTTGAGGCCTTCCTAGTCTCCCTGTCACTGGCGCTGCTGCTGGGGCTGGCGCTCCACACTGAACACCCTGCTACAGTCTAGGGCATTCCCAGATTTGATGCTCAGTGCTGCCGCACTTGAGACAGTTTCATGCTAGCTTCCAACATTCAGTGCCACCGTGTGCTCTTCCACAGTGAGGACACGCCTTCTTGTCGTTGGGCCTAAAGCTGGGGGACTGCGTTGTAGGTGCCTGCTGACTCGATGCCGCCACTGGACGCTGCGGTGACTGGTACATGGCCTCTTCCTGTCCTGCCTCTGGAAAGGTGGCGTGGACCTCTCTGCACTGCCTTCTTCTCCTCTAGATACTGGTCCATCGTGCTCTCCTGCCTGCATGCTGCGCTGAGAGCCTCGTCCAAGGTACGGTGGTCAAAAGCCACAAGCCTCGACCTAAGTGATGGTTGTTCTTAGCTTTCCTGTGCTTGTCAGAACTATATGGGGACATATTTGACAGTTCGGCAAACCTGGCCTCATACTCCAGAACCGTCATGAGCCTTGAGTAAGAGAGAGAAACTCCTGCTCCATCTTATCCTGGATGTGTTCGGGGATGAACTTGGCACGAAAAAGCCTCGTGAACTCAGCCCAAGTCACCTCTTTGGCACCATCCTCGTACCTGGTGCGAAGTACGGAGGCCCACCAAACATCGGCTCTCTCCTGTAGCAAGTAGGTGGCCAAGCTAACTTTGTCTTCCTCGGCACACCTGATGGCTCAGAAAATCTTCTCCACTTCCCTCATCCAGCTCTCCACCAAAAGTGGCTGATTCTCCCCCTTAAAAGAGGGTGGAGCCATCCTCTTGAACCTCTCCATGATGGACGGACCACCATGGCCATGCTCCTGGGAACTGGAGCTAGAGCCTGAGCTTGAGACAATAAGCAATAAATATAAGCAATATATAACAATCATGCATTTAATCAAATTAGACTACTCCTATTTACCAACTCTAACCTAAGCCTGCAGTGTCGCCTGAGTCTACGCTTGGGTCTGCATCGCTTGGACCAGGCCTTGCATGAACACGCCGTAGTCCACAGGTGGTGGTGGAGGAAGTACTGTGGAACCCTGGGGTGCTGGGGCCTCCTGCTCACCCCTCTCCTCACGTCTATGCTCATCCTCCCTAGCCTGAGCGCCACACCTACCATGGCTCGCCATAGCCTGAAAAATAATTAATCTAGTTAGAATCTAAGTTACTTAGTCCAAACATTTTTGTAGCTATCTTTCATTCATTATTAAGTATTTTTCACATATATGGACAATTCCTATAAAGACTTTGCATTATTGTGAAGATGATGGCATATTCATGTACAATCTAAACCTTGGGCGCTCTGATACAAATCTCTGGAACGACCTCCTTATACCGGTACGATTATACCAATCCACATCGATATAAAGGGTGTCATTACAGTGGGACATTTTCCCACACTACACAATAGATCGAAACGTACATGAATAATAAGGAAGTACAACGGAAATAAAAAGAAACAACTCTTATTCCATCATCATTCACATAATTCCACAGTCTCTGTAGCAATAAAAGAAATAACAATGTCCACATTATTACATGTCATATGAATAACATGTCCATTCCACATACTAGTAAAGTAAATGTGCAAACTACGCAGCACTCCACAAGCAGCTACTCCTCACGCTCGGAGTCGCTCTGCTTGCCATGTCCTCCTTAACAACGGGGACCCCTGTCTCACTGTAAGTCAAAGCAAGTATGAGTCTTCCAAAAAGAAAGACTCAGCAAGCACTCTAAAGATAACATCCTTACACATATCACATACATATAGTAATCTAATTACAATAAAGTAAACACATGGCACATGCTTCATATTTAATTATGAAAATACATAAGAATACCTATGACATGCTTCCTATACATAAGAATAACATGATTCATGGTTTCAAATTCTATTCATATCATTTCACATTATACACAATTTAATCATGGGAATATGCACATGGTAAATAGCAAACCTAGCATGATATCTAATCATTTTCACATGCATTTATAATACTTATTCACATTTTAAGCTTGCTGTTTTAATATAAAATTATCACATTCACATGGTATCACATCTCTTCACATGCTAACACCTTCACATTACACTATCACATGCTCATATTTCACATTTGCACATTTTCACATTTTACACTTACTTGCCGTGACACATAGTCCGAACCACCATAAAGATGGACACGCATTCACATAATCACATACCCGTCACCTAGGCAATACAGTGACAAATCTTGGTTAACTGCGTAGAACCGGGAGAAGCCCTCTTCACCCTAACCAGTGGTACTTGTCCACCTCCAGGATTTCATCCTAATGCCCATAGGATATCACATACACATTTAGCCTTCCCATAGGGACTTTACTACGATAAGGCTCCATAGCCTTCTATGGTAGTAGTGTCAATGTCGGCACATATTATACATTATCACTTTCACATGGTTTACATTATTCACATGTACTATTTAACTCATTCTCATGCACTTTAACATATATTCATGGTTCAGTTTATAGAACTCAGAAAGACTATTTACAGTGTCTAATTAATCATATCAGTACTTAATCTGCTGCTAAACACTGATGATTACATGGTTTACCTCAACACCGCTGAATATGGTCTAATTACTCCTGTTAGCATGCAACCAACACTTACTGACATCAATCCGTTGTCAAATTTTAACCGCAGACTTCATACAGGTAACATATCACATGTTTAATTTTTCAGATTTTTCGTAGCTACAAACTAATTTTAACAAATTAAATAGATCTCATGTAGATTTATCAAAAAAATTCACTTTAACATAGCATACAGTTAAAACAGTCGGTGTTAACACTCTAAAACCTGAAAATAGTAACCCTAATATCATTGAAATTTTCTGAAACCCGAACATGCAACGAATCTATTTATTCAGAATTAATCTCAATCCAAAACATGGTTATTTCCTCAATATGAAATTATATAAATAAAACCTTGTTCAGTAATTTGATAGAAATTCATGATGTGACCTAAAAACCATACCTTAAAAACCTTAAATTTTACAATATTACACAGACAACCATAAGTTCAAACAGCATCACACAGACATAGTACATGAGGTTCTGTGAAAACAAAAGAACTTGGCGGCAAGGTCCTTGCCGTCAAGGTGGATTAACGGCACACGATGTTGCCGCTAACTCACGATCTTGGCGGCAACAAGCTTGCCATCAAGTTACTGTCTACAGAAAGTGCAGACTGAATGTAATTAACTTGGAGAATTCGGGGTTCCAGGACACGAATAAAATCCAGAAAAATTCTTAGGACCTAAAGGACATGTCTAGGAATGAGACCCCTTGATTACTTTCCTGTGAAAAAATCTCTAAAGGGATAATTAATCGCAGAAGCTCTCCTCGGCCAAGCCAAGAAGATGCAGAAAACTCCTCCAAGATCTGGTCTTTTTGTTGATGTAGATCGATCTTCAGAGTCGGGGAAGATTCACCAATCCAAGGAGCACCTCCTAGTCGAGTAGATCACCAGAACAAGCCCACACACACCAGATCAAGCCTTGCAAAACTCAGTTTTTCTCACAGTAAAACCCTAGGTTTCTCAAAAAGCCAAAAGACCTAATCTGAGCGAAAACTAGGTGTTTTATAGAGCTAAAGGGTCGGGGTACGCATACCTTAGGTTTCCTACCGTTGGAGGTAGGTTTCCTAATCAAGTATCGCAAGAAACACAACCATTTCAGATCTAGAATCGCAACAAAATCGAGAGAAGTAACGGCCACATTGCTGCCGTTAACAAGAAGTCAGCGCCCATTGATCTGGATGTAACATGAAGTCAATGGCACACTAGTTGTCGTCAACCTGCCCTTACGTCAAGAGATGTGGACGTTAACTGGGATTTTGGGCAGATAATGGAAATATCTATTATATACATACACCATGTAACGACATAAAATATACACAACATTATTTAAATACAATATGTACAAATTAAATAAATATAGTACACATAGAAATAAACACATATATACATATATCATGCTATTTACAACATATCATATGCATATAGATAAACATAACATGAATAAAGTTCGAGGGCCATACACCCTCTACCCCTAAAAGAAAACTTCGTCCACGAGGTTAGAACGAAATACTAACCAAACAAGTGGGGATACTTCTTTTTCATGGCCTCCTCAAGCTCCCTGTAGCCTCTTCCTGCGAGAAATTCCTCCATAACACCATCACGGACGCAATACTCTTGTTCCTCAGCTGCTGAACCTTCCGGTCTAAGATAGCTACTGGTTGCTCTACATACGACAAGTCTGGCTGAATCTCCATTGGCTTGTGACTAATAACATGCGGACGGGATCGGCATACCTCCTGAGTATAGATACGTGGAAAACTGGGAACACTAGCTAACTCTGGTGGTAAAGCTAGCTCATATGCCACGTTGCCACACCGAAGAATCTCAATGGGCCAATGAATCTAGGACTCAACTTGCTATGCCTGCCAAACTAAAACGCTCGGGTAGGCGAAACCTAAAGAAATACATGCTCGCCACCTCGAACTCCAACTTCCTTCTTTGTTGCGGCGTAGCTCTTCTACCTATCTACGCCGCAACAAGCCTCTACCTGATAAGTTGAATCTTATCCGAAGTCTCCTACACCAACTCTGAACCAACTAACTGCCTATCACCCGTCTCCTCCCAACACAAAGGATATCTACAGGGTCACCCATACAAAGCCTCAAACGGAGCCATGCCAATGTTCGCATGAAAACTATGTTGTAGGCGAACTCCACAAGAGGTAGATGACGCTCTCAATCACCCTTCCAGTCAAGCATGCACGCTCTCAACATATCCTCGAGTGTCTGGATCGTCCTCTCGGACTGGCCATTGTTTGGGGATGGAACGCCAAACTAAAGCTTTAATGGGAACCAAAAGCATCATGAAGACCTACCACAGCCTTGATGTGAACCTCGGGTCTCGATCAAAGATAATAGACTTCGGCAAAACCATGCAAACTTCAAAATGCTGCCGACATAAAGCCTAGCCAAACTCTCCACGGATTGCTTCTTCTTCATAGGCAAGAAATGCGCCATCTTGGAGAAACGGTCTACAATCACCCAAATCAATCATTGCCCTTTGATCTGGGCAAACCCGTCACAAAATCCATAGTGATTGCTTCCCACTTCCATACCGGTATCTCCATCTTCTCCATAAGGCCAGATGGTCGCTGAAGCTCGGCCTTCACCTGCTAGCACACTAGACATCTGGACACGAACTCTGCCACATCCTTCTTCATATCAGATCACCAGAAAAATTCTCTTCAAATTCTGGACACCTTAGCATTGCCTGGATGAGTAGAGAACCTCACTGGTGAGCTTCTGCAAGAAATTGCCACGGACATCCACAACATTGGGAACACAAACTCGGTGCTGAAATTAATGACACTGTCCTCATCAACGAGCAATGCTTGCCTTGCTAACCAACTCCTGAAGCCTAGGATCAGCTCTCTCTGCTGCTCGATCACCTCATCTAGAACGTTGGACCGAATAGACAACTGAGCCATGAAAGCCTGACAAACAGTGGCTCCAACTCCGTCTCGCGCACGCTGCATCCTCAAGTATCTTCCAATCCTGCTAGTGTCACGTCCTAACGCGGAATATCAGAACGTGAGGTAGTTGCAAGAAAAGGGTATAGAGCGAGTACTAGACATCAATCCATTACACAATGATAATACTAAAGCGAATTCATTTCATTAATATCTTTCCAATGTCTGTTACAACCACTAATATCAGAGCCAATCTATGGGGCCCGATTACATTGGAATAAGGCAAAAGACTAAACTTCAACCTAACTACTACAACGCTAAACAAAGCAATAGGAACACTAGGGTACTCATGACATCACTCCAGGTCGTTCCGTCCTCTTGAGTGTATGGGTCATCCTCGGTCCACCTGAGAATACAATGACAAATAACGTAGGGTGGCGAACATCGCCCAGTAGGACTTAAATCTTAGGCTCAAGCAGACTTTAAGTAATTAATGCATTAAAGGCATATTAACTAATGACCGAACGGAAGAGAGTTTCAAGTAAAAATATAGAGGACAGTCGTGAACGAAATAGCAAGACTTCCAAATATAGACTTACCAAGAATAGCACAAGTGTCAGGAATAGCACAATGTCAAGTATAGCAAGATGGCCATAGTATAGATAGCACAACGAGTATAGCATAGCACAACGAGTATGAAACGTCGAGTATCGAGTGATAGTAACAGTTGCACAACACGCGTGTGGGTGTTGGCAGTCAGGTGGAATTCATACCTTTCCGCTGGCCATGTTATGTACAGGTCCAGAGGTCCGGCGTGATTCAAGATAAGAGCGAACTTCTAATAGCAGTTTGGATCATGTTGTCCCTAAAGAGTATCATAGGTGTTAGGGTACAATGGCTCGTCGACCATGTGGGAATCCATGGACAGAGGAGACTTATGGAGGTCTTGAACAAGGATTCACTAGTCAGGCAGAAGGAATATCCGACAGAGAGTTTGTCCAAGTCAAGGAAAGTGTGTATATAAAAACAAGTGCCCAACATTCTAGAGGAATTCTAGAACAGTGGAGCGTCGGTAACGGTATTCCCAAACAACGCGAGAAACAAAGACATGTTCATTTAAAATAGAGCAATTTAATGTACATTATTGTAATAAATTAACCATATACATTATGAGATATTTTCATGCCAAGTCAAGCCATAATTGGATGGTTCAAGTGTGTGAACGTGTGAGAAAAATCATAGATAGAAATATGTCTTGTTATTGCATTTTAAATCATTCAATATGACTATTTTATAAGATGTGTTTTTAGCAAGTTTGATAACAAGGCAAGAAGTGGATAATCGGATGTAGAGAGCATGATCATGAACTTAAGATCAATTAAAAATCATGTAATTAGGTTTTAATTTGATATGGATTGATAAATGCATGTTAATACTTTCTAGAACCTTACTAGAAGAGATCAAACTCACACATGCAAAGAACGACGCCAAACGACGAAAACAAGATGTATGCTTTTAGATGGCAAATGCAGTCTCATCACTTCACTTCCTAAGGTCATAACTCATTGATTTTTCATTCAAATCTCACACATGAATATACCAAATTGAAGCCCTTTAAATGAGGAATCCAGAAAGAAAAACGGCTCGTCAATCCGAGCTCTATAGAAAACGTATGGTGATTAAGTGGACACAGGCAGTACGCGACAATTTGCCTGTCGCCTTCTAAACGTGAACGCGACCGTGAACTTGTCGCCTTCTGAAAAAGACCACGAAACGGTCTGATTTTTGGTATGGGTCGCGACCATGATGTTGTCGCATTTGTAGCGACGTGTCGACCTGTCGCTACTCGAAAATGACGTTTGGGTTGCTTTTTCTACCTATTTCCAACTCCGACATGGATTGGGTTTGACACCTGTGGATTGAAAAATCAAAACAAATGCTAGGGTGATCCAAATCGAGTGAACCACTTTTGTTAGTTAGATTACTTCCAATACTTTGTACAGTAGCAAATAATTGAGAACACATGTCGTTTGGCTGGGTAATAAAACAATTGTGACTGATTGCGTGAATCTGACACAGTGTTAATGTTCGGACTAATACTCTCAGTTCGGCCAACAAAATTGGGGAAATAGTTCCAAATGAAATTAGACTCATGAGGTAACAAGTTATTTGTTGAACAATTGATCTAAAAACGACTCGACAAAGAGGTATGAACTTGTAACAGAAGTTAAGGTTAAACCATGACAGTACATTGTCGAGATCATGCAAGAGTTTAATTTGTGACGAAGGATGGATAAAATTAAGGCTTTTAGGGAAAAGATGCCTAACATCCATCAGTAACTCCAGTTAAAATTTGAGAGCACGAGGTTGAGTATAGATGGAGATCAAGAATAAAGAGAAGGGTCGGGTTCATCATATTTACAGAACTTCATAAATCAACCATAAAAGATTGGCTCGATAGAAAAATATGAAACTTGAGGGTTTTGTTCCTAGTACATGGAACAATCTACAGACAAAATTAATTAGGTTTTGCTTGTGAGAATGCCTACCTTTAGTCATTTTACTCTTCTAGGGCTAGAACTTGAAAAACAAAGGAAGATGCTTGAGAGAGCCTTCTCCCCACGAATTCCCCTCCTCCTTGGCCTTCTCTCCACGTCCAGCACCCCAGAAAAGTTTCAGGGCCGGCCATGGAGAGTTAAGAGAGTATTTAAGCTAGTAAGGGTTCCTATTCATACCACTACTCAAATTTCTAACTCCTTCTTTCCTTCCTTGCTTTCCAACTTCTATTTTGGTTAGGTTGAGGTCTAAATTCATGCTAACCATATGGGTTAGGTTTAGGAATCCAATTCCATCTCAAATTGCTCATTTAATGCATTAAATGTCTCTTTTCTATTTAAGTAATATTTAAGTTGCGAATTTAGGGATTTTCCCATTATTCTTATTTTAAAATCCTTATTTTGGACCACTAATTCTAATGGGTCCATTTAACCAAGCCCATTATTTATTGGAATTTATCTTATAGCTTTTTCCCTTTTTAATTAGGGAATAATAGAGTTATGATTTTTATTGCATTTTCTTATTTGAATTTATTCATGGGCTATGAGAGGTCCATTGGTCCAAACCCGATAATGGTATTCATTTCATGATGTTGGAAATCTCTTCGACATGTTCGTTTAATTTATGGGCGTGTTATTTTTCCATGTTAACGTTTTTCGACTTAGTTTCCTAATTTTGATAATTAGTCACATTGTGACGTACGTTTGGCCAATTGGATTTTTCGTTGCATGAATTCGTTCGTTGAACACTTAGGATAATATTTGGAGTTGATTTACAATTTTTACGAAATTTTTAGATGTGTTCTTGCACATACGATAATGGTACGCATGTTTCTATTATTCTGTTTTTATAGAAATTTATTATTTCAAAATTTTAAATAAGAAATTTTCTGGGTTACTACTCCTCCCCCACTTAACAGAATTTGGTCCCCAAATTCATATGATATGATACACTATAGCAATTTATTCTAAATATTTCAATCCATCATCTCCCCCACTTAGGTTTTGCTATCGTGAAAATAATATGAACTTATCTAAGGGTTTAGTGATGATACCTTGTCCACCTTCATTGGTATGATTTATATCCACAAGGCTTGTAATCGTCTTTGGCGTGAGTTTGGTTCTTCTTTGTTGGACAATCGATGACTCGATGTTGTTGACTTCCACATCGCAAGCATCTGCCCAATTTCTTCCAACAGTTATCAATCTGATGACCTGACATTTTACAAAATTTACAAAATTCCTTCCGCTTCACTTCCCCTTTCATTCTCTTGCTATCTATTGTATTTCTTCCTTTATTATCATTGGAATGAGTGGCGTTCCCTTTTCAACACTTTCTTCTTATGATCTTTTCAATAAGTTCCATGGTATCCTCTACTAATTGAGCTCTCAATACCATGACTGAATATACTTCAATGTCTAGTGGAGCCAACTTTTCCCAGAACACAGGTCTCAACCCTTCTAAGAATCTTTTTGCCATCATCTTTTCCGTACTTACCAAATGTGGTGCATATTGTGCTAGTCTTTCAAATTGTACTTCATATTCCGCTACAGTCATCATTCGTTGTTTTAAATTGGCGAATTCATTTGCCTTCTTCTCACGAATCCTCTCGGAAAATATTTGGTGTTGAAGAGTTCTAAAAATTATCCCACTTTAGGTTGATGTCAGGTAATTGTCGACTGGAAGCTTCCCACCAAGCTCTAGCATCGCGGTCTAATTGGAAGGTTGCTAGAAGGACTTTCTCTCTGCTCTGAACATTGCATAACTCTAAAGATTCATTCCATTGCCTTCACCCAATTTTCAGCTTCATCGGGATCCGGAGTTCCATTAAACCTAGGGGGATTTATTCGTTGAAAGTTCCCATACAAGTCTCCTGCCCCATTCCTTACTCCTGCTTGGATCACGTTGTTAAGGGCTTGGGTTAACCCCTGCACGTCTGTTGTACTCTGCATTTGTACATGCTCGCCAGCCATCTCCTCTAATCCCCTGCGAGCAATAATAATTTATTAATTTCCTCTTAACGTAGGGCGCTAAAGTATATTAATTTGATACATATGCATGGATAATTCATTCAGATCTTAACCGTGGTTGTACCCAATCCTCACATAGGTAAGGTGGATGACTTAGACACGTGTCATGACAGTTCTCCTAGAACATCCTAGACTTAAAATATCCTAATAAGGACATCCTAGGCTTTGATACCAACTGTCACGCCCCTCTAATTTAGCAGCGGAATAAATCGGGGGGAACGTGAGCAAAGTGTATGGTAACGAGAATTCCTTATAAATTCGCAAATATCAGAGCATCTAACGAACAATAATTGCAATAACTCTTTATTTTATTGATAATTCATTTAACTATTACATCCACTAATTCAGAGCCAATACATAGGGCTCAAAGACATCATTACATTGGAAAGAAATCTAAGGAAAATATACTAGACTCAATTGTGCTAGGATAACTTTGTCATTCGACTCCGGTCACTCATCACTCTGGTCTTGTCCCAATAGTGAGTGTATCTTCATCATTCGACTTACCTGAAACACCATGACAAATAACGTAGGGTGAGCGATAATGCCCAGTAGGACTTAAATCTCAGGCTCAAGCAGGCTTTAAATAATTAATGCTTTAAATGACAGAGTAATTAATGATAGAGATAGTTATGTAAAGTCGAGAAAGTAATTGCACAATTAACATGGTTCAGATAGCAGATGAATCAAATATAGCACGATGATTAAAGTCAAGTCACGATAGAAAAACATAACAACAATATCAAGTAACGTCATTGTCAAGAAATAGCAAGCAACATGTATAGCAAGGAGAGAGATAGTAACTGGCCATGTAGAGTGTAAATTGCACTTTGATTGGTTTTCATCAATCAAATATATAGCACTTTGATTAACTTTCGTTAATCGAGATAGTAATTGCACTTTGGTTATCTGTAGATAGCCGAGAGAGACTATAGTACTTTTGTATTGCTTGTCATAGAGTAATGGCACTTTGTTGTCAAGGAAAATGAGAGAACAACAATAATCGCTCAGTAACAGAGCAGTACAGTAACATTGCAGTATGTCTGAATTAACAGACCAACAGTATAACAGTCAGTTGTCTAGCTAATCAGAACAGTCAGTCAGAACCGGTGCAAATGCAGACACAGTCATTAGCCCCTGCAGGTATTTTCGGGTGGCTCTCTGCCCCCAGGACTAGATTGGAGCCCCTCGGACACTCTCCGTGCCCTGAAAGTATGCATTCTTGTCAGTAGAGTCACAAGACCCATTTTAGCGCTAGACAGTCATGAACAGTACAAACAGCAAGAGCAAACAGCTCAAGGGTACCAAGAGAGTACTAGATGAATAGACGAGAGAGTAGTGTGAATATGAATAGACGAGCGAGTAGAGTATAGATGAGATCTTATGGTCATTGCACATGAAACGTCGAGTATCGAGTGATAGTAACAGTTGCACAACACGCGTGTAGGTGTTGGCAGTCAGGTGGATTCACTACTTTCCGCTGGCCATGTTATGTACAGGTCCAGAGGTCCGGCGTGATTCAAGATAAGAGCGAACTTCTAATAGCCGTTTGGATCATGTTGATCCCTAAAGAGTATCATAGGTGTTAGGGTACAACCGGCTCGTCGACCATGTGGGAATCCATGGACAGAGGAGACTTACGGAGGTCTTGAACAAGGATTCACTAGTCCGGCGGAAGGAATATCTGACGGAGAGTTCGTCCAAGTCAAGGAAAGTGTGTATATAGAAACAAGTGCCCGACGTTCTAGAGGAATTCTAGAACAGTGGAGCGTCGGTAACGGTATTCCCAAACAACGTGAGAAACGAAGACATGTTCATTTAAAATAGAGCAATTTAATGTACATTATTGTAATAAATTAACCAGATACATTATGAGATATTTTCATGCCAAGTCAAGCCATAATTGGATGGTTCAAGTGTGTGAACGTGTGAGAAAAATCATAGATAGAAATATGTCTTGTTATTGCATTTTAAATCATTCAATATGACTCCATTTTATAACATGTGTTTTTAGCAAGTTTGATAACAAGGCAAGAAGTGGATAATCGGCAAGTAGAGAGCATGATCATGAACTTAAGATCAATTAAAATCATGTAATTAGGTTTTAACTTTGATATGGGTTGATAAATGCATGTTAATACTTTCTAGAACCTTACTAGAAGAGATCAAACTCACACATGCAAAGAACGACGCCAACGACGGAAACCAAGATGATGCCTTTTAGTGGCAAATACAGTCTCATCACTTCACTTCCTAAGGTCATAACTCATTGATTTTTCATTCAAATCTCACACATGAATATACCAAATTGAAGCCCTTTGAATGAGGAATCCAGCAAAGAAACGGCTCATCAATCCGAGGTCTATAGAAAACGTTATGGCCGATTAAGTGGACACAGCAGAACGCGACAATTTGCCTGTCGCCTTCTAAAGTGAACGCGACCATGAACTTGTCGCCTTCTGAAAAAGACCACGAAACGATCTGATTTTTGGTATGGGTCGCGACCATGATGTTGTCGCGTTATGGTAGCGACGTGTCGACCTGTCGCTACCCGAAAATGACGTTTGGGTTGCTTTTTCTACCTAGTTCCAACTCCGACTTGGATTGGGTTTGACACCTGTGGATTTGAAAAATCAAAACAAATGCTAGGGTGATCCAAATCGAGTGAAACCACCTTTGTTAGTTAGATACTTCCAATACTTTGTACAGTAGCAAATAATTGAGAAACACAATGTCGTTTGACTGGGTAATAAAACATATTGTGACTGACTGCGTGAATCTGACACAGTGTTAATGTTCGGACTAATACTCTCAGTACGGTCAACAAAAATTGGGGAAATAGTTCCAAATGAAAGTAGACTCATGAGGTAACAAGTTATTTGTTGAACACTTGATCTAAAAACGACTCCACAAAGAGGTATGGAACTTGTAACACAAGTTAAGGTTAAACCATGACAGTACATTGTCGAGATCATGCAAGATTTAATTCGTGACGAAGGATGGATAAAAATTAGGGCTTTTAGGGGCAAAAGATGCCTAACATCCATCAGTAACTCCAGTTAAAATTTGAGAGCACGAGGTTGAGTATACATGGAGATCAAGAATAAAGAAGAAGGGTCGGGTTCATCATATTTGCAGAACTTCATAAATCAACCATAAAAGATTGGCTCGATAGAAAAATATGAAACTTGAGGGTTTTGTTCCTAGTACATGGAACAACTATAGACAAAATTAATTAGGTTTTGCTGTGAGAATGCCTACCTTTAGTCGTTTTACTCTTCTAGGACTAGAACTTGAAGAACAAAGGAAGATGCTTCAGAGAGCCTTCTCCCCATGAATTCTCCTCCTCCTTGGCCTTCTCTCCACGTCCAGCAAGCCCCAGCAAAGTTTCAGGGCCGGCCATGGAGAGTTAAGAGAGTATTTAAGCTAGTAAGGGTTCCTATTCCTACTACTACTCAAATTTCTCTTTAATTACGAGATTTCCTAACTCCTTCTTTCCTTCCTTGCTTTCCAACTTCTATTTGGGTTAGGTTGAGGTCTAAATTCGTGCTAAACCATATGGGTAGGTTTAGGAATCCAATTCCATCTCAAATTGCTTATTTAATGCATTAAATGTCTCTTTTCTATTTAAGTAATATTTAAGTTGCGAATTTAGGGAATTTTCCCATTATTCTTATTTTTAAATCCTTATTTTGGACCACTAAATTCTAATGGGTCCATTTAACCAAGCCCATTATTTATTGGAATTTATCTTATAGGTTTTTCCCTTTTTAATTAGGGAATAATAGAGTTATGATTTTTATTGCATTTTCTTATTTGAATTTATTCATGGGCTATGAGAGGTCCATTGGTCCAAACTCGATAATGGTTATTCATTTATGATGTTGGAAATCTCTTCGACATGTTCCTTTAATTTATGGGCGTGTTATTTTTCCATGTTAACGTTTTTCCGACTTAGTTTCCTAATTGGATAATTAGTCACGTTGTGACGTACGTTTGGCCAATTGGATTTTTCGTTGCATGAATTCATTCGTTGAACACTTAGGATAATATTTGGAGTTGATTTACAATTTTTACGAAATTTTTAGATGTGTTCTTGCACATACGATAATGGTACGTATGTTTCTATTATTCGTGTTTATAGAAATTTATTATTTCAAAATTTTAAATACAAAATTTTCTGGGTTACTACATCCTCCCCCACTTATCAAGAATTTGGTCCCCAAATTCATATGATATGATACAACTATACCAATTTATTGTAAATTTCAATCCATCATCTCCCCCCCTTAGGTTTTGCTATCGTGAAAATAATATGAACTTATCTAGGGTTTAGTGATGATACTTGTCCACCTTCATTGGTATGATTTATATCCACAAGGGCTTGTAATCGTCCTTGGCGTGAAGTTTGGTTCTTCTTTGTTGGACAATCGATGACTCGATGTTGTTGACTTCCACATCGCAAGCATCTGCCCAATTTCTTCCGACAGTTATCAATCTGATGACCTGGCATTTTACAAAATTACAGATTTTCCTTCCGCTTCACTTCCCCTTTCATTCTCTTGCTATCTACATATTTCTTCCTTTATTATCATTGAATGAGTGCGTGTTCCCTTTTCAACACTTTCTTCTTATGGATCTTTTCAAGAAGTTCCATGGTATCCTCTACTAATTGAGCTCTCAATACCATGACTAAATATACTTCAATCTCTAGTGGACCCAACTTTTCCCATAACACAGGTCTCAACCCTTCTAAGAATCTTTTTGCCTTCATCTTTTCTGTACTTACCAAATGTGGTGCATATTGTGCTAGTCTTTCAAATTGTGCTTCATATTCCGCTACAGTCATCATTCGTTGTTTTAATTGGCGAATTCATTTGCCTTCTTCTCACGAATCCTCTAGGAAAAATATTTGGTGTTGAAGGTTCTAAAAATTTATCCCACTCTAGGTTGATGTCAGGTAATTATCGACTGGCAGCTTCCCACCAAGCTCTAGCATCAAGGTCCATTTGGAAGGTTGCCAGAAGGACTTTCTCCTACTCTGAACATTGCATAACTCTAAAGATTCGTTCCATTGCCTTCACCCTTTTTAGCTTCATCGGGATCCGGAGTTCCATTAACCTAGGGAGATTTATTCGTTGAAAGTTCCCATACAAGTCTCCTGTCCCATTCCTTAGTCCTGCTTGGATCACGTTGTTAAGGGCTTGGGTTAACCCCTGCACAGTCTGTTGTAACTCATGCATTTGTGCATGCTCGCCAGCCATCTCCCCTAATCCCCTGCGAGCAATAATAATTTATTAATTTCTTCTTAAACGTAGGGCGCTAAAGTATATTAAGTTGATACAGTGCACGGATAATTCATTCAAATCTTACCGTGGTTGTACCCAATCCTCACATAGGTAAGGTGGATGACTTAGACACGTGCATGACAGTTCTCCTAGAACATCCTAGACTTAAAATATCCTAATAAGGACATGCTAGGCTCTGATACCAACTGTCACGCCCCTCCAATTTAGCAGCGGAATAAATCGGGGGAAACATGAGCAAAGTGTATGGTAACGAGAATTGCGCATACATTCGCAAATATCTGAGCATCTAATGAACAATAATTGCAATAACTCTTTATTTTATTGATAATTCATATAACTATTACATCCACTAATTCAGAGCCAATACATAGGGCTCAAAGACATCATTACATTGGAAAGAAATCTAAGGAAAATTACTAGACTCAATTGTGCTAGGATAACTTTGTCATTCGACTCCGGTCACTCATCACTCTGGTCCTGTCCCAATTGTGAGTGTATCGTCATCATTCGACTTACCTGAAACACACATGACAAATAACGTAGGGTGAGCGATAACGCCAATAGGACTTAAATCTCAGGCTCAAGCAGGCTTTAAATAATTAATGCTTTAAATGACAGAGTAATTATGATAGAGATAGTTATGTAAAGTCGAGAAAGTAATTGCACAATTAACATGGTTCAGATAGCAGATGAATCAAATATAGTGGATGATTAAAGTCAAGTCACGATGGAAACGATAACAACAATAGCAAGTAACGTCATTGTCAAGAAATAGCAAGCAACATGTATAGCAAGGAGAGAGATAGTAACTGACCATGTAGAGTGTAAATTTCACTTTGATTGGTTTTCATCATCGAAATAGTATAGCACTTTGATTAACTTTCGTTAATCGAGATAGTAATTGCACTTTGGTTATCCGTAGATAGCCGAGAGAGAGTATAGTACTTTTGTATTGCTTGTCATAGAGTAATGGCACTTTGTTGTCAAGGACAATGAGAGACAACAATAATCACTCAGTAACAGAGCAGTACAGTAACAGTGCAGTATGTCTGAATTAACAAACCACTATAACAGTTAGTTGTCTAGCTAATCAGAATAGTCAGTCAGAACTGGTGCAATGCAGACAGCGTCATTAGCCCCTGCAGGTATTTTCAGGTGGCTCTCTGCCCCCAGGACTAGATTGGAGCCCCTCGGACAATCTCCGTGCCCTGAACAGTATGCATTCTTGTCAGTAGAGTCACAAGACCCATTTTAGCGCTAGACAGTCATGAACAGTACAAACAGAGCAAACAGCTCAAGGGTACCAAGAGAGTACTAGATGAATAGACGAGATAGTAGAGTGATTATGAATAGACGAGCGAGTAGAGTACATATGAGATCTTATGGTCATTGCACATGAAACGTCGAGTATCGAGTGATAGTAACAGTTGCACAACACGCGTGTAGGGTGTTGGCAGTCAGGTGGATTTCACTACGTTTCCGCTGGCCATGTTATGTACAGGTCCAGAGGTCTGGCGTGATTCAAGATAAGAGCGAACTTCTAATAGCCGTTTGGATCATGTTGATCCCTAAAGAGTATCATAGGTGTTAGGGTACAACCGACTCGTCGTCTATGTGGGAATCTATGGACAGAGGAGACTTATGGAGGTCTTGAACAAGGATTCACTAGTCAGGCGGAATGAATATCCTACGGAGAGTTCGTCCAAGTCAAGGAAAGTGTGTATATAAAAACAAGTGCCCGACGTTCTAGAGGAATTCTAGAACAGTGGAGCGTCGGTAACGGTATTCCCAAACAACGCGAGAAACGAAGACATGTTCATTTAAAATAGAGCAAATTAATGTACATTATTGCAATAAATTAACCAATACATTATGAGATATTTTCATGCCAAGTCAAGCCATAATTGGATGGTTCAAGTGTGTGAACGTGTGAGAAAAATCATAGATAGAAATATGTCTTGTTATTGATTTTAAATCATTCAATATGACTCCATTTTATAACATGTGTTTTTAGCAAGTTTGATAACAAGGCAAGAAGTGGATAATCGGCAAGTAGAGAGCATGATCATGAACTTAAGATGAATTAAAATCATGTAATTAGGTTTTAACTTTGATATGGTTGATAAATGCATGTTAATAATTTCTAGAACCTTACTAGAAGAGATCAAACTCACACATGCAAAGAACGACGCCAAACGACGACAAAACCAAGATTTATGCCTTTTAGATGGCAAATGCAGTCTCATCACTTCACTTCCTAAGGTCATAACTCATTTATTTTTCATTCAAATCTCACACATGAATATCCGAATTGAAGCCCTTTGAATGAGGAATCCATCAAAGAAACGGCTCGTCAATCCGAGGTCTATAGAAAACGTTATGGCGATTACGTGGACATAGGCGGAACTCGACAATTTGCCTGTCGCCTTCTGAAAGTGAATGCGACCATGAACTTGTCGCCTTCTGAAAAAGACCATGAAACGGTCTGATTTTTGGTATGGTCGCGACCATGATGTTGTCGAGTTATGGTAGCGACGTGTTGACCTGTCGCTACCCGAAAATGACGTTTGGGTTGCTTTTTCTACCTATTTTCAACTCCGACTTGGATTGGTTTGACACCTGTGGATTTGAAAAATCAAAACAAATTCTAGGGTGATCCAAATCAAGTGAAACCACCATTGTTAGTTAGATTACTTCCAATACTTTGTACAGTAGCAAATAATTGAGAAACAAATGTCGTTTGACTGGGTAAAAAAATGTATTGTGACTGACTGCGTGAATCTGACACAGTGTTAATGTTTGGACTAATACTCTCAGTACGGTCAACAAAATTGGGAAAATAGTTCCAAATGAAAGTAGACTCATGAGGTAACAAGTTATTTGTTGAACACTTGATCTAAAAACGATCCACAAAGAGGTATGGAACTTGTAACACAAGTTAAGGATAACCCATGACAGTACATTGTCGAGATCATGCAAGATTTAATTCGTGACGAAGGATGGATAAAAATTAGGGCTTTTATAGGCAAAAGATGCCTAACATCCATCAGTAACTCCAGTTAAAAATTGAGAGCACGAGGTTGAGTATACATGGAGATCAAGAATAAAGAAGAAGGGTCGGGTTCATCATATTACAGAACTTCATAAATCAACCATAAAAGATTGACTTGATAGAAAAAATGAAACTTGAGGGTTTTGTTCCTAGTACATGGAACAATCTACAATTAATTAGGTTTTGCTTGTGAGAATGCCTACCTTTAGTCATTTTACTGTTCTAGGGCTAGAACTTGAAGAACAAGAAGATGCTTGAGAGAGCCTTCTCCCCACGAATTCTCCTCTGGCCTTCTCTCCACGTCCAACAAGCCCCAACAAAGTTTCAGGGCCGGCCATGGAGAGTTCAGAGAGTATTTAAGCTAGTAAGGGTTCTTATTCCTACTACTACTCAAATTTCTCTTTAATTACGAGATTTTCTAACTCCTTTCCTTCTTTGCTTTCCAACTTCTATTTGGGTTAGGTTGAGGTCTAAATTCGTGCTAAACCTTATGGGGTAGGTTTAGGAATCCAATTCCATCTCAAATTGCTTATTTAATACATTAAATGTCTCTTTTCTATTTAAGTAATATTTAAGTTGCGAATTTAGGGAATTTTCCCATTATTGTTATTTTAAAATCCTTATTTTGGACCACTAAATTCTAATGGGTCCATTTAACCAAGCCCATTATTTATTGGAATTTATCTTATAGTTTTTCCCTTTTTATTAGGGAATAATAGAGTTATGATTTTTATTGCATTTTCTTATTTGAATTTATTCATGGGCTATGAGAGGTCCATTGGTCCAAACCCATAATGGTTATTCATTTCATGATGTTGGAAATCTCTTCCACATGTTTGTTTAATTTATGGGGGTGTTATTTTTCCATGTTAACGGTTTTCCGACTTAGTTTCCTATTTGGATTAGTCACGTTCTGACGTACGTTTGGCCAATTGAATTTTTCGTTGCTGAATTACTTAGGGATAATATTGGAGTTGATTTACAATTTTTACGAAATGTTTAGATGTGTTCTTACACATACGATATGGTATGTAGTATGTTTCTTATTACATTTTTATAGAAATTTATTATTTCAAAATTTTTAAATACAATTTTTTGGGTTACTACACAACATGTCTTTCAGTATTTGGCTGGTTCTTTCAGTTTGCCCATCGGTTGTGGATGGACTGTGGTACTAAAGTTGAGTTTAGTACCCAGTGCACCTTGCAGTCCTTTCCAAAATGAGATGTGAATCTCGGATCTCGATCCGAAACAATAGATGATGGAATGCCATGTAGTCTTACAATCTCCTGACGTATAAGGCAGCTAGTACCTCTACTGACCATTTACTCTTTATAGGCAGAAGTGGGCGGATTTGGTTAGTCGGTCCACAATGACCCATATGCGTCGAGTCCACCACGAGTCTTGGGTAAACCCATGATGAAGTCCATGCCGATACTTTCCCATTTCCATTCTGGAATATCAAGCGGTCTGAGTACACCAGCAGGGTGCAGGTGTTCCGCTTTTACTTGTTGGCAAGTAAGGCAGTGAGCGGCATGTTCAGCTACCTCTCTTTTCATGTTCGGCCACCAAAACGTTCTTTTCATATCTTGATACATTTTGGTACCTCCCGATGAATAGTATACGTTGTCTTGTGAGCTTCATCCATTAGTCTTCTCTTTAGTTCTTCATTGTCGAGAACACATGTCCTTCCTTGAAAGACAAGCCTTCCTCTTCAGTCATTGCAAAGTCCGGTCTTTTAGTTAGAGTTTCTTTGACGCGAACTAAGAATGGATCATCGTCTTGTTGAGCTTTGATCTCCTCTAGCAGATCAGATTGAATCTTGATATTGGCAACCAAGACTCGATCATCTCTATGTTCGATATTAAGTCTAACCTTACGAATTGTTGTAGTAGTTGCATCTCGCCAAGGACTAGACTTGAGACAAATGCCATTGGCTTCCTACTAAGAGCATCAGCCACGACATTTCCCTTGCCCGGGTGGTATTGGATGTGAAGTCGAAATCTTTCAAGTATTCCAGCCATCTCCTTGTCTCATGTTGAGTTCCTTCTGAGAGAATAAATACTTCAGACTTTTATGGTCTGAGTAGACAGTGAATTGTTCGCCATATATAGAGTGTCTCCAAATCTTCAAGGCGAAGACCACGGCAGCCAGCTCGAGATCATGTACAGGGTAGTTGACTTCATGTGTCTTCAGTTGTCTTGAAGAATAGGCGATGACCTTCTCCTTTTGCATGAGTACACAACCTAGCCCGATTCCTGAGGCATCAGTGTAGACAGAGAAACCTTCTCCCTCTATTGGCAGAGCGAGAACATGTGCTGAGGTAAGACAGTCTTGAGGTTTTGGAAACTTTTCTCACACTCTTTACTCCAGGAGTATGGATTCTCCTTTCGTGTCAGACGCGTGAGAGGAACAACGATCCTTGAGAAGTCCTTGATGAATCGCCTATAATAGCCAGCCAGTCCTAGGAAACTTTTGATTTCGGTGACGTTGGTTGGTCTCTCCCAGTTGAGTACAGCTTCGACTTTGGAGGGATCAACAGAGATGCCGTCCTTTGAGATGACATGGCCCAAGAAGGATACTTCTTCGAGCCAGAATTCACACTTGCTAAGCTTTGCGTATAGCTTGTTGTCTCGCAAAACTTGTAGTGTTGTCTTCAGGTGTTCTTCATGCTCTTCCTTGGTCTTGGAGTATATGAGGATGTCGTCGATAAAGACGACCACGAACTTGTCGAGGTAGGGCCGATATATGCTGTTCATAGTTGCATAAAGGCTGCAGGAGCATTGGTTAGCCCAAAGGCATAACGACGAATTCATAATGTCCATACCTGCTCCTGAAAGCCGTCTTGAAGATATCGTCCTCTTTGATCCTCATTTGGTGGTAGCCAGATCGAAGATCGATCTTGGAGAAATATTGAGCTCCCGATATTTGGTCGAACAGTTCGTCGACTCTGGCAAAGGGTACTTGTTCTTGATGGTATGTTGATTGAGTTGTCGATAGTCGATGCACAGCCTCATCGATCCATCTTTCTTTTTTACGAATAGCACAGGTGCTCCCCATGGGGAAGTACTTGGTCTGATGAACCCCTTTTCTAGTAGCTCCATCAGTTGCACCTTCAATTCCTTCAGCTCGGCAGGTGACATCTGGTATGGTTGACTGATACCGGTGCGGCTCTAGGAATCAACTCAATGGCGAAGTTGACATCTCGTTCAGGGGGAATCCCTGGCAGGTCTTCGGGGAATACATCTGGGTAGTCCTGTACTATATGTATGTCTTCTATCATGAACCCTTCTTTTCCACTACTACGGCTGCTAGGAAAGCAATACAGTCTTTCCTCATCATGTTGTGGGCTTTTATGGCGGAGACTAGAGACATCCGTCTCTTATGTCTAATCCGGAGAATGCCAGTTTAGGAAAGTCACTAAAGGTAACCTTCCCTTTCTTACAGTCGACACTTGCCCCATATGCGGACAACCAGTGGCTCCTAAAATTACATCATAGCCTTCCATGGACATACACACCAGGTCGGCTTTTAGGTTATGGTCTCCGATCATTACATCGGCAGAGGGAAAGTATTGTTTAATTTCTCCTTTTCCCCTAGTGGCGTTGTGACAGAACTCACAACCCAGGATATAGGTTTAGCATCACAGTATCAACAAATTTTTGAGATATAAATGAATGAGTGGCTCCAGTATCAAATAAAACGAATGCTGATAATGAAAAACTTGAAGGGTACCTTCTACCACGCCACCCTCCATAGCAGGTCCTCATCATGCAGGGCTTGCAGTCGGCCCTGTTTCTTAGGTGCATTAGGGCACCTTTCATTCTCTTTCAGTAGCGGGCACTCAGGATACGGTGCTCGCGACTTCCGCAGTGCAGACATGCGCCGGCTTTCCTCCAGCATTCATCAGCCGTGTGACCAGGCTTGTCACAGTGTTTGCAGTGGCTCTTGGTTGGAGTGTTGGGTATGAAAACCTTGGGTTTCATTTCTTGGCTAGATCCCTCCGTGATGTTGAAGGGATGCTTCTTTCCGTTGGTAGGCTGAGCAAATGACTGACCCGAGGTCACTTCCTTCTTGACGAACTTCCCTTTGATACGGTCGGTGAAGTCCGTAGCATCTTCTAGCAGTTGAGCCCTCTTCACCATCTCGGCGTAGGTCGGGATGTCGAAACGTGTGAGTTGAGTGATGTAGTGGGGCTTAAGGCCGTTTAGAAAGCGCTTACCCTTCATCCTTTCAGTGTTCACCAGATGTACAGCATAGCGTGTCAGTCTAGAGAACTGGGCTTCATATTCGGCCATAGTCAAGCTCCGTTGTTTAAGAGCAGCGAATTCCGCAGCCTTCCTTTCTTGAACACGCTCGAAGAAGTATTTGGAGTTGAACGCTTCTTTAAACTCGTTCCAGGTGAATTGCCCATTCTCTCTAGTAGCTTCCACTGACTCCAACAAGCGCGGGCGTCCTTCTCCAGTTGGAACGCAGCCAGTAGTAGCTTGTCCCTGCTGCACATTGCATGACACAAAAAATTCTTTCCGTCTCTTGGAGCCAGTGCTCAGCTTCATCAGATCCGTGGATCCGCTGAACCTAGGTGGGTTCAGACTTCTGAAGTTGCGATGCAGGTCGCCTGCACCACGATTGCCACCTCCTTGAGTAGCTTGCACAATAGCCCGTGTCAGTTCTTGGATGGTTTGTTGCATGCCCCTCATTTGAGCACGTCGGGCCGTCATCTTGATTGCTTAGTTCCTACAAAATAACTTCTTGTCATGATATCAATGTGGAATTTAATTTGTGCGTGTAGAGTTATTTTAACTAGTTACCCTTGGCTCTAACCTCAACTCACATAGGTGGATAATTGACTCTAGTCGAGGCAGGTTAACCTAGATCATCCTATACTTAAGAATAACCTAGGCTCTGATACCACAAAACTGTCACGCCCCGACGCGGAATATCGAAACGCGAGGCAGTTGCAAGAAAAGGGTATAGAGCGAGTACTAGACATCAATCCATTACACAATGAATAATACTAAAGCGAATTCATTTCATTAATATATTTCCAATGTCTAGTTACAACCCCTAATATCAAGCCAATCTATGGGGCCGATTACATTGGAATAAAGTAAAAGACTAAACTTCAAACCTAACTACTACAATGCTAAACATAGCAATAGGACACTAGGGTACTCATGACATCACCAGGTCGTTCCCATCCTCTTGAGTGTAAGGTTCATCCTCGATCTCACCTGAGAACACAACGACAAATAACGCAGAGTGAGCGAACATCGCCCAGTAGGACTTATCTCAGGCTCAAGCAGGCTTTAAGTAATTAATGCATTAAAGGCAGAGTAACTAATGACAGACGGAAGAGAGTGTCAAGTAAAAAAAATATAGCAGGACTGTACGTGAACGAAATAGCAAGACTTTCCAAATATAGACTTCCAAGAATAGCACAAGTGTCGGGAATAGCACAATAATAGCAAGATAGCACAATGTCAAGTATAGCAAGATGGCCATAGTACAGATAGCACAACGAGTATAGCATAGCACAAAGAGTATAGCATAGCACTTTGTTGTCAATGGACAACGAGAGAACATAGCACTTTTGATTGTCATTTAGATAGTCAAGATAGATAGCACTTGAGTGTAATGCCAAACACTCTGATCATTAATTCCCATGGGCACTAGCACTTTCGGGCGCACATTCCAGGACCAGATCGGGCCCTTTATATATTGCCAGGCATTAGTTATATTGTAATCTTTGACAATCAGTCAATGGCCAATATAGAGTACCAAGAAGTAGATGAGAGCACTAGATGAATAGACGAGATAGTAGAGTGAATGTGAATAGATGAGCGAGTAGAGTATAGATGAGAGTTAGTGGACCTTGCACATGAACGTCGAGTAACGAGCAATAGTAACCGTTGCACAACACGCACACATGGTGTTGGCAGTCAGGCGGAACTCACGACCTTACCACTGGCCATGTTAAGCACAGGTCCATAGGTCCAGCGTGATTCAAGACGAGAGTGAATTTCTAATAGCCGTTTGGACCATATTGATCCCTAATGGGTGTAACAGAGGTGTTAGGGTACAACCAGCTCGTCGACCATGTGGGAATCTATGGACAAAGGAGACTTACGGAGGCCTTGAACAAAGACTTACTAGTCCGACAGAAGGAGTATCCGACGGAGAGTTCGTCCAAGTCAAGAGTGAGGTGTATAGAAACAAGTGCTCGACGTTCTAGAGGAATTCTAGAACAGTGGAGTGTCGATATCGGTGTTGCCAAAAACATCACGAGAAACGATAGACTAATATATTTAAAATAGGGTAATTTAATTACATAAATTACCAAATGTATTATGAAATAATTCATGCCAATTATGCCATAATTGGATGGTTCAAGTGTGTGTAAGTGTCATGAAATTTTAGATAGAAAAGATCATGTGCATGTATTTTAATCATACATAAATGTTCAATTTTAACAGGTGTATTTTCTGTGTGATGACTGTTAAACAAGAGTACAAACACTGTAGATAATCAAGCATTACTGAGGCAGGGGGGTTTCTTACAAAAAACCCAGATCGTTGACGTACCCTAATGAGGGTCGCGACGGGGCCGATGAGATCGCGACAGGCTTAGTAACAGGGTCTGCGCCCGAGTCTGAGTAGGGAAAGGACTTTACATTGGATGCTGGCCAGAACTTACCCTATTTGACAAAGGGTGGTTCAGAAAATCACAACTAATTGTATAGTCAACAAAATCATGAAACAGTTGCAAAACGACCTAGACATGCATGGGGTACTTACAATAAATAGGAATTGGAAAAACAATCAGGGTTGGACATGTTTAAACACGGTTATCATGATGAACATGAAACAGTACATAGTTGAGATCAACGATTAAATTCGCAAGATAGGATGAATCAAATTTAGGGCTTTTAGGGGCAAAGATGCCTAACATGCATCAGTTCCTACAGTAAAAATCTCGTGGCGTGGGGATTGAGTATACAAGGAGACAAGAATTAAGAAGAGGGTTCAGGTCATGTCAGTTGCAGAACATGAAAAATCAAGAACGAAAGATATGCTCGATGGAAATTATGAAACCAAAGGGCTTTTGTTCCTGATGGATGAGACATCCTACAGAAAACGTTTCATGGTTTATGCTTGTGAGAATGCCTACCTTTGATCGTTTTCCTCTTCTAGGGTTAAGACTTGAAGAACTCGGGGAAGAACTTGAGAGATCCTTCCTCTCCACGAATTCTCCTCCTCTTGGGCTCTCCTCTGGTCCAGGAACCTCTTGGCACGAGCTAGGGCGGCTATGAGGTTTAAGAGAAGTATTTAAAACTTCTCCCTATTCCCTTCCTAGTTTAGCCTAACTCCTATTAATTCGAATTTCGTATTTTCCTCTCCCCTTTTTAAGCAAGAGATCTCCTATTTGGGTTGGGAGAGAGGGAATTTTGTGGCAATCAATTGGGTAGGTTGAGACCAATCCTATTCAAACTAGCTATTTAATGCATTAAATATCTCTTTTTATTTAGTAATATTTTAGTACAAATTTGGGTATTTCTCTATTATTCCCTCTTTAAAATCTTATTTTTAGCCCACTCATTTCTAATGGGTCAATATAGCAAAGCCCATTACTCCTTTCTTTAATGGGTTTTATTTAATCTCTATTATTTGATTTCCTAGTGATTTAATACATTTCCCTTTTATTTGATTTCTAATTAAATAATATGAATATTTAAAAAAAAATTCTTCCCATAAATTTAGGTTGCTACAGCTAGAGCAAAGACCTCTTCTGCTGAGTGCATCTGCCACGACATTCGCCTTCCTGGATGATACTGAAGCTCGAAGTCGTAGTCCTTAAGGAATTCAATCCGCCTCCTCTGCCGCAAGTCAACTCCTTCTGCGAGAAGAGATGCCTCAAACACTTGTTGTAAGGCCCTCGAACTTGTTCTTTCATTGGACTTTGTCATGTGGTGATTAGTTGCTTTGTGTATATAATTATGTGTACATGTATATATATATATATATATATTTATTTATGTACATTTGTATTCAAATGATGTTGTACATATTATATATGTGGTTATTTATGTACATATTGTTTATTTACGTTGTGCATGTTGCACTTGAATAATGTGGTGTACTATGTATGTAAATTACAGGGTGAATGCATGTTTAAGTGAATTTTCTGGTGTTCTAGCTGAAAGGCCAATTAACATCAACATGCATTGACGTTTAGGGAAGGTCGACGTCAAGATCGATGGACGCTGACTCCCAGTAAACGGCAACAATATGGTCGTTTATTTCCCATAAATTGTGCCGTTTTAGAACGGGGAACGGCCGCATTTTCTCCGGTTCTAGTTTTGGAAACTACCTCCCAACGGTAGGATTTCCACCTTAATGCGTACCCCGATCCCCTTAGCTTTAATAAAAACACAGATTAGGGCGAAGTTAGGTTTTTGGCTTCTTGAGAAACCCTAGAGCTTTGTGCGAAAAACATGAACTTGAAGGCTTTGATCTGGCGTTTGTGTGCTTCTTCCGGCGATCTGCATCGACTGGGAGATACTCTGAACATTGGTGAGGCTTCCCCGACTCCGGTGTGCGACCTACATCGACACAAAGATCGGATATGGGAGGATTTGGAGCACCTTCTTGGCTTGATCGGTGAGAGGGCATCTTCCGCTAGTTAATCTCATTTTCAATTTTAAAGGCAAGTAATCGAGGGATCTATCCCTACTCATGTCTCCTATGTCTCAAGAATTTTATTGGATTTTTCCTCGTGTCCTGGAACTCCAATTCGTCAAGTTTGTGCGATCAGTCTGCACTTATGCAGACGGATCTAGACGGCAACCTTGATACCATCAAGATCCTGAGTTGCAGCAACATTGTGTGTGTTAACCCCTGTAGAGGCATCACCCTTGTCGCCAACTTCATCTCATTTTTAACAGAACCCTAATGTTCTATCTGTGTGATTATTGTTGCCCAGTTGACAAGCCCAGAGGGGGGGGGGGGGGGTGAATGGGTCTTTAAAAATATTTGATTAGTACCTGTACTTAAAACATTCACACAAAGACGTTCTTCGATGAAGGTTAGTAACAGTTAGTTCAAAGAGCAATCACACAAGAAAAACAACCACACAACACAAGAAATTATCCTGGTTCGGACCTCCTCTCCTTAGGAGTCCTACGTCCACTCCCTGAGCAACAACTCAGGATTCCACTAACTAGGGTACAGTCCCCCTATGGACATAACAACACCCAGCTCAGCTGGTCTTCCTTCACACGAAGGGAATTACACCACCCTGGATACCCCACCAGGTCTTCCTTCTCAACAGAAGGGAAAACAACACCCTGGATCCCACCAGGTCTTCCTTCTCAACCGAAGGGAAACAACAACCCTGGATCCACCAGGTCTTCCTTCTCAACCGAAGGGAAACAACACACAACAAGGAAGAGCTGGAAATCAAGCCCCTAGATCAAGCTTCAATCAAGCTAAGATCTGAAGCAAGCAGGACTGAGAGTAAATGATCTAAACAAGGCACTCTCTCAGAACTACACTGGCTCTCACAGGATTTCTATTACAGCACAGAGAGCAAAGAGCTAAAGACACACAAGAATGAAATTCTTGGCTCTAGGATTCTTTCAGAAGATCAGCAATGCTTGTAGTATGCGATCATGCTCCTTTCTACCCTTGTGTCTTGTATATATATATATCTCCATTTTGAAATATTGTCGTTGAAGTAGCCGTTGTCTCTTTGTTTCGTAGACGTTAGACTATTTGAAACTTGGAAGCTTCTAGTCAGCAATCTTTTATCCATTTGAGCACGCAAAGAGATAAGGTCTTCTGGCGTCTATATGGTCCAACGTTGTATGACAAGAAGTCTTCAGGGCCCTGCATACATTAAATGCTAGAACAGTAGATAGCTAGACTGTCTCTTGATGTCAGAAAATGTTGACGTGAATATTCACTAAAATAGCAATGCCAAATAGCTTGTTTAAAAGATGTTGACAGAGTATGCACGATAATGAAAAGATATCATCTGCATGCATGCAGAGATGCGTTCTGTCTTATAAATGCACAGCAGTCAGATAGATATGAGAAGACTTTGACTATTCAACACTTTCAAAAATAATGTAACAACAAGTCGATATAAACCATAAAGTCGTTGCCTATATGACTTATGAAATCGTTATGATCAAGTGTTTACTGAAGAAGTCGTTATAGAAAGCAAGTCGTTGTATTCATTAAAGAAATCATTATGAATACTGAACAAATCGTTATAGAAAGCAAGTCGTTGTATTCATTAAAGAAATCGTTATGAATACTGAACAAATCGTTATAGAAAGCAAGTCGTATTCATTAATGGAATCGTTACACGAAGCAAGTCGTTATGAGCTTTAAAGAAATCGTTGCGCAAAGCAAATCGTTATGAGCGCTAAAGAAATCGTTGCGCGAAGAAAATCGTTATGAGCGCTAAAGAAATCGTTGTGAGCACTAAAGAAATCGTTGTGAGCGCTAAAGAAATCGTTGTGATCACTTAAGAAATCGTTACGACGGGCAAGTCGTTACGAGTTCTAAAGAAATCGTTACGATAACTTAAGGAATCGTTACGACGGGCAAGTCGTTACGAGTTCTAAAGAAATCGTTACGATAACTTAAGGAATCGTTACGACGGGCAAGTCGTCACGAGTTCTAAAGAAATCGTTACGATAACGACTTGTTTGTAACCACATGATATTTCAGTCTTATAAAGAAATCGATACTCACATAAGGGACTTTCAACAGGAGTCGATGTGGACTTAGAGGAATATGATCTTGAGATGATTAAAGCTTCAGAAAGGTGATACTTACCAATATTGGCTTGTTTGACCTTGGTATATTTCCTGTACTTAAGACTTAGAAATATGTGTTAGAACTTTTTGATAGGGTTTGTTTGGTTTGTTAATCACCAAAATAAATATGTAATTATTAAAATTACATGGGGGAGACTGAACATCAATCTCCCCCTTTTTGGTGATGACAAAACTTAAAAATAAGCATGAATAAAGAATCTGAATATTGCAAAATGTATTTCAGACATGCTAAGTATATATATTTTTTTCTTAACAATAAGCATGAATAGTAAAAAAAAAATGGAGATTTGCGGAATGTATTTCAGACATGCTAAGTATTTTTTCCCCCTTTTTGTCATTAAGCAAAAAGATAATCTGAGACAAAGAATGAAGAGAAAAGATAAACGGAGACAAGCAAATGTAGTTCATTCAATCTGAGGAGGTACAAGTAAGTAATAAGCAGGAGATAAAAGAGAGGCAAAATGAGAAATGGTTTCCCATGCCTGTTCTTCCTGCTCTTCAAAGTACAGCTTAAACACTCCAGGAGATAAAGAATAGGCTGGTCCCATGGAGGGAGCCATCCTTTGGAGATGAAGAGTGAGTTGCTGAGAAAGAAGATCAGCATATGCGTCCTTATCCATAGTCATCTTGAGGAAGTGAACTGTCCCAAAACTGGCACAAGCAAGAAACTGATCCATGGTCACAGGGTAGTAGTTTTGTTTCTGCCTGAGAGCTTGGCGCATGCCTACAAACACCTTGTACCTTTCCACCCAAGCTTTAAGGGGATCATTTACAAGGTGAATGGAGTTCATGTCCAAGAAGGTAGCAGGAGAAACTGCAGGTTTACCTTCCCTGGCTTGAGCTTCATTCAGATCAGATAATTGCTGAGCAGATAAGGGATAGAAACTAGTCCACTCTGAGGGAGTCAGTCTTTCACATTCTGACAGAATAGGTGCAAGAACCTCAGCACTGACATGGCCCTGGTGATATTCTTGAAAGAGAAACCTATGAAATGCAACCAGAAAGCCTTTCTGTACCTTGATTCTTCCCATCACTCTGGCAAAACGTTCAAAGATGATAGATCCTACAGAGGATTCCATGACAAGGAAGTGGATCTGAGGAAGACAAATCTCATCAGGCACCTGAAGTGTGGCAAAGTCAATCTGAACAGCTTCAGTGTGGGCAATGCCTGGTTGAGAGCTTTGATAGCCTCCTTGAATTGGCTCAGCTGAACTTCAGGAAGGTGATGGACATATCTGTAGTTATTGAACAAAAGGAAGAATCTGACCATCTTGATCTCTTTTGAATGAAGGACCCCAAGAATCTTTATGGTGGATGCGAAACCATTCTGATAGGGTCAGGGAGTGGCCTTGGAGGGAATCTGGCAGACTTGGCAAGAAGATATCTCTTGAAAAGTTCTTTGTGCCCTTTGCCCATTGCTCTTCAGTTTTGGAATGAGCAACAGAGAAGATTTTGGATTTTTAGATTTGGTGAGAGGAGTAAAGGGTAGAACAATGTTGAGATGATCTGTAAGGTTGAGGAATGGAAGGTTAACAATAGTGGCAAAGATAACTTCTGAAGGTACTCTCTATACAATGGTTTATTTCTGTTGTCCACAGTGAGAGAGAACCACAGAGGGGGATACCTGGGTTCAGAGGAAAGAGCTAAAGTAGAAGAAATTTTCCTCTTTTTAGGTGCAGAACTAGAAGAGTCTGCCCTGTGAATGTGATCCCCAACTTTCAGGACCGATCTGAGAATTGCTTCCTCAAACTCATCCTTTACTTTTTCAATAAAGGGAGAGTCAAGTTGAGCGCTCTCAAGAATTATGGTGATGAAAGAGGGTGGAGGAAAAGGATGAAGAAATGAATCAGAAGAGGTAGGCATGTCATCAGCTGGTCCAAAGGAGGGACCAGAGGAGGATGAGGTTCCAGCAGAGGATGCTGGATGGCCTCAAAGATAGGTGGAGGTGGAAGAATATGAGTAGAGGAGGTAGGAGAAGAGGTGGAATGAGAGGGAAAGGGTGTTGGTGAGGAGATGGGTCTGGGTTGAGGTTTCTTGAAGGTCTGTGGAGCAGGAGGTGCTGTAGAAGATGAGGGTGGTGATGGAGGAACAGGTGTGTGAGAAGAAGAGGGAGCTGGGGGCTCAGGAGCCAAGAGCTCTTCTTCAGCCAAACTCTGCACAGGTTCAGACTCCATTGGCCCTGATGGCCCTGACACCTTCTCAGCTGGCCCTGGTGGCCCTTCTACCTGCTCAGCTGGCCCGGATGGCCCTTGCACACTGACCTCTGCTTCTGCTGCTGCTGGTGCTGGCCCTGATGGCCCTGACTCTGGAACAGATGGCCCTGATGGCCTAGGGGTATCAGCATCATTATTCTGAGCTGCAGGAGGTGGAGGAGGAGGAGGAACTTGAGCTCCAACCACCTTCAAAATCTCAGAGAGCATAGTCTTCATGCTGCCCATCTCTCTGTTGAACCACTTCATGGCATTTCTTATTTGAGAGATCTCCTTAGTGGTTGATGCTTGGCTCATAAAAATAGAGTTCACATCAGATTGAACTGAGCACAAGATCTCACCTTGAGCATATAATCTCTCAATGACAGGTTTCAAGTTTATAACAATTTTCTGTCTTACCTGCCTCTCAAAAGGAGTATCTGCAAGCAGAGGGACTCCGGATGCCACTTCCTTTCCTTTCTTCCTTGCCTCTGGTGCTGGAGGCTGCTGATCATCATCATCAGATTCCGAGGAGCTAGCAGTCTCCCCATCTCTAGCATCATTATCTGGGGGATTGTCATGTCTCTCCCCCTGAGTTCCATCATTCTGTGCATTTGAAACATCTTTTTCAGAAGGCACACTTCTCATGGGCACTTCAGTGTGTGCTGCTTCTGCTGCAGGAGCTGATTCTGCTTCCATGGAAGTGTCAGTGTGGCCTGATGCCACAGCTATCTCTTCTTGACCTTCCTTAGACTGGTCCCCCTCAACAGGAGTAACTTCTTCAATTCTCTCTTGCTCCCCTTGAATAGGAGCATCTACCAGCATAGCATATTGCACTGCTTCTCTTGCTGGTGCTTCTGAAAATTGTGATTCGACTGCTACTTCAGGTGAACCTGCTACCTCTGCTGACTCTGCTGCTTCTGTTGCCAATTTAGATGGTGTTGCTGCCTCTGGTTCTGAAATAACTGAGGCCACTGCTGCTGGTTCTGCTGACTCAACTTCTGCTGCTGCTGCCACTTCCTCTTGTTCTGAGGCTGCTGGTACCTCTTGCTGGACATCTTGGGCTTCCCCGATGATGGGTTCACCCTCAGCTACAGAGGTCTTGGTCCAAACTCCATTAATGATTGAGAAACCACTTTTTCTAAGATTTCTGGACCTAATGCTCTGGCCCATCTTCTCAACTACTGCCCCAGACAGGTCAACACCAAAGTGTTTGAAAACCTTAGTGAGCAAGTGAGCATAAGGCAGAGATACATTGAGCTTACTTTTGGTGTCCCAAATCTGATCACGAGCAAACTTCATCCTCTCTATCATCACTTCGGCCATGTTAATCTCCTTGTTCTGTATGGCCCAGAACATCATATCCGAATCTGCCTTGGTACAGGTTGAAAAAGTTGCACTTCTAGGAACTAGAATTTGACAAACAATAAAGTGCAGAAGACGGTTGAATGCATTCAACTGATTGATATCTATTTTCCCATCTCTCAACCGGAATTCAGGACCAATGATTCCGAGACCTGACCTGGGTATCCACAGTGTGGATTCCACTGTGACGATCGAGCTTACATCGAACAGAGTCTTCAGAAGATTGTGATCAATCTTGATCGTGGTTCCCTTGACTGAAGATGTCAGGGACCCATCTGCCTCTGATTTCAAGCAAACATAGAACGCCTTCACGAGGTCTGGAAAGCTTACCTCAAAGAATGTCAAAATGATTGTCCACTGCATTCTTCTTACTGCGGTCACTATGCTGTGCAGGTCGTTCTTCTCAAGATTAGCTACATCCACTGCTTATTTCCACAAAGCTTGGTCTTCACGAACGTGAACCTTTTGCTACTCAGGAGTAAGAAACTCAGCGTCGTAGCCACCCAAGCTTCCGGAAACGAAGGACGCGGCCATGGATTCAGGTGAAAAAGGTTTTCTGGAAGGTTGAGATGGAAGGAGGAGTGAAAGCCCTCAAGAAATTTTTCGCGGGAAGGAGAGAGAAGCTTCAAATTTGCAGAGAGTCGATGTCGAAGTCGTTAGGGCATCGGCTCAGGCAACCAGACGAAAGAGGGAAAAGGTAGAAGATAGAAGATGAATCGTTCCCACATCGATTTTCGGAGTTAAATAAATGCTATACCGAAAAGTGAGGCGCCAAAAGGTGGCAGAAAATGACAAATGAGTTTGACCAACTCAACAGACTTTATAAAGAGAGCGGCCCGGAAAGATAATTTAATTACTTTTGCTTAAAGCCATGGAGGGAAAACTTACTTATTCTGGAAATTTTATATGCCAGTTTTAAACAGAAATCTCTTCACAAATTACACATGCCCAATTCCCTTCTAAGAGACGTAAATCTCTCCTCGGGTAAGGCTTTTGTGAAAATATCTGCTAACTGACCATTTGTGTCAATAAAAGATATTTCAATGTTACCATTTGCTACATGATCACGAATAAAATGATATCTAACCTCAATATGTTTGGTCCTTGAATGCTGGACTGGATTTTTGGTGAGATTGATAGCACTGGTGTTGTCACACAGTAGTGGAATTGATGATATTTAGTTCAAAATCCTCAAGTTGTTGCTTTATCCATAGGAGTTGTGTACAACAACTTCCAGCAGCCACGTACTCAGCTTCAGCTGTAGACAGTGCCACTGAATTTTGTTTCTTTGAGGACCAGGATATCAAACATCCTGCAAGAAATTGACAACAACCACTGGGCTTTTTCTATCTACTTTGCATCCAGCATAGTCAGCATCAGAATATCCTACTAAATTAATTTCACAAGATTTTGGATACCACAAACCTAAATCATGAGTTCTAGCTAAATATCTAAATATTCTTTTTACAGAGATTAAATGAGATTCTCTAGGATCTGCTTGATACCTAGCACACATGCATACACTGAATAAAATATCGGGTCTGCTAGCTGTTAAATAAAGTAATGAACCAATCATACCTCTATAGATCTTTTGATCTACTTTCTTACCATCCTTGTCACTGTCCATCCTGTAGATGTGCTCATTGGTGTTGAGCGCTTTGTGTTCTCAAAACCAAATTTCTTCAAAAGCTCCTTGGTGTATTTTGCTTGACAGATGTGGGTGCCATCTTTTCCTGCTTGATTTGTAGTCCAAGAAATAATTGAGCTCCCCCATCATGCTCATCTCAAAACTCTCCCTGCATCAATTTTCAAAGTACTTGCAAAGGGATTCGTCAGTAGATCAAAGATAATGTCATCTACATAATTGTACAAGTATGCTTTTAACTTTTATTTTACAAATAGAGTGTTGTCTACTTGTCCTCTACTGAAACCATGGTTAAAAGAAAAGAACTGAGCCTTTCATACCAGGCTCTAGGTGCTTGCTTAAACCATACAATGCCTTATGAAGTTTTGAAAACATGATTTGGAAATTCTAAGTCATCAAAACCTGGAGGCTGTTCTACATAAACTTCCTCTTTAATAAAACCATTTAAAAATGTAGATTAACATCCATTTGAAATAGTTTTAAATCTAGAGCAGATGCATATGCAAGTAGTATTCTAATAGCCTCAAGTCTAGCCACAGGTGCATAGGTTTCATCAAAATCTATGCCTTCCTCTTGGGAATAGCCTTGAGCCACCAATCTGGCCTTGTTTCTTAAGATTACACCAGCCTCATCAATTTATTTCTGAACACCCATTTGGTGCCAATAACTGGATGGTTGATGGTCTGGGAACAAGTGACCATACTTGGTTTCTCTTGAACTGATTTAGTTCATCTTGCATGGCTATAATCCAAGATTCATCAGTAAGAGCTTCATTGACTGTCCTAGGCTCTATTTGAGAAACAAATGCTAGGTAATCACAAGGAATTACATTACCTCTTGTTCTTACCCTACAGATGGATCACCAATGATGTTTTCGAGTGGGTGATCTTCTTGTATCCACTCCTTCGGAAGATTTTCATGATCAATGACTGTTTGCTGCAAGTCTTCCAGAGGTGGATCATGCTTGTCCTCAATTAATGTGTCCTTTAGTTTCTTGGACAATTCATCTGCATCATCATTGTCACTATCTTCTTCCTTTCTCAAGGAAGGGTTAGTTTCATCGAAAATAATATGTACAGACTGTTCAATCAATAAAGTGTGTTTGTTAAACACCCTGTACCTTTAGTTTAGAAGCGTACCCCATGAAGATGCCTTCATCTGATTTGGCATCCAACTTACCAATATCCCTTTTTCCATTGTTGTGGATGAAGCAAGGACATCCAAATGTCCTGAAGTGACTGATCTTTGGTTTTTTCCTTTGTACAGCTCGTAGGCAGTTTCTTTAGGATTGGTCTTATCATTACTCTGTTGATGATATAGCTTGCTGTGTTTATTGCTTCAGCCAGAAATATCTTGGCAAATCATATTCTGACAACATAGTTCTTGCCATATCCAATAAAGTTCTGTTCTTCCTTCAGCAACACCATTTTGTTGTGGTTTCCTTGGTGCTGAAAATTATGCTCAATTCCTTCATTATCACAAAACTTTGCAAATTCTCATTCTGAAATTCACCTCCATGGTCTGATCGAATGCTGACAATACTGAATTTCTTATCTTTTTGCACCTTCTTGCTGAAAACTGACAAAGCTTTCAAAAGTATCATCTTTATGATCTAGAAATGACACCCAAGTAAATCTGGAGTAATCATCAACTATAACAAATCCGAAATTCTTTCCTCCAAGACTGGTGGTTCTCATTGGCCAAATAAATCCATATGAAGGAGTTCTAAGGGTTTTGAGGTTGTCACCACAGTCTTTGACTTGAAGGAATTTTAACATGTTTTCCCTTGGCACAAGGTCTGCAGACGCCATCCAATTTTGTGCGACCTTTGGCAGACCTTCCACAAGATTCTTCTTTAGCAGTTTTCTCATACCGTCTATGCTGCAATGTCCCAGTCTTCTGTGCCACAGTTCAGTTGATTGATCCTTGTTTGCTGCCAAACAGACATCTTGATCCTTGAGTTCTTCAAGATGAAGTGCATACAGGTTCTTCTCTCTATTGGCTTCGAAATTACTGCTCCATCCTTCAATATGCTGCACTTTGACTCTTGAAACTGAATCTGATGACCTCTGTCACAAAGCTGGCTGACTGATGATGTAGATTGTGCTTTAGCCCTTTGACAAGCAATACATCTTCAATGACTATCTTTCCTTTATGCTCACAGAACCACTGCCATCACTGTGCCTTTCCCATTGTCTCCATAGGTAACTGTTCCTTCTTCAGCTTGTAGATGGGTGAATAGCTTCCGATTCCCTGACATGTGCCTTGAGCACCCACTGTCCAAATACCATTTGGATGCTCGAGTGTTACCCTGAAATAAAATCATCAAGTTTTAGGTACCCAAATTTTTTTGGGTCCTGATTGGTTAGTATCATTGATTTTACCTTTGATTATCCATTTCTTATGTCTTGTTGGGCATGTTGTTATGATATGTCCTAACTTGTTGCAGTGACTACAGCAGGATAATTTAGTTATTTTTTCTATATATTTGAAGTTAGCTTTGTATGCTATATCTTGTTCGGGTACAAATTTGGTGTTGGATATGTTTTAGGATAAACTATGGTTTCTTCATTATCTGGGGTGTGTATCCTAATCCATTTTCTTTACCTGATCTTCTAGCACCTTTAATATGAGGGAGTTTTACCATTGTGAATTTTTCCAATGTGCTAGATAATTTCTTATTTTCATCTGTTAATGATTTTATTTCTGTTTTCAGTCATCTGTGCCTGCCTGTTTTCCAACTTAATTATTTGTTCATTCTTATCTTTAGATCTTCACATAATAACTCATTTCTTCTTTTAAGTTCAGTTAACTGTTTTTCTAGTTGCTCATTTTCAGATTTTAGATCTGAGTTTGTATTTTCTAAACAAGTAATGTTTTTTCTTACTAACTTTCAATAATTAGATACATCTCTATATTTATCATATAGTTCATTGAATGCATCCCTAAATTATCAGAATCAGAATCATTGCAGGAATCAAAGGAGGAATCAGATGTTACCTTATCATCTGTATTTGCCATGAAAGCCAAGTTGGCTTCTTCTTCATCACTGGTTGAGCTTGACTCACTGTCTGAGTCACTGGTGTTTTCCCATGCGGCTGCCATTGCCTTCTTCTTGTAATTTTGAATCGTCTGAAGTTATCTTTCTTCTTGTGTCATCTTCTTCTTAAGCTTTGGACACTCTGCCTTGATATGTCCAGGCTTCTTGCACTCATAACATGTAGGTTCTCCTTTCTTCAGATCTTTTCCTTCTGGTTTTTTAAACTCTTTATTTTCTTGAAGAATCTTCTGCCATATGAAACCTCTTCTTTTTGGCTAGAATTTGTGTAGTCTTCTGGACAGCATAGCTTCTTCATCATCACTGTCCTTGCTGCTCTCACTGTTGTCCAGTGATTCTTCTGACAACTCTTCATCAGCCTTGAGCGCATTTGACTGCTTCTTTCTGCTGGAGGATTCTCCTAATCTCTCCATATTTATCTCATGGGCCATAAGGGACCCAATGAGCTTTTCCAAAGACATTCTCTTTAGATCATTAGCTTCTTCAATGGCTGTTGTAACACATGGAGTCCATGAAGATGGTAGGGATCTAAGAATTTTCCTCACCATGTCTCCCATTTCATAGGTCTTTCCTAGTCCGGCTAACCCATTTGTGATATTTGTAAATCTACTGAACATCTGGGTTATGGATCACCTGATTGCATCTGAAATCTTTCATATGGGTTACAAGAATGTCAATTCTTGTCTCCTTCACCTTTTCTGTACCTTCATAAGTGATCCTGAGCTTTTCCCACATTTCCATTGCGGATTTGCAGGCTGAGACTCTATTGAATTCCTTTTTACTTAGGGCACAACACAGAATACTCTTGCTTTACAGTTCAACGAGATCTTCTTCCTGTCGTCGTCTGTCCACTGAGCTTCTCATTTGTAACCAGGAGATCACCTTCTTCCACTTGACCATATCTGATAGTCGTGACCTTGTAGAAAATACTCCATTCTGGTCTTCCAGTAAGTGTAGTCTTCTCCATCGAACAATGGTGGTCGGTTAACTGACTGACCCTCGAAATGACTTTGGGCTGCCATGATCTTTACTCTTCAGATCGTTGGATCTACTTCTTTGTCGAAGAGACTCGCTCTGATACCACTTGTTGCCCAGTTGACAAGCCCAGAGGGGGGGGGGGTGAATGGGTCTTTAAAAATATTTGATTAGTACCTGTACTTAAAACATTCACACAAAGACGTTCTTCGATGAAGGTTAGTAATAGTTAGTTCAAAGAGCAATCACACAAGAAAAACAACCACACAACACAAGAAATTATCCTGGTTCGGACCTCCTCTCCTTAGGAGTCCTACGTCCAGTCCCTGAGCAACAACTCAGGATTCCACTAACTAGGGTAGAGTCCCCCTATGGACATAACAACACCCAGCTCAGTTGGTCTTCCTTCACACGAAGGGAATAACACCACCCTGGATACCCCACCAGGTCTTCCTTCTCAACAGGAGGGAAAACAACACCGTGGATCCCACCAGGTCTTCCTTCTCAATCGAAGGGAAACAACACCCTGGATCCCACCAGGTCTTCCTTCTCAACCGAAGGGAAACAACACCCTGGATCCCACCAGGTCTTCCTTCTCAACCGAAGGGAAACAACACACAATAAGGAAGAGCTGGAAATGAAGCCCCTAGATTAAGCTTCAATCAAGCTAAGATCTAAAGCAAGTAGGACTAAGAGTAGATGATCTAAACAAGGCACTCTCTCAGAACTACACTGGCTCTCACAAGATTTCTATTACAGCACACAGAGCAAAGAGCTAAAGACACACAAGAATGAAATTCTTGGCTCTAGGATTCTTTCAGAGAATCAGCAATGCTTGTAGTATGCGATCATGCCTTTCTACCCTTGTGTCTTGTATATATATATATTCATTTTGAAATTGTCGTTGAAGTAGCCGTTGTCTCTTTGTTTGGTAGACGTTAGACTATTTGAAACTTGGAAGCTTCTGGCCAGCAATCTTTTATCCATTGAGCACGCAAAGAGATAAGGTCTTTTGGCGTCTATATGGTCCAACGTTGTATGATAGAATGTCTTCAGGGCCCTGCATACATTAAATGCTAGAACAGTAGACAGCTAGACTGTCTCTTGATGTTAGAAAATGTTGACGTGAATATTCACTAAAATAGCAATGTCAAATAGCTTGTTTTAAAAGATGTGACAGAGTATGCACGATAATGAAAAGATATCATCTGCAGCATGCAGAGATGCGTTCTGTCTTCATTAAATGCGCAGCAGTCAGATAGATATGAGAAGACTTTGACTATTCAACACTTTCAAAAATATGTAAGCAACAAGTCGATATAAACCATAAAGTCGTTGCCTATATGACTTATGAAATCGTTATGATCAAGTGTTTACTGAAGAAGTCGTTATAGAAAGCAAGTCGTTGTATTCATTAAAGAAATCGTTATGAATATGAACAAATCGTTATAGAAAGCAAGTCGTGGTATCAGAAAGAAATGTTTATGATAAATTAAGGAATCGTTACGACGGTCAAGTCGTTACGAGTTCTAAAGAAATCGTTGCGATAACTTAAGGAATCGTTACGACGGGCAAGTCGTTACGAGTTATAAAGAAATTGTTACGATAACTTAAGGAATCGTTACGACGGGCAAGTCGTCACGAGTTCTAAAGAAATCGTTTCGATAAAGACATGTTTGTAACACAGGATATTCAGTTTATAAAGAAATCGATTCTCACATAG
>CM024758.1:47641917-47708037 GCA_014218235.1 Colocasia esculenta
TACTCTTGCCGAGATAGATGTAGTGCAGGATTTTCCAGATGTCTTTCCTGATGATTTATCTGGATTGCCAGCAGCTAGAGAGATAGAGTTCACTCTAGAGTTGCTTCCAGGCATCTCTCCTATCTCGAAGGCACCATATCGGATGGCACCTGCGGAATTAGCTGAGTTAAGGAAGCAGTTGCAGGATTTGTTAGATAAGGGATTTATTCGCCCTAGCGTTTCCCCTTGGGCGCACCTGTCTTATTTGTGAAGAAGAAGGATGGGTCAATTCGGTTATGCATTGATTATAGAAAGCTAAACCAGGTGACGGTAAAGAACAGGTATCCCTTACCTCGAATTGATGATTTGTTTGACCAGCTACAGAATGCATCGGTCTTTTCTAAGATTGATTTGCGTTCTGGCTATCATCAGTTGAGGATTAGGAGTGAGGATGTGTCCAAGACGGCATTTAGAACCCGTTATGGACATTATGAGTTTTGGTCCTTCCGTTTGGTCAACCAACGCCCCTGTAGCGTTCATGGATCTCATGAACAGGGTGTTTAGACCCTATCTAGATAGTTTTGTTGTAGTCTTCATTGATGACGTGCTGGTCTACTCTCCAAATGAGGCCACACATCGTCAGCATTTGAGGATAGTGTTAGAGGTTCTCCGTGAGCACAAGCTGTATGCAAAATTCAGCAAGTGCGATTTTTGGATGCGCGAGGTTCATTTCCTTGGCATGTTATCTCCGGTGCTGGTGTAGCAGTGGACCCAGCGAAAGTCCAAGCTGTTATGATTGGGAGAGTCCCAAGACTTCTTCGGAGATTCGGAGCTTTCTTGGTTTGGCGGGTTATTATCGGGTTTTATTGAGGGATTTTCATCCGTCGCCGCTCCATTGACTCAGCTGACCAGGAAGGAGTGAAGTTTGTCTGGTCCGAGGAGTGTGAGAGTAGTTTTCAATTATTGAAGACTAAACTCACATCGGCCCCTGTGTTAGTTCTACCGAGCGGTGTAGAGGATTTTGCTATCTACACGGATGCATCTCGGATTGGTCTTGGCTGTGTGTTGATGCAGCAAGGAAGGGTAGTAGCATATGCTTCGAGGCAATTGAAGGAGCATGAGCGAAACTATCAACTCATAATCTTGAGCTTGCGGAAGTGGTTCATGCACTGAAGATCTGGAGGCACTATCTTTATGGTGTCAGATTTGAGGTGTTCACTGATCACAAGAGCCTAAATTATCTTTTCTCCCAAAAGAATAAACCTTAGGCAGAGAAGATGGATTGAGTTCCTGAAGGACTATGACTTCACCTCCAGTATCATCCTGGAAAGGCGAATGTCGTAGCAGATGCCCTTAGTAGAAAGAGGTCATCTCTCCAGCAGGACTGGAAGATGTTGGAGGATGCAGCGTGTTCGATGACCGAGTTGGAGCCATCATTGTGCCGAGCTTTTGTAGCACAGTCCATTAGGTCATCGGTGTTGGATGAGGTGATCGAGCATCAGAAAGCCAACCTAGACTCCAAGAGTTAATGGGCAAAGCGGGTATTGCTCGTGATGAGGATGGTGTGATTAGATTCCATCATCGTGTGTGTGTTCCAGACGTTGTAGATATTCGTGAGCATGTTTTAGCAGAAGCTCATAGATCTAGGTTCTCTATTCATCCGGATAACACTAAGATGTACCAGGATTTAAAGAGATCGTTTTGGTGGTCTGGCATGACGAAGGATGTAGCCGAGTTTGTGTCTAGATGTCTAGTATGCCAGCAAGTGAAGGCCGAGCGGCAGCGACCATCTGGTCTTATGCAGAAGATGGAGATCCCAGTTTGGAAGTGGGAAGCTGTCACTATGGATTTTGTTACGGGTTTGCCTCGATCTAGACGAGGTAATGACTCGATTTGGGTAGTGGTATCGATTCTCGAAGACTGCACATTTCTTGCCTATGAAGAAGAAGCAGTCAGTAGAGAGTTTAGCTAGACTGTATGTTAGTAGTATTATTAGATTGCATGGGGTACCGAAGTCTATTATTTCGGATCGAGATCTGAGATTTACTTCGAGGCTAGGAAGGGTCTTCAGGATGAGTTAGGTTCAGAGCTGAAGCTCAGTTCGGCATTTCATCCCCAGACAGATGGACAGTCGAGATGATTGGGAGAGCCATTTACCTCTAGTGGAGTTTGCATATAACAACAGTTTTCATGTGAGCATTGGCATGGCTCCATTTGAGGCTTTATATGGTAGACCTTGCAGATCTCCTTTGTGTTGGGAGGAGACCGGTGATAGGGAGTTGATCGGTCCGGAGTTAGTTCAGGAGACTTCGGATAAGGTCCAGCTCATTAGGAAGAGACTTGTTGCGGCACAGGATAGGCAGAAGAGTTATGCCGACAACATGAGGAAGGATCTAGAGTTCGAGGTAGGTGAGCATGTCTTTTTGAAGATTTCGCCTACGCGGGTGTAGTTAGATTTGGCAGGCATAGTAAGTTGAGCCCTAGGTTCATTGGCCCGTATGAGATTCTCCGACGATTGGGCAACGTGGCATATGAGCTAGCTTTACCTCCAGCATTGGCTAGCGTTCATCCTGTTTTTCACGTATCTATGCTCAGGAAGTATGTCAGAGATCCGTCTCATGTTATTAGTCATGAGCCAGTGGACATCCATCAGATCATCTTATGCAGAGCAACCAGTAGCTATTCTTGATCGAAGGTTTCAACATCTCCGAAACAAGAGCATTGCGTCAGTAAAGATCTTATGGCGTAACTTCTCGCGAGAGGAGGCTACTTGGAAGCTTGAGGATGCAATGAAAAAGAAATATCCTTAGTTGTTTGAGTAGTGTCAGTCTAACGTCGAGGACGAAGTTTCTTTAAGGGGGAGAGGGGGTAAGGCCCTTGTTTTTTTTTCATCTTACTTACTTAAGTATGTCTATATGCGTATAAGTGTATACTATTGATGTATAGATTATTGTGTATAAGTATTTATTTATAAAACTGTATGAATAGTATTATTGAAATGTATATAGTGTATTTAAGTATATTATATATATATATATAATTATGTGTGTAGTGTTTATGATACTACATAAATAAAGTGAATTTTGTCGGCCAGTCAGCGTCCACCTCGACTGATGCTGACCAGGGGTAGCGGCAATATCGATGGACGCCCATTTTCGATAGGGACCATAGATATGGACGCCAATATCCCAAACTGTTGCGTTTCTAGATCCAGAAACGCCTCCGGAAATCTAGCACCTTGTTTTGGAAACCTTCCCAACGGCTCTAAGACTTGCCCCTTTAACCTATCCGACCCCCAACCCTTTATAATACCCCGTTTTGGCCAGATCCATCCCTTTTGGCTCTTGGGTCAAAACCTATCTTCTATCCAAAAACCCTAACTTGAAACTGAGAGATCCAGCTTCGGGAGGCTTCGTCTGGTGATCTGCATCGACTGGTGTCAACCTTGAACATCCGGGAACGACTCCCCACACTGGTGTGCTGTAAGATCAACAGAAGATCCGAAGAAGGAGGGATTTGGAGACTCTTTGGCACAGGCTGAGGAGGGCTTCTCCGGCTTGAATCGTTGTTTGTAGTTTACAGAAGGCAAGTACCCCATTCACATCAACCCTACATGTGTCTAGTATGTCCCAGGAATTTCTCAGATTTTTCTCGTGTCCTGTACCCCCCTTTCAAGTGATTTGTTGGCTTTCAGTCTGTTTTGTGCAGACAGGATATTAACGGCAAGATCCCTTGCCGCCAATATCATGTGTTGGCGGCATCATATAATGTCGTTAACTGTAGACGGCTACCACATGCCGTCTAGTTCTTCAGACTGCAACAGTGTGCAAGTCTGTCTATATAAATTAATTTCGAGTTTTTCCGCATGAGGATATACAGTAAAATTTCATATAATATGTAATATATATGTTTGGTTGTACTTGTAAGTTATTGCCATTTTTGAAATTTTCACTAATTATAAAATTCATTGGAATGTGCTACTAACAAAATTTTAATCTTGGAAAAATGTCGTTTATGAAATATTGTAGAATTTAATTGCCATGAATTTTTGTACATTGTTCATAAGATCTGATGCATGATATAAAAATTTGAGCAATTTATAATATCTGTATAGTTTATTTAAGTTCTGAATCGAAAATAGTTAATATGTCTACTCAATGTAGAAAAGTTAAGAATTCATGCAAAACTAGTTAAATTCCTAAAATTGTGATAAAATAGTACTGTCAGTAATCATGTATGAAATAAATTGTGAATCCAAATAATGAAAATTTAAATCAGTTTGACCATTTTTACAGTTGATAACATCACTCTTAGAATTTTCAGAAAATATGTGTAATTCAGAAAATTGTAAATTTTGGTATGCATGATGGCTAATCTGTGATGAATTCTGGTTAAATTTATGTACTGAACAGATGACAGTAGCTATATAAACTTGTTTTATGTTAGATATAAATATTAATACATGCTAATATGATTAATGTTTAATTCTGCAAAAATTCAGCATGATTAGAATTGTTGTAAAAATTTGATTAATACTGAAAACAGTAGTACCATGCTAGGTAATACTGAAGAATGTAAATGTGTGAACATGAGATGAATGCGTAAATATTTTATATTTAAAAATGTGTTGAAATTGAGAAATGTATTAATGTGCCAATGGGTGACACTGCTACCTTAGAGGGCTGTGGAACTGTACTGTGGTAAAGTCCCCACGGGAAAGTTCAAGTGTGTGTGATGTCCCATGGGCATTGGGATTAAATCCTGGAGGCGAACAAGTATCGCTGGTTAGGGTGGAGAGTGCTTCTCCCGGTTCTGCGCAGTAACTAAGATTAATCACTGGAATGCCTAGGTGATTGATATGTGATGTGATCAATGTGTGTCCTTCTAAAGTGGTTTGGGCTATGTGTCACGCATTAAGAAATTGTGAAAATGTGTTTAAGTGAAAAGAAATGTGTAAATTGTGAAATTGTGCAAGTGAATATGTGTTCATGAAATTCTTATGATAACATGCAAAAAGGATATAAATTCTTGTGTGATGCGACATGATAGTAGTAAAACAGCGAGCTTTTCACTAAAATAAATGTGTTAACCATGTGAAAACTTATCTTAGAATTCATGTTAAATTAGTTGTTATGAAATGTGTAAATATTGTATAAAATGATCAACATGTGGCTTATGAATGAAATCAGTTTAGCATAGTGAAAAGTGTAGAAAGCATGTGATACGATTAGTTTATTTGTATAAAACTAAATCCCATGTGTAAAATGTGTAGAAATCATGAATAGCTTCTATTTGAAAAATTGTCACTTCCATGCATTATGTGTAAATGATATAGCGTAAGGATATGGAGATTACTTGATGCATGTATGTTTAGTGTGCTTGGTGTTACTTGTTGAGTTCTTTGAACTCATTCTTGCTTCGGCGTACAGGTGCAGACGTTTCTACTTCTTCCGAGGAGATCGTTAGGAGCGACTCGGAGCGAGAGTAGGAGAGATTGTTGTGGAGTTAGCATTGTACTTTTCATTACTTCATAGTATGTAATAAAGACTCTGCGTAGTCTCATGTGGACAATGTATTTATTTTATTTCAGTTATGAACAGTTAGCTCTCTTTTCTACTATACGGACTGTGAATAGAATGTGGATGATGAATAAGATTCTCTTCGTTTCTTTAATGCCGCTGTCTTGAGATATATTACATTTGTGTATGTTTCGCCTATTGTACTAGTGTTGGGTAAATGTCCCACTGTAGCGATGCTTTCTATATCGATGTGGGTTGGTGAAACCGTACTGATATAAGAGGGTCGTTATAGAGGAACTCGGCGTTGTAGCCACCCAAACTGCCGGCGATAACTGGTGCGGCCATAGATTCAGGTGGGAAAGGCAACGGAGGGTGGAGACGGATGGTGAGGAGAAGGAATCCTCAAGAAATTTTGCGGAATAGGAGGAAGATTCAAATTTGCAGAGGATTGAGATGTGAGTTGTTAGGGCATCGGCTCAAGCGACAGGATAAAAGAGGGGAAAAGGTAGACGATGAGATACGAATCGTTCTGTCATCGATTTTATGAATAAATTAATGCTACGTGGAAGTGAGGCGCCAAATGGCGGTGGAAAACGACAAAGGTTTTGACTTTTCAAACGGACTTCAATGAGAGAGTGGTTACAACAATACAATTTGAATTTCTTTTGCTTATCGCCATGGAGGGAAAAATTACTTTAATTCTAAAATTAATGTGCCACTTGTAAGCAAACTTTTATCACAAATTGCACATACCTAATTCCCTTCTAAGAGATGTAAATCTCTCTTCAGGTAAAGTTTTTGTGAAATGTCTGCTAATTGGCCATTTGCATCAATAAAGGATATTTCAATATTTCCATTTGCAACATGATCATGAATAAAATGATATCTAACCTCAATATGTTTGTCCTTGAGTGCTGGACTGGATTCTTGGTGAGATTAATGGCACTGGTGTTGTCACACAGCAACGGGAGATTTGATATTTCCAAAGTCCTCAAGCTGTTGCTTTATCCATAAGAGTTGTGTGCGGCACTTCCAGCAGCCACGTACTCAGCTTCAGCTGTAGAGAGTGCTACTGAATTTTGTTTCTTTGAGGACCAAGATATCAAACACCTAGCAAGGAACTGACAACCACCACTGGTGCTCTTTCTATCTAATTTGCATCTAGCATAGTCAGCATCAGAGTAACCTACTAGGCTAATTTCACAATGTTTTGGATACCATAGACCTAAGTCATGAGATCTTTCTAAATATCTAATATTCTTTTCACATAAATTAAATGTGATTCTTTAGAATCTGCCTGATATCTAGCACACATGCATACACTAAATAAAATATCAGGTCTACTAGCTGTTAATAAAGGAGTGAACCTATCATACCTCTGTAGATATTTGATCTACTTCTTACCATCTTTATCACTGTCCATTCTTGTTGATGTACTCATCGGTGGTCGACAGTGGCTGGTATTTTCGAATCCAAATTTCTTCAAGAGTTCTTTTGTGTACTTTGCTTGACTGATGTGAATTCCTTCCTTTCCTTGTTTGATTTGAAGTCCAAGGAAATAGTTGAGTTCTCCCATCATACTCATTTAAAATTCTCCCTGCATTAACTTTTCAAAATACTTGCAAGAGAATCATCAGTAGAACCAAAATGATATCATCTACATAGACTTGAACTAATAGGATGTGTTTGACTTTTGACTTTATAAAAAGAGTACTATCTATCTGACCTCTACTGAAACCATGATTTAGAGAAAAGAGCTAAGCCTTTCATACCAGGCTCTAAGTGCTTGCTTTAAACCATATAATGCCTTGTGAAGTTTGAAAACATGATTAGGAATTCTGTGTCATCAAAGCCCGGAGGTTGTTCCATATAAACTTCCTCTTTTATGAATCATTTAAGAAGGCGGATTTAACATCCATTTGAAATAGTGTCAAGTTCAAAGCAGATGCATATACAAGTAATATCTAATGGCCTCAAGTCTAGCTACAGGTGCATAGGTTTCATCGAAATCTATGCCTTCCTCTTGAGAATAGCCTTGAGCTACCAATCTGGCCTTGTTTCTTAAGATTGCACCAGTTTCATCCAGTTTATTTCTGAACACCCACTGGTGCCAATGACTGGATGGTCTGATGGTCTAGGAACAAGTGACCATACTTGGTTTCTCTTGAATTGATTTAATTCATCTTGCATGGCTACTATCCAAGATTCATCAGAAGGAGCTTCATTGACTGTCCTAGGCTCTATCTGAGAAACAAAAGCTAGGTAATCATAAGGAATAACATTACCTCTTGTTCTTACCCCTATGGATGGATCACCAATGATATTCTCAAGTGGGTGATCTTTCTTGTATCTCCACTCCTTTGGAAGGTTTTCATGAGTAACTTCTTCTTGTTGTAATTCTTCCAGAGGTAGATCATCCTTGTCCTCAATTGATGCATCTTTTAGTTTCTTGGATAGTTCTTCTGCATCATCATCGTCACTACCTACTTCCTTTCTCAAGGAGGGTTAGTTTCATCAAAAATAATGTGCACAGATTGTTCAATCAACAAGGTACGTTTATTAAATACTCTATAGCCTTTGGGTTTAGACGTGTACCCCATGAAGATGCCTTCATCTGATTTGGCATCCAACTTACCAATGTCCCTTTTCCATTGTTGTGAATGAAGCAAGGGCACCAAAAGTCCTGAAGTGGCTGATCTTTGGCTTCTTCCCTTGAATAGTTCATATGCAGTCTTCTTCAGGATTGGCCTGATCATTACTCGGTTAATAATGTAGCTTGCTGTATTGACTGCTTCAGCCCAAAAGTATCTTGGCAGATCATATTCTGAGAGCATAGTTCTTGCCATATCCATAGGGTTCTGTTCTTCCTCTCAGCAATGCCATTTTATTGAGTGTCCTTGGTGCTGAGAAATTATGCTCAATTCCCTGATCATCACAAAATCTAGCAAATTTTTCATTTTGAAATTCACCACCATGATCTGATCTGATAGACACAATGCGGACTTTCTGATCTTTCTGAACTTTCTTACTGAAGCTGATGAAACTTTCAAAAGTGTCATCTTTATGTTCTAGGAATGATACCCATGTGAATCTTGAGTAGTCATCAACTATGACAAATCCGAAATTCTTTCCTCCAAGACAAGTAGTCCTCATTAGCCAAAATAGATCCATATGAAGGAGCTCCAAGGGTTTTGAGGTGGTCACCATCGTCTTTGACTTGAAGGAGACTTTGGTGTGCTTTCCCTTAGCACAAGGTTTACATACAACTTCCAACTTTGTACTGACCTTAGGTAGACCTTGCACAAGATTCTTCTTTAGCAATTTTCTCATGCCATCTATGCACAATGTCCAAGTCGTCTGTGCCATAATTCTGTGGATTATCTTTATTTGCTGCCAGGCAAACATTTTGAACCTTGAGTTCTTCAAGATAGAGCACATACAAATTCTTTTCTCTATTAGCTTCAAAGATGACTCATCCATCCTTCAGTATGCTGCACTTTGACTCTTGAAACTTGATCTGATGGCCTCTGTCGCACAGCTGGCTAATGCTGATGAGATTGTGCTTCAATCCCTTGACTAATAGCACATCTTCTATGATTGTTTTTCCTTTGTTATTCACAACCACTACCTATCACGGTTCCTTTCCCATTATCTCCATAAGTAACTGTTCCATCTTCAGCTTGGAGATGAGAGAACAACTTCTGGTTTCCTGTCATGTGTCTTGAGCACCCACTATCCAAATACCATTTGGATGCTCGAGGGTTAACCTGAATAAAAACATCAAGCTTTAGGTACCCAAATTCTTTTGGGTCCTGATTGGTTAGTATCATTAATTTTACCTTTTAATATCTATTTTTTATGTCTTGTTAGGCATGTAGTTATAATATGTCCTAACTTATTGTAGTGACTACAACAGGATAACTTAGTCACTTTTTCTATGTATTTGAAATCAGCTTTGTATGCTACATCTTGTTCGGGTACAAATTTTGGTGTTGGATATGTTTTAGGATAGACTATGGTTCTTCTTCTTATCTAGGGGTGTATATCCTAACCGATTTTCTTCTTACCTGATCTCCTAGCACCTTTTAATATTAGAGAGTTTTTACCATTAGTAAATTTTTCTAGTGTGTGATAGTTATCAGTTTCTTCATTAAGCTTTTAATTTCTTTTCTTAATTCATCTGTACTTTCCTGTTTTCTAGTTAGTTATTTGTTCATTCTTAGCTTTTAGGTCTTCAATAACAGTTCATTTCTTCGTTTAAGTTCAGTTATTTGACTTTCTAATTGTTCATTTCTGATTTAGATCTAAGTTGTATTTTCTATACAGACTATGTTTTTCTTACTTACTTTTAATAATTTGGTCTACTCTTATATTTTCATAAAGTTCGTTGAAAGCCTCTTTCTAAACTATCGGAGTCTGAACCATTGCATGAATCAAAGAGGAGTCAGAGTACCTTTGTTCAGATTTGCCATGAAGGCCAAGTGGGCTTTTTCTCATACTACAGGACCTTGACTCACTATCTGAGTCGTACTGTTTCCCATGCTTCACCATGCTTTCTTTGTACTTTCTAAACTTCTTGGAACGTCCTTCTCCTGAACTCTGGCTCTTTAACTTAGGCACTCCTTTTAATATGTCCTGGCTTCTTATGTTGCCCAGTTGACGAGCCCAGAGGGGGGGGGATGGGCTTTTAAAATTAATCTAGAAGATACATGTAATCAAAAACGATCACACAAACGTTCTTCGAACTATGTCAGTTATAGTTAGATTAAATATCAATCACACAAGAAGACAATCACATAACACAAGGATTATCCTGGTTCGGACTTCCTTTCCTTAGGAGTCCTACGTCCAGTCCCTGAGCAACAACTCAGGATTTTACTAATTAGGGAACAGTCCCCCTAAGGACGCTACAAACACCCAGCTTAGCTGGTCTTCCTTCACCCTTGAAGGGAACAACACCTGGATACCACCAGGTCTTCCTTCACACCGAAGGGAACAACACCTGGATACCACCAGGTCTTCCTTCACACCCGAAGGGAACAACACAAGAAGAATGAATGACTTTCAAGCCCTAGATCCAGCTCTTGATAAGCGAGAGATCTGAAGCAACTAGAACTGAGAGCAAGAGATTATAAACAATTCACACTCTCAGAACTATACAAGCTCTCTCAAGTTTCACAAGACTGATGGACAGCAAAAGAGCAAAAGCTAGGAGGAGTGAAGGATCTTGGCTCAAATTTCTTCAGAAGAATTTGAATGCTTTTCTTGAACATTGTTCTTCTGTTCTTCTGACTTGTATATATTATCTTCAATTTGAAATATAGACGTTAAAGAGTCCGTTGTCTCTCTTTGAGTAGTCGTTAGACTGAATGACATCTGGAGTCTTGGAAGCTTCCTGTCACAGTCTTTTGATCACATGAGCACGCAAAGAGATGAGATCTTCAAAGATATCGATGGCTTCTATTTGCTTAACGTTGTACCAAGAAGCTAGTTCAGAGGTCTGCACAGATGTCAATCTTAAATAGCAGACAGATAGGCTGTCTCTGATGTCAGTCAACGTCAGTAGCAATAGTCAAGAAAATAGTAATGCCAAATGGCTTAAGTCTAAAAGACGTTATCAGAGTAGGCACGATAAGGATGATATGGTCTGCATGCATGCAGAGATATGTTCAGATCTCATAAATGCAAAAGCGTCAGAGAGATATCTGTGGACTTTGACTGGTCAATGCTTTAAGACGAATAAGATATCAAGATATGAAATCGATAACTGAATGACTTATGAAATCGTTATAGCAAATTGTTATGAACACTATCAAGTCGTTATGATTCTGAAGAAGTCGTTACGAGTATCAAAGAAATCGTTACGAGAACTAAAGAAATCGTTACGGCTACCAAGTCGTTACGAGTATCAAAGAAATCGTTACGAGAACTAAAGAAATCGTTACGGCTACCAAGTCGTTACGAGTATCAAAGAAATCGTTACGAGAACTAAAGAAATCGTTACGGCTACCAAGTCGTAAGAGTATCAAAGAAATCATTACGGCTACCAAGTCGTTACGAGTATCAAAGAAATCGTTACGAGAACTAAAGAAATCGTTACGGCTACCAAGTCGTTATGAGTATCAAAGAAATCGTTACGAGAACTAAAGAAATCGTTACGGTGCCAAGTCGTTACGAGTCTAAAGAAATCGTTATGATAACTTATGAAGTCGTTACAACAAGTAAGTCGTTGCGAGTTCTAAAGAAATCGTTATGATAACTTATGAAGTCGTTACAAAGTAAGTCGTTGCGAGTTCTAAAGAAATCGTTATGATAACTTATGAAGTCGTTACAACAAGTAAGTCGTTGCGAGTTCTAAAGAAATCGTTATGATAACTTATGAAGTCGTTACAACTAATAAGTCGTTGTGACATCGACTTGATTGAAACAACTTGACTTTCAGTCTTATAAGAAAATCGTTATGAACTTCAACAGAAATCGATATGGATTTAGAGAAATCTCATGTTGAAAAGATTAAAGCTTCAGAGTAGTAAGCATACCTTTATTGGCTTGTTTGACCTCGGTATTTTCCTGTACTTAAGACTTATGAAATATTCATCAGATATAATTGATAAATTCTTGTTTGTTTTTGTTAATCATCAAAAATATGTATATTATATAATTAATTAAAATTGCATGGGGACAGACTGATCATCTCTCCCCCTTTTGGTGATGACAAAACTGAACAATAAGCATGGATAAAAATATCTGAATTTTTGTACTGTTCTCCCCTTTTTGTCATTAAGCAAAAAGATAAATTGACAAAGAAAGAAGAGAGAAAGAGAAATAGAGAATACACAAGGTCATGTCATTTACTGAGGAGGTACAGGTAAATAGAAGGCAGGAGACAACAGAGAGGCAAAATGGGAGATGGTTTCCCATGCCTGAACTTCTGCTCTTCAAAGAGATTTTTAAAAGCGCCAAAAGACACAGAGTAAGAGGGTCCCATGGTGGGAGTCATCCGTTTGAGATGAAGATCTAGATGCTGATAGAGAAGATCAGCATATGCATCCTTGTCCATGGTCATCTTGAGAAAACGAGAGGTGCCAAAGGCACAGGAGAGGAACTGATCCATGGTGACAGGGTAGTGATTTGGTGAGCTCTGAGAGCTTGGTGCAAAGCCACATACACTTTGTATCTTTCTTCCCAGACCTTGAATGGGTCATTAACAAGATTAATGGAGTTCATATCTAGGAAAGTGGCTGGAGAAATAGCTGGTTTGCCTTCCCTGGCCTGAGCTTCATTGAGATCTGACAACTGCTGAGCGGACAGGGGGTAGAACTTGGACCAGTCAGAGGATGTGAGCCTTTCACATTCAGACAGGATAGGGGAGAGAACTTCAGCCTTTACATGGCCCTGGTGATATTCCCTGAATAGGAATCTAGAAAAGGAAACCAGATAGCCTTTCTGCACTTTAATTCTGCCCAAGACTCTGGCAAAACGCTCGAAGATGATGGATCCTACAGAGGATTCCATAACTAGAAAGTGAATTTGAGGAAGTGCTATCTCCTCAGGTATTTGAAGTGTAGCAAAATCTACCTGAATATCTGAAGTGTGAGAGATAAGTGGAGACAAAGCTGAAATGGCCTTCTGAACTGACAGAGCTGAACTTCTGGAAGCTATGAATATATATGTAGTGTTGAAGAGCATGAAGTGCCTGATCATCTTAATTTCCGATTGAATGTAGGGTGCCCATAGTTCTTGTGGTACATCCTGAACCACTCAGAGAGAGTCAAGGAGTGGTCCCTTGGAGGAAATCTGGCAGATTTGGCAAGAATGAACTTCTTGAGAAGATCCTTGTGACCTTTGCCCCACTGCTCTTCAGATTTGGAGTGAGCAAGAGAGAAAATTTTGGATTTTTCGGTTTTTGAAAGAGAAGTATAAGGGAAAATGGTGTGCAAATGATCGGTAAGGTTTTGAAAGGGAAGGTTGATGATGGTGGCATAAGCAACTTTGGAAAGGTTCCCTATACAGTGGGTTATGTTTGTTGTCCACTGTGAGAAAAAACCATAAAGGAGGGTATTTGGGTTCAGAGGAAGAGGAAGAGGTAGAAGTAGTTTCCTCTTCTTGGAGGCAGGAATAGAAGGATGCCCTGTGAACATGTTCTCCCACTTTCAACACAGACCTGAGGATCCCTTCCTCAAATTCATCCTTTACTTTTCAATAAAGGGAGAATTGAGTTGAGCATGTTCAGGTATGATAGTGATGAAAGATGGGGGAGGAGGAGGATGAAGAAAAGAGTGTGAAGTAGTATGGAGATCATCAGTTGGTCCAAGTGAGGGACCAGAGGAGGAGGAGGATGATGCTCCAGCTGAGGATGCTGGAGAGGCCTCAAATATAGGGGAAGGAGAAGGAATGGTGGACTGAAATGGTGTAGGAGAGGAAATGGGTCTAGATTGGGGTTCTTGAAGGTTTGAGGAGCAGGAGGTGCTGTAGGAGCTGATGGTGGAGTTGGAGGAATAGGTGTGTGAGAGGGGGAAGAGGAAGTGGGGGCTTGGGTGCCAAGATCTCTTTTGCCTCTATCTGCACAGACTCATTCTCCATGGTCCGGATCCTTGCTCAGATGGCCCTGTTGGCCCTGCATCCTGATCCGCTGGCCCTGTTGGCCTACCTCTTGTGATGCTGCTGCTGCTCTGGTGCTGCTTCTGGTGCTGCTGCAGGTGATGTTGCTGCTTCTGGTGGAGGAGGAGCGGAGCTCCAACTGCCTTGATAATATCTGAGAGCATGCCTTTCATGCTGCTCATTTCCTTGTTAAACCATTTCATAGCATTTCTGATTTGGGCTAACTCTTTGTTGGCTGAAGCTTGACTCAGAAAAATAGAGTTGACATCTGACTGGAGAGAGCATAATAGTTCACCTTGAACATTCAGCCTTTCAATCACTGGCTTCAAGTTTATGACAATTTTCTGCTTAACTTGCCTCTCAAATGGAGAGTCAGCCAGGAGAGGAATTCCAGAGGCAACCTCTTTCCTTTCTTCAAGCCTTCATTTTCTGGAGGAGGTTGATCATCATCTGAGCTTGAAGAGCTTGCAGTCTCCCCTTCTCTGTGATCCAGATTTGAAGAATCTCCATGATTTCATCCTTGTCAACATCTGGAGTTGCGTCTACTGAACCTTCTTTTGATAGCTCCCCCTCAATAGGAGCATCTTCTTCATCTGATACTTGCTCCCCCTGACTGGGAGCAGATTCCAATACAGAATCTCCTTGGGCAGCTAGGTGCTCTACCTCTACTGGAACATCTTCCATTTGTTCATCAGTGTGGCCTGATGCCACAGTCTCATCTGCAACTCTGCTACTTGTTTCTGGAGCACTGAAGTAAAAGGAATTGAATCTATGATGTCTGCCAGAATCGATGCAACTACAATTGAGGGATGTGGGTCCTCAACTGGAATAATGTCCTCTGGGAGGAGATCCTCAATTCTTCTGTCTGCAAAGTTGTGAATTGATTCTTCTGGAAACCTGAAGCTTCTACAGAGCCCTTTCTTCTTCTACTGCACTTTCAGACTGAACTTCTGCAAGGAGGGTCCTGAAGATTCTGCTGCTTCAACTGCTGGAGCTACAATTGACTCCACTGGCAATTCTGGAGTCATATCTGCTGATCCATCTTGGATGAACAACGGAGGTGTCGATAATGATGGCTTCGCCTTCAGCAACTGAAGCCTTGAACCAAACACCACTTTCCACAGAGAAAACCACTCTTCTTCAGGTTCCTAGACCTGATTGCTTGGCCCATTTTCTCTACAACTGCCCCAGAGAGATCAACACCGAAGTGTTTGAAGATCTTGGTGAGTAGGTGGGCATAAGGCAGAGACACATTTAACTTACTCTTGGTGTCCCAAATCTGATCTCTTGCAAACTTCATTCTTTCCATTATCACTGCGGCCATATTTATCTCCTTATTCTGAATGGCCCAGTACATCATGTCCGAATCGGCCTTTGTGCAAGATGAAAACGTTGCACTTCTGGGAACTAGGATTTGACAGACAATAAAATGGAGAAGACGATTGAAGGCGGATAGTTGATTTATATCGATTTGTCATCTCTCAGCTTGAATCCTGCCCGATAATTCCCAATCCTTTCACTTGGGCATCCACAGTGTGAACCCACTAAATCCGGAAGTCTTTACATTGAACAACATTTTAGCAACTCAGGGTCTATTCTAATCATTGTTCCCTTTACTGAAGAAACAAGAGACCCATCTTCTTTTTCTCATACACACAAAAAAGGCTTTTACCAAGTCCGGATAACTGACCTCTGAAAAGGTGGAAATTTCTGTCCACTGCATCTGATTGATCAAATCTACTACACTGCTCATTCCACTTTTCCTCAGATTAGCGACATCTACTTCTTTGTTGCCACAGAGCTTTGTCTTCACAAAGGTAAATCTCTCCTGCTGCTCAGGAGTGAGGAACTCGGCGCTGTAGCCACCCAAACTGCGGCGATGATAGGTGCGGCCATAGATTCAGGTGGGAAAGGCAACGGGGGTGGGACGGAAGGTGAGGAGAAAGAATCCTCAAGAAAATTTGCGGGAAGTAGAAGGAAGATTCAAATTTGCAGAGGATTGAGATGGAGTTGTTAGGGCATCGGCTCAAGCGGCAGGATAAAAGAGGGGGAAAAAGGTAGACGATGAGACACGAATCGTTCTGTCATCGATTTTATGAATAAATTAATGCTACGTGGAAAGTGAGGCGCCAAGCGGCGGAGAAAACGACAAAAGGTTTTGACTGTTCAAACGGACTACAATGAGAGAGAGTTTACTACAATACAATTTGAATTTCTTTTGCTTATTGCCATGGAAAGAAAAATTACTTAATTCTAAGAATTTAATGTGCCACTTGTAAGCAACTTTTATCACAAATTGCACATGCCTAATTCCCTTCTAAGAGATGTAAATCTCTCTTCAGGTAAGGCTTTTGTGAAAATGTCTGCTAATTGGCCATTTGTATCAATAAAGGATATTTCAATGTTCCATTTGCAACATGATCACGAATAAAATGATATCTAACCTCAATGTTTGGTCCTTGAGTGCTGAACTGGATTCTTTGTGAGATTAATGGCACTGGTGTTGTCACACAGCAACGGAATTGATTTGATATTAATCCAAAGTCCTCAAGTTGTTGCTTTATCCATAAGAGTTGAGTGCAGCAACTTCCAGCAGCCACGTACTCAGCTTCAGCTGTAGAGAGTGCTACTGAATTTGTTTCTTTGAGGACCAAGATATCAAACACCCTGCAAGGACTGACAACAACAACATGGTGCTCTTTCTATCTAATTTGCATCCAGCATAGTCAGCATCAGAGTAACCTACTAGACTAATTTCACATTGTTTTGGATACCATAGACCTAAGTCATGAGATCTTGCTAGATATCTAAATATTCTTTTCACAGAAATTAAATGTGATTCTTTAGGATCTGCCTGATATCGAGCACACATGCATACACTAAATAAAATATCAGGTCTACTAGCTGTTAAATAAAGGAGTGAACCTATCATACCTCTGTAGATCTTTTGATCTACTTTCTTACCATCTTTGTCACTGTCCATTCTTGTTGATGTACTCATCGGTGTCGACAGTGGCTTGGTATTTTCGAATCCAAATTTCTTCAATAGTTCTTTTGTGTACTTAGCTTGACTGATGTGAGTTCCTTCCTTTCTTGTTTGATTTGAAGTCCAAGGAAATAGTTGAGTTCTCCCATCATACTCATTTCAAATTCTCCCTGCATTAACTTTTCAAAATACTTGCAAAGAGACTCATCAGTAGAACCAAAAATGATATCATCTACATAGATTTGAACCAATAGGATGTGTTTGACTTTTGACTTTATAAAAAGAGTACTATCTACCTGACCTCTACTGAAACCATGATTTAGAAGGAAAGAGCTAAGCCTTTCATACCAGGCTCTAGGTGCTTGCTTTAAACCAATAATGCCTTGTGAAGTTTGAAACATGATTAGGAAATTCTGTGTCATCAAATCCCGGAGGTTGTTCCACATAAACTTCCTCTTTTATGAAACCATTTAAGAATGCGGATTTAACATCCATTTGAAATAGTGTCAAGTTTAAAGCAGATGCATATGCAAGTAATATTCTAATGGCCTCAAGTCTAGCTACAGGTGCATAGGTTTCATCGAAATCTAAGCCTTCCTCTTGAGAATAGCCTTGAGCTACTAATCTGGACCTTGTTTCTCAAGATTGCACCAGTTTCATCCAGTTTATTTCTGAACACCCACTTGGTGCCAATGACTGATGGTCTGATGGTCTAGGAACAAGTGACCATACTTGGTTTCTCTTGAATTGATTTAATTCATCTTGCATGGCTACTATCCAAGATTCATCAGAGAGAGCTTCATTGACTGTCCTAGGCTCTATCTGAGAAACAAAGGCTAAATAATCACAAGGAATAACATTACCTCTTGTTCTTACCCAATGGATGGATCACCAATGATATTTTCAAGTGGGTGATCTTTCTTGTATCTCCACTCCTTTGGAAGGTTTTCATGAGCAACTTCTTCTTGTTGTAATTCTTCCAGAGGTGGATCATCCTTGTCCTCAATTGATGCATCTTTTAGTTTCTTGGACAGTTCTTCTGCATCATCATCGTCACTATCTACTCCCTTCTCAAGGAAGGGTTAGTTTCATCAAAAATAATGTGCACAGATGTTCAATCAACAAGGTACGTTTATTAAATACTCTATAGCCTTTAGGTTTAGACGTGTACCCCATGAAGATGCCTTCATCTGATTTGGCATCCAACTTACCAATGTCCCTTTTTCCATTGTTGTGAATGAAGCAAGGGCATCCAAAGGTTCTGAAGTGGCTGATCTGAGGCTTCTCCCTTTGAATAGTTCATATGCAGTCTTCTTCAGGATTGGCCTGATCATTACTCGGTTGATAATGTAGCTTGCTGTATTGACTGCTTCAGCCCAAAAGTATCTAGGCAGATCATATTCTGAGAGCATAGTTCTTGCCATGTCCAAAAGAGTTCTGTTCTTCCTTCAGCGATGCCATTCTGTTGAGGTGTCCTTGGTGCTGAGAAATTGTGCTCAATTCCCTGATCATCACAAAATCTAGAAATTTTTCATTTTGAAATTCACCACCATGATCTGATCTGATAGACACAATGCTAACTTCTGATCTTTCTGAACTTTCTTACTGAAGCTGACGAAACTTTCAAAAGTATCATCTTTATGTCTAGGAAGATACCCATGTAAATCTTGAGTAGTCATCAACTATGACAAATCCAAAATTCTTTCCTCCAAGACTGGTAGTCCTCATTGGCCCAAATAGATCCATATGAAGGAGCTCTAAGGGTTTTGAGGTGGTCACCATCGTCTTTGACTTGAAGGAGACTTTGGTGTGCTTCCCTTAGCACAAGGTTTACATACACCTTCCAACTTTGTACTGACTTAGGTAGACCTTGCACAAGATTCTTCTTTAGCAATTTTCTCATGCCATCTATGCTGCAATGTCCAAGTCGTCTGTGCCATAATTCTGTGGATTTATTTTATTTGCTGCCAGGCAAACATTTTGAACCTTGAGTTCTTCAAGATAGAGCACATACAAATTTTTCTCTATTAGCTTCAAAGATGACTGTTCCATCCTTCAGTATACTGCACTTTGACTCTTGAAACTTGATCTGATGGCCTCTGTCGCACAGCTGGCTAATGCTGATGAGATTGTGCTTCAATCCCTTGACTAGTAGCACATCTTCTATGACTGTTTTTCCTTTGTTATTCACAGAGCCACTGCCTACTACGATTCCTTTTCCATTATCTCCATAGGTAACTGTTCCATCTTCAGCTTGGAGATGAGAAAACAACTTCTGGTTTCTGTCATATGTCTTGAGCACCCACTATCCAAATACCATTTGGATGCTCGAGGGTTAACTGAAATAAAGACATCAAGCTTTAGGTACCCAAATTCTTTGGGTCCTGATTGGTTAGTATCATTAATTTTACCTTTAATATCCATTTTATGTCTTGTTGGGCATGTAGTTGTAATATGTCCTAACTTATTGCAGTGACTACAGCAGGATAACTTAGTTACTCTTTCTATGTATTTAAAATCAGCTTGTATGCTACATCTTGTCGGGTACAAATTTTGGTGTTGGATATGTTTTAGGATAGACCTTGGTTCTTCATTATCGGGGGTGTATATCCTAACCCATTTTCTTCTTACCTGATCTCCTAGCACCTTTTAATATTAGAGAGTTTTTACCATTTGTAAATTTTTCTAGTGTGCTTGATAGTTTATCATTCTCTTTATTTAGGTTTTAATTTTTTTCTTAATTCATTTGCACCTTCCTGTTTTCTAGTTTAGTTATTTATCATTTAACTTTTAGGTCTTCACATAACAGTTCATTCTTCGTTTAAGTTCAATTATTGACTTTCTAATTGTTCATTTTCTGATTTTAGATCTGAGTTTGTATTTTCTATGCAGACTATGTTTTTCTTACTTACCTTTAATAGTTTAGTTATTTCTTTATATTTTTCATAAAGTTCGTTAAAGGCCTCTTCTAACTATCGGAGTCTGAACCATTGCAAGAATCAAAAGATGAGTCAGAAGTTACCTTTTCTTCAGTGTTTGCCATGAAGGCCAAGTGGGCTTTTTCTTCATCGCTGCAGGAGCTTGACTCACTATCTGAGTCGCTACTTTTCCCATGCTGCTGCCATTGCTTTCTTTTTGTATTTCTAAACTTCTTGGAACTGTCCTTCTTCCTGAACTCTGGCTTCTTTAAACTAGGACACTCAGTCTTAATGTGTCCTGGCTTCTTACATTCATAGCAGATGGGTTCTGCTTTCTTCATTTCTTTTCCATCTGGCTTCTTAAATCCTTATTCTTTTTGAAATACCTTCTACCAGATTGAAATTCTTCTTTTTAGCCAAAATTCGTTGTAACCTTCTAGATAACATAGCTTCCTCATTCTCGCTGTCTGCATCACTTTCGCTTTCAGCTGAGCTTGCATCTGGTGAATCTTCTTCAGCTTTTAAGGTGTTGGAGTGCTTCTTTCTGCTAGAGGACTCTCCTAGCTTTTCCATATTGATTTCATGGGCCATGAGGGACCCAATGAGCTTTCTACAGACATTCTCTTCAGATCATTTGCTTCTTCTCTATTGCTGTGACTTTTGGAGTCCATGAGGACGGTAAGGATCTAAGTATCTTCTTACCATATCTCCCATCTCATAGACTTCCCCAGGCTAGCCAGTCCATTGGTGATGTCAGTGAACCGGCTGAACATTTGAGTTATGGTCTCACTTGATTGCATCTAAAATCTTTCATATTGAGTGACCAGAATATCGATTCTTGTTTCCTTCACCTTGTCTGTGCCTTCATAAGTAATCCTGAGCTTTTCCCACATTTCCATTGATGATTTGCAGGCTGAAACTCTATGAATTCCTTCTTACTTAGAGCACAGCATAGGATACTCTTTGCTTTGCAATTCAGGGAAATCTTCTTCATGTCATCATCTGTCCATTGTGCTTTCTCACTTGTGACTAACAGATCACCTTCTTCTACTATGGACTAAATTTGATAATCGTGTCCTTGTAAAAAGTATTCCATTCTGGTCTTCCAGTAAGGATAATCTTCACCATCGAGAGAGGGGGTCGGTTGACGGACTGACCTTCAAAGTTACCTTGGGCTGCCATAGATCTTTACTCTTCAGATCTTGGATCCTTTCTTTGTCGAAGAGACTTGCTTGATACCACTTGTTGCCCAGTTGACGAGACAGAGGGGGGTGAATGGGTCTTTTAAAATTAATCTAGAAGATACCTGTAATAAAAACGATCACACAAACGTTCTTCGAACTATGTCAGTTACAGTTAGATTAAATAACACTCACACAAGGAAGACAATCACACAACACAAGGATTATCCTGGTTCGGACTTCCTTCCTTAGGAGTCCTATGTCCAGTCCCTGAGCAACAACTCAAGATTTTACTAATTAGGGAACAGTCCCCCTAAGGACGCTACAAACACCCAGCTTAGCTAGTTCTTCCACCCTGAAGGAAAAACACCCTGGATACCACTAGGTCTTCCTTCACACCCGAAGGGAAACAACTGTAAGGCCCTCTAATTTCCGTCGCATATTGGGCATTTAGTGTGTTCGATGTTGACTTGTTGTATGTATGTACATATTTACGTACACATTAAATAGTATAATTACGTGGATGTTTTATATTAAGTATAAAATATAGTATGTGTGCATGATGATAGTATGGATAAAATACTGTATGCTATTGCATGTATATAGCATGGTATGCATGTTTTCTGCATAATTTAGAGTTCTGGCGAAGGCCATCTTGGCGTCAACCCCAGACGTTTAGCTGGTGTCAGCGTCCAGACATGGACGCCAACACTCACCTGGCGTCCAGCGAGTGGACGCAATTTGTCTGCCCTTCATCCGTAGCCGAGCTGCAAACTTCTGAAACAAGGAAACTAACCATGGGGGAGTCCCCCAACGGCTCTGAAGGGTGTCCTATCACCCATAGTGAGTGGGAGAGAGACTCTCCTTAAGTCTGAACCCGAATTGGCCTCTCCCCACTCTTCCCTTCACCCTTGAAAGAGGAGAAAGAGAGAGGAAAACCCTAGGAGGAAACTGTGAGGAAAACCCCCTCTTAGCACCCTCAAATCCGACCCCTAGAGCTTGATCCGGAGATCTACTGCTTCAAGAGGTAGTTGGATCAAAGGAGGAGGGCTTCCCCGACATCCCCTTGGCGTGGAGATCATCAGGAGCCGGAGGAAGAGATCACTTGGAGGCTTTTCTGCAACTTTCTTGGGACTGCCCAAGGAGGTCTTCACCGAGCCCTAGATCCTTGGAGAAATTTTTGAAAGGCAAGTGACCTACCCATGATGTCCCCTTATGAGTCTAGGTCGGTTTTATGATTTTTGAGCATTTTTCCTCGAGTCCTAGACCCTCCATTCACCCAAGTTTCAGAGCTCGGGTCTGTGTTTCTGCACAGACCTGATTCGACGGCAAGATCCTGGACGCCCAGATCATGCTTGGCGTCCATCGACCATGCCGCTGAACTTGAGTCAGTGGCAGAGAGACCGCCGCCAAGTTCTTCAGGACAGAACAGTGAACTGTCTACCCATCTTCTCCATTAATTTCAATATGGTTTCCGTGATGAGGATATATGGTAAACCTTATACTCTATGTATATTGTTAAGTGGTGTGTGAATGAATGTGGGGTGTGATGGTGGATGTGGAATATTGTATCCTTGAACTTGTGAGTATGACTTATTGAGATCTTGCAAATTTATGTTCATGATTAGAATTAGTATGAATGCCTTGGTTTTGGTCTGTTCATGAAGGTTGGTGGGTCAGTATATGTGTTTGAAAATTTGGTAAATTATCCATGCTTGTGTAACGTGCTAATAAATCCGATTTAGTAGAATAAAATAAAAGCATGAGGAATGGTTTGTGGTGATCGATCTATAGATGTATGAATTAGGGTAGACTAGTATTCTCAGATCTGATGTAACAGAAACAACCCTGTTCAACAGTAAGTGGCAACATTTCATGTGTTAACTTCCATGTAACTTAAATTGTGAATGTCCTGCAACATAAGTGTTGATTTTCTGTAAATTATATTTAGCACAGAAAAATCTGAAAATTTGAGTGTATGACCATGAACCGAAAAAACAGCATGTGGTTAAAATTTCGGGTCATTGGACACTAAATAAAAAGTTATGTATTTTTCATGTGAAGTGTGATAATTTATGCATAATATCGTAATGTGATTAGATGTTGCCTAAAACCCACATGATGAGTGTGTTTACTGTGTGTTAAACTCCTGAAATCTATAGTTTCATGTTAGGAAAAACAGATATGTACATGTGAGTGATAAAGTGAATGAGATGAAGTGTTATGGTGTAAAACATGTGTAAAACGGTAAATGTGTAATGTGTAACTGTGCCATGGTGACCCTGCTTCCGTAGAGGGAGTGGAGCTGTATCAGGGAAAAGTCCCCCTGAGAAAGTTCAATGTGTAAGTGACCCTAAGAGCATTAGGGAGAAATCCTGGAGGTCGACAAGTACCACTGGTTAGGGTGGATACTTGTTCTCCCGGTCTGCACAGTCCAAGAGTCGCCATTGAATGCCTAGATGGTGTCTATGTGTCATGTGATGTGTATATGTCCTTTTTTAGTGGTTTGGACTATGTGTCACGGCACCTAAAATGTGTAATGTGAAATGTGTAATGTGTATGTGCCCATGTGTAAATGTGTAAGTGATAATGTGAATGTGTATGTGTAAAGTGTACCATATGAAAAGGAGGAAATTCGTGTAAAGAAAATGTGAAACTAAAGATGTGAAAAGTGTTATCGAAAACCATGTGAGACAAATCTGAAATCATGTGAAATCAGTGAATTTATGTTATTATCATCATGTTATTATGTGCAGGATTTAGAATCCATGTTAGGGATAATTGGTGAAAAACGGCGAAAGATAGCATGATTGTTTGAACACATGATATGTTTTATGCATATTGTAGCTTTCATGTATAGGTTACAGCCGTTAAACCATGTGAAATCAGTAACCCAAAGCATGTTAAAAGGTTACGTATGTACTTAAAGACATGTGAAATCCATGCGTGGTGTTCCCCTTCATGTGTGCATAATGTACATGTTGATAGCTCTCATGTTTTGATTCTTTAAAGGTTGAAAAGATCATGAGTAAATTGAATAGAGAGCATGTGATAGGTGACTTTTATTTTAGAAATCTGAAAACATGATTCATGTATAAAAATTTTGAACTTTCATGCTAGGTTGAAACTTGAATGACTAGCATGCTATATGTTGCAAATGTAATGTGCATGTAGAAACCACTAGGACTTGTCGTGTATATGTGAGTAGTGTGCTTGTTGAGTCCTGGACTCACTCTTTGCTTCGGGCGTACATGTATAGTTTGGTGACACGGCACCGTTGGAGGAGACGGTGGAGACGGACTCCGAGCGCGGAGATTAGCTAGCTTTGGAGTTTCTTGAAGTTTGTGCATTTCATAAGTATGTAATTGACATTGTATTAGAGTATTATGAAAAGGATGTATGAATGTGGACAATTTGTATTTATTTCAGCAATTTAAATCATGGGACCTTTATTTCTTTTATGTAATGGAAAATTGCATGTATGGTTAATGTGGATGATGAATGAATGGAGACTGTTGTCTTTACTTTCGCTACTCTGTTGTATATTCGCGTGTATCTCAGCTGTACGTATCATTTGGGTAAATGTCCCACTGTGGCAGCGCTCGTATACCAAGTGGATTGGTATAACCGTACCAGTATAATGAGGGTTGTCTTAGAGATGGTTTCAGAGCGACGGTGAGATTACACATGAATATACCTAAGTCATCATCCCATTGCATGCTAAGTATGTCCACATGTGTAAAAACACTAATAAGAAATGAAAGATAGATAAGAAAATGGTTAGAGAACATAGTAACCTAGCTCTAATGGTGGCTGAAATTTTATTACAGCCATGGCTTCCGGTGGACGATGTGGAGGTGTGCCAGCTCGCGACGACGAGCAGAGGCGTGGGGAGCGGGCGGAGCAGCAGGCCCCGGCCCCACAGTGTCCTGTGCTTCCCCCACCACGCCAGTGGACTATGGAGTATTCATGCAAAGTCTGGTGGAAGCCATGCAGACGCAGGCCCACACCCAGGCAGCACTCTAGGCCCAGTTGGAGGCCCAGCAGGCTCAGGCCCCAGCTCAGGACCATGGTGGACCTCCATCATGGAGCGATTCAAGAGGGTGACCCCACCCTCTTTTAAGGGGGAGAGTGATCCGCTAATGGTAGAAAGCTGGATGAGGGAGACGGAGAAAATCTTCCGAGCTATCAGGTGTCCTGATGAGGACAAGGTGACATTAGCCACCTACATGCTATAGGAGAGAGCTGATGTATGTGGTCCTCCCTGCTACGTACACGCTTTGAGGACAGAGCAGTAGACGTGGCGTGGGATGCGTTCGTGAGGCTCTTCCGAGCCAAGTTCGTCCCAGAGCATATCCAGGACAAGATGGAGCAAGAATTCCTTTCCCTGACGCAAGGATCAATGACCGTCCTGGAATACGAGGCAAGGTTTTCTAAACTTTCTAAATATGCACCGCATATAGTAGAGGATGAGCGCAGGAAGACCAAGAAATTCGTGATGGGTCTCAAACCATCACTGCGGACGAGACTCGTGGAGTTCGACCACTGCACGTTAGACGAGGCCCTCAGCGTAGCCTGTAGACAGGAGGGAGAAATGGAGCAATATCTGGAGGAGAAGAAGGCTTCGCAGAAGAGGTCGGCAGAGACATTCCAGTGGCAGGATAAGAAGAAAACGGTGTACCAGACACCGTAGAAATCAGTGGCAGCCAGCAACTCTCAGGTACCTTCTGTACGTTCCCCCGGTGCGAAGAAAGAGTGTCCCCATTGTGGGAAGACACATGGTGGGTCCGAGTGCTGGTTAGTAGCGGGTAGATGCCTAAAGTGTGGGAGCAGCGACCATAAGATCAAAGATTGCCCAAGACTTCAGCAAGGAGCTCAGCGTGGAGCTCCAGCACCAGCAGTAGCGGCAGCCGCGCCAGCTACAGGACGACCAGGAAGGCCTCGAGCCCCAGCTCGAGTGTTTGCGTTAGCTCGTGAGGACGCCGAGCAGGCGGAGCATGTCACTGAAGGTACAGTTTTACTTTTCGGTGTGCACGCTCGGGTTTTGTTTGATACGGGTGCTACTCACTCGTTCATTTCCGAGCGGTTCGCTAGGCAATTAGCCCTAGAGTCAGGCATAGAGTCTGAGGAGTTAGAGGTCCCTTTGTCTGTGCACACCCCTGCGGGTACGGTATCGACTAGGAAGTGCATTCCGTCGTTACCTGTGTGCATTGAGGATAGATTCCTAGATGGGTGTTTCTTCTTGCTAAAGATGAAGGACTATGATTGTATCCTTGGTCTGGATTGGCTAGAGGAGCACTACGCGTTAGTGGATTGTCGTAGGAAGAAGATTGTTTTCCGCATTCCTGGTGAGGATGAGTTCTCTCATCCCTTACCAAAGAACTTAGCGGGAAAGTTAGTTTTTTGCCATGAAGGCGATGCGCATGGTGAACAAGGGTTGTGACGCGTTTCTTGCCAGCGTATACTAGTACCCGATGCTAGTTCGTCACTGACTCTTGCAGAGATCGATGTGGTACAGGATTTTCCAGATGTCTTTCCCGACGACTTGTCTGGATTGCCACCGGATAGGGAGATAGAGTTCACTATAGAGTTGCTTCCAGGCACCTCTCCTATCTCGAAGGCCCCATATCGGATGGCCCCTGCAGAGTTAGCCGAGTTGAGGAAGCAATTGCAAGAATTGCTCGATAAGGGATTTATTCGCCCTAGTGTTTCCCCTTGGGGCGCACCTGTATTATTCGTCAATAAGAAAGACGGGTCACTTCGATTGTGTATTGATTATAGGAAGTTGAACCAAGTGACTGTGAAGAACAGGTATCCCTTACCTCGGATTGATGATCTGTTTGACCAGTTGTGAGAGGCATCAGTCTTTTCCAAGATTGACTTGCGATCTGGTTATCATCAGTTGAGGATTAGGAGTGAGGATGTGTCCAAGACGGCATTTAGAACCCGTTATGGACATTATGAGTTTTTGGTCCTTCCTTTCGGATTGACTAACGCCCCTGCAAAGTTCATGGATCTCATGAACCGAGTGTTTAGTCCGTATCTAGATAGTTTTGTTGTTGTGTTTATTGATGACGTGATGGTCTATTCTCCAGATGAGGCCATGCACCGTCAGCATTTGAGGTTAGTCTTAGAGGTTCTCCGTGAGCATAAGCTGTATGCGAAGTTCAGCAAGTGCGAGTTCTGGTTGCGCGAGGTTCATTTTCTCGGGCATGTTATCTCCGGCGCTGGTGTAGCTGTTGATCCAGCAAAAGTCCAGGCAGTTATGGATTGGGAGATTCCCAAGACCCTTTCGGAGATTCGTAGTTTCCTTGGGTTAGCTGGTTATTATCGGCGATTCATTGAGGGTTTCTCATCCATCGCCGCACCTTTGACAAAGCTGACCAGAAAGGGTGAGAAGTTCGTATGGTCTGAGACATGTGAGCGTAGCTTTCAGCTATTGAAGGCTAAGCTTACTTCTGCTCCGGTATTGGTATTGCCTAGTGGTCTAGAGGGCTTTACCAATTATACGGATGCATCTCAAATTGGTTTAGGCTGTGTGCTCATGCAGCAAGAGAGGGTAGTGGCTTATGCTTCTCGTCAGTTGAAGGAGCACGAGAGGAACTATCCGACTCATGATTTGGAGCTCGCAGCTGTGGTTCATGCACTAAAGATGTGGATGCACTATCTTTATGGTGTCAGATTTGAGGTGTTTACCGACCACAAGAGCTTGAAGTATCTTTTCTCCCAAAAGGAATTAAACCTAAGGCAGAGAAGATGGATTGAGTTCTTGAAGGACTATGACTTCGACCTTCAGTATCATCCTGGAAAGGCGAACGTTGTAGTGGATGCTCTTAGTAGAAAGAGGTCTTCGCTCCAGCAGGATTGGAAGATGTTGGAGGATGCAGCGTGCTCTATGACCGAGTTAGAGCGGTCGTTGTGTCAGGCTTTTGTAGCTCAGCTATCCCTTAGATCCTAAGTCTTGGATGAGGTGATTGAGCAGCAGAAAGCCGACCCTAGATTGTTAAAGTTAGTGGGTAAGGCGGGCATTGCTCGCGATGAGGACGGTGTGATTAGATTTCAGCACCGTGTTTGTGTCCCCGATGTGGTCGATGTCCATGAGCATGTGTTAGCGGAGGCTCATAGATCGCGATTCTCTATTCATCCGGGTAACACTAAGAATAATCAAGACCTGAAGAGATCATTTGGTGGTCCGGCATGAAGAAGGATGTTGCGGATTATGTGTCTAGATGTCTAGTATGTCAGCAAGTGAAAGCCGAGCGGCAGCGACCATCCGGCCTTTTGCAGAGGATGGATATCCCCGTATGGAAGTGGGAAGCTGTCACTATGGACTTCGTTCAGGTTTGCCTCGATCTAGATAGGGGCAATGACTCGATTTGGTAGTTGTAGATAGATAGATTCTCGAAGACTGCTCATTCTTTGCCTATGAAGAAGAAGCAGTCAGTAGAGAGTTTAGCTAGACTGTATGTTAGCGGTATCATTAGATTGCATGGTGTGCCGAAGTCGATCATTTCGGATCGAGATCCGAGATTTACTTCGAGATTGTGGAAAGGTCTTCAGGATGCGTTAGGTCGGAGCTTAAGCTCAGTTCGGCGTTTCATCCCCAGACCGATGGAGAGTCCGAGAGGACTATCTAGACGCTCGAGGATATGTTGGAGCATGTGTTTCTGGATTGGAAGGATGATTGGGAGCGTCATTTACCTCTTGTGGAGTTCGCATACAACAACAGCTTTCATGCTAGTATTGGTATGGCTCCATTCGAGGCGTTGTATGGTAGGCCCTGCAGATCTGCTTTATGTTGAGAGGAGACTGGTGATAAGCATTGATCAGACCGGAGTTAGTTCAGGAAACATCGGATAAGATTCAGCTTATCAGGAAAAGGCTTGTTACGGCACAGGATAGACAGAAGAGTATGCCGACAACAGGAGAAAGGATTGGAGTTCGAGGTTGGCGATCATGTCTTCTTGAAGATGCGCCTACTCGAGGTGTTGTCAGATTTGGTAGGCATAGCAAGCTAAGCCCTAGATTCATTGGCCCATATGAGATTCTCAGACGTTTTTAGGCAGCGTGGCGTACAAGCTAGCATTACCCCCAGCTTTGGCTAGCGTTCACCCGGTATTCCACGTATCTATGCTCAGAAGTATGTCCGAGATCCGTCTCATGTGATTAGTCATGAGCCGTGGAGATCCAGCCAATCTTTTGTATGTCGAGCAACCCGTAGCCATTCTTGACCGGAAGGTTCAGCATCTCCGGAATAAGAGTATTGCGTCGGTGAAAATTCTATGGCGGAACTTCTCACGTGAGGAGGCTACGTGGGAGCTTGAGGATGCGATGAAGAATAAGTATCCCCTTTTGTTTGAGTAGTGTCATTCTAACTTCGAGGACGAAGTTTCTTTAAGGGGGAGAGGGTGTAAGGCCCTCTAATTTTCGTCGCATTATTTCTATTTGATGTATGTTTTGAACTTGTGTATGTATGTACATATTTAAGTACGCATTAATTAGTATAATTACGTGTGCATGTTTTATATTAGTATAAATAATGTATGTATTGCATGATGATAGTATGGATACAATACCGTATGTATATTGCATGTATATATGCATGGTATGCATGGTTTTCTGCATAATTTAGAGTTCTGGCCGAAGGACATCTTGGCGTCAACCCCAGGCCGTTTAGCTGGTGTCAGCGTCCAGACTGGACGCCAACACTCATCCTGGCGTCCAGCGATGTGGACGCCAATTTGTCTGCCTGCATGCGCAGCAGAGCTGCAACTTCTGAAACAAGGAAACCAACCATTGGGGGATGTCCCCCAACGGCTCTGAAGGGTGTCCTATCACCCTAGTGAGTGGGAGAGAGACTCTCCTTAAGTCTGAACCCGAATTGGCCTCTCCCCACTCTTCCTTCACCCTTGCAAGAGGAGAAAAGAGAGAGGAAAACCCTAGGAGGAAAACTGTGAGAAAACCCCCTCTTAGCACCCTCAAATCCGACCCCCTGGAGCATGATCCGGGATCTACTGCTTCAAGAAGGTAGCTGGATCAAAGGAGGAGGCTTCCCCGACATCCCCTTTGGCGTGGAGATCATCAGGAGACCGGAGGAAGAGATACGTGGAGGCTTTTCTGCAACTTTCTTGGGACTACCCAAGGAGGTCTTCACCGAGCCCTACATCCCTTGGAGAAATTTTTGAAAGGCAAGTGACCTACCCATGATGTCCCCTTATGAGTCTAGGTCGGTTTTATGATTTTTGAGCATTTTTCCTTGAGTCCTAGACCCTCCCATTCACCCAAGTTTCAGAGCTCGGGTCTATGTTTCTGCACAGACCTGATTCGACGGCAAGATCCCTGGACGCCCAGATCATGCTTGGCGTCCATCGACCATGCCGCTGACCCTGAGTCAGCGGCCAGAGACCGCCGCCAAGTTCTTCAGGACAGAACAGTGAACTGTTCTGCCCTTCTTCTACATTAATTTCGATATGTTTTCCGTGATGAGGATATATGGTAAACCTTATACTCTATGTATATTGTTAATTGTGGTGTGTGTGAATGAATGTGGGGTGTGATGGTGGATGTGGAATATTGTATCCCTTGAACTTGTGAGCATGACTTATTGAGATTCTTGCAAATTTATGTTTCATGATTAGAATTAGTATGAATGCCTTGGTTTTGGTATGATCATGAAGGTTAGTGGTCAGTATAGTGGTTTGCAAATTTGGTAAATTATCCATGCTTGTGTAACTTGCTAATAAATCCGATTCGGTAGAATAAAATAAAAGCATGCAAGAATGGTTTGTGGTGATCGATCTATAGATGTATGAATTAGGGTAACTATGTATTCTCAGATCATGTATGTGACGAAACCCCTGTTCAACAGTAAGTGGCAACATTTCATGATATGTTAAATTCCATGTAACTTAAATTGTGAATGCCCTGCAAATAAGTGTTTGATTTTCTGTAAATTATATTTAGCTCAGAAAAATCTGAAAATTTGAGTGTATGACCATGAACCCGAAAACAGCATGTGGTTAAAATTTCAGGTCATTTGGATCAGTAAATAAAAAGTTATGTATTTTTCATGTGAAATGTGATAATTTATGCATATTATCGTAATGTGATTAGATGTTGCCTAAACCCAACATGATAGTGTGTTTACTGTGTATTAAACTCCTGAAATCTATAGTTCCATGTTAGGAAAAAACAGAGATGTACATGTGAGTGAGAAAGTGAATGAGATGAAGTGTTATGTGTACAACCATGTGTAAAACGGTAAATGTGTAATGTGTAACTGCCAATGTGACACTACTTCCGTAGAGGGCAGTGGAGCTGTATCAGGGAAAAGTCCCCCTGAGAAAGTTCAATGTGTAAGTGACCCTAAGGGCATTAGGGGAAATCCTGGAGGTGGACAAGTACCACTGGTTAGGGTGGAGACTTGTTCTCCCGTCTGCGCAGTCCAAGAGTCGCCATTGGAATGCCTAGATGGCGTCTATGTGTAATGTGATTGTATATGTCCTTCTTTGGTGGTTTGGACTATGTGTCACGGCACCTAAATGTGTAATGTGAAATGTGTAATGTGTATGTGCCATGTGTAAAGGTGTAAGTGACAATGTGAATGTGTATGTGTAAAGTGTACCATATGAAAGAGAAAATTCGTGTAAAGAAAATGTGAAACTAAGATGTGAAATGTGTTATTGAAAACCATGTGAGACAAATCTGAAATCATGTGAAGTCAGTGAATTTATGTTATTATGTGTAAGATGTTTAGAATCCATGTGGGATAATTGGTGAAAATGGGCAAAAGATAGCATGATTGTTTAACACATGATATGTTTTATGCAATATTGTAGCTTTCATGTATAGATTTACAGCCGTTAACCATGTGAAATCAGCAACCTAAGCATGTGAAAAGGTTATGTATGTACTTAAGGACATGTGAAATCCATGCTAGTTGTGTTCCCTTTCATGTGTGCATAATGTTCATGTTGATAGCTCTCATTTTTGATTCTTTAAAGTTAAAGTTTCATGAGTAAATTGAATAGAGAGCATGTGATAGGTGAATTTTATTTTAGAAATCTGAAAACATGATTCATGTATAAATTGTAGAACTTCATGATAGGTTGAAACTTGAAATGACTAGCATGCTATGTGTTGCAAATTGTAAATGTGCATGTAGAAACCACTAGGACTTGTACGTGTATATCATGAGTAGTGTTGCTTGTTGAGTCCTTGGACTCACTCCTTGCTTCGGCGTACAGGTATAGTTGGTGACACGGCACCTTTGGAGGAGACGGTAGAGACGGACTCCGAGCGCGGAGATTAGCTAGCTTTGGAGTTTCTTGAGATTTGTGTATTTCATAAGTATGTAATTGAACATTGTATTAGAGTATTATGAAAAGATGTATGAATGTGGACAATTTGTATTTTATTTCAGCAATTTAAATCATGTGACCTTTATTTCTTTTATGTTAATGGCGAATTGCATGTATGTTTAATGTGGATGATGAATGAATGGAGACTGTTGTCTTTTACTTCCGCTACTCTGTTGTTATATTCGCGTGTATCTCAGTGTACGTATCGTTTGGGTAAATGTCCCACTGTGGCAGCGCTCGCTATACCGACGTGGGTTGGTATAACCGTACCGGTATAATGAGGGTCGTCACAGAGATTGGTATCAGAGCGACCGGTTGAGATTACACATGAATATACCTAAGTCATCATCCCCATTGCATGCTAAGTATGTCCACATGTGTAGAAAACTAATAGAAATGAAAGATAGATAAGAAAATGGTTAGAGAACTTAGAAACCTAGCTCTAATGGTGGCTGAAATTTTATTACAGCCATGGCTTCCCGTGGACGACGTGGAGGTGTGCCAGCTCGCGACGACGAGCAGAGCGTGGGAGCGGGCGGAGCAGCAGGCCCCGGCCCCACAGGTTCTGTGCTTCCCCCACCACCGCCAGTGGACTATGAGATATCATGCAAGGTCTGGTGCAAGCCATGCAGACGCAGGCCCACACCCAGGCAGCACTCCAGGCCCAGATGGAGGCCCAACAGGCTCATCCCCAGCTCAGGACCATGGTGGACCTTCCATCATGGAGCGATTCAAGAGGATGACCCCACCTTCTTTTAAGGGGGAGAGTGATCCACTAATGACAGAAAGGTGGATGAGGGAGACGGAGAAAATCTTCCGAGCTATCAGGTGTCCTGATGAGGACAAGGTGACATTAGCCACCTACATGCTACAGGAGAGAGCTGATGTATGGTGGTCCTCCCTACTACGTACACGCTTTGAGGACAGAGCAGTAGACGTGGCATGGGATGCGTTCGTGAGGCTCTTCCGAGCCAAGTTTGTCCCAGAGCATATCCAGGACAAGATGGAGCAAGAATTCCTTTCCCTGACGCAAGGATCAATGACCGTCCTGGAATACGAGGCAAGGTTTTCTGAACTTTCTAAATATGCACCGCATATAGTAGAGGATGAGCGCAGGAAGACCAAGAAATTTGTGATGGGTCTCAAACCATCACTGACGAGACTCGTGGCGTTCGACCACCGCACGTAGACGAGGCCCTCAGCGCAGCCTGCAGACAGGAGGGAGAATGGAGCAATATCTGGAGGAGAAGAAGGCTTCGCAGAAGAGGCCGGCAGCGACATTCCAGCGGCAGGATAAGAAGAAAATGGTGTACCAGACACCGCAGAAATCAGTGGCAACCAGCAACTCTCAGGTACCTTCTGTACGTTCCCCCGGTGCGAAGAAAGAGTCCCCATTGTGGGAAGACACATGGTGGGTCCGAGTGCTGGTTAGTAGCGGGTACATGCCTAAAGTGTGGGAGCAGCGACCACAAGATCAAAGATTGCCCAATTCAGCAAGGAGCTCAGCGTGGAGCGCCAGCACCAGCAGTAGCGGCAGCCGCGCCAGCTACAGGACGACCAGGATGGCCTCGAGCCCCAGCTCGAGAGTTTGCATTAGCTCGTGAGGACGCCGAACAGGCGGAGCATGTCACCGAAGGTACAATTTTACTTTTCGGTGTGCACGCTCGGGTTTTGTTTGATACGGGTGCTACTCACTCGTTCATTTCCGAGCGGTTCGCTAGGCAGTTAGCCCTAGAGTCAGGCATAGAGTCTGAGGAGTTAGAGGTCCCATTGTCTGTGCACACCCCTGCGGGTACGGTATCGACTAGGAAGTGCATTCCGTCGTTACCTGTGTGCATTGAGGATAGATTCCTAGATGGGTGTTTCTTCTTTCTAAAGATGAAGACTATGATTGTATCCTTGGTCTGGATTGGCTAGAGGAGCACTATGCGTTAGTGGATTGTCGTAGGAAGAAGATTGTTTTCCGCTTTCCTGGTGAGGATGAGTTCTCTCATCCCTTACCAAAGAACTTAGCGGGAAAGTTAGTTATCTCTGCCATGAAGGCGATGCGCATGGTGAACAAGGGTTGTGACGCGTTTCTTGCCAGCGTTATCTAGTACCCGATGCTAGTTCGTCACTGACTCTTGCAAAGATCGATGTGGTGCAGGATTTTCCAGATGACTTTCCCGACGACTTGTCTGGATTGCCACCGGATAGGGAGATAGAGTTTACTATAAGTTGCTTCCAGGCACCTCTCCTATCTCAAAGGCCCCATATCGGATGGCCCCTGCAGAGTTAGCCGAGTTGAGGAAGCAATTGCAAGAATTGCTCGATAAGGGATTTATTCCCCCTAGTGTTTCCCCTTGGGGCGCACCTATATTATTCGTCAAGAAGAAAGACGGGTCACTTCGGTTGTGTATTGATTATAGGAAGTTGAACCAAGTGACTGTGAAGAACAGGTATCCCTTACCTCGGATTGATGATCTGTTTGACCAGTTGCGAGAGGCATCAGTCTTTTCAGATTGACTTGCGATCTGGTTATCATCAGTTGAGGATTAGGAGTGAGGATGTGTCCAAGACGGCATTTAGAACCCGTTATGGACATTATGAGTTTTTGGTCCTTCCTTTCGAATTGACTAACACCCCTGCAGCGTTCATGGATCTCATGAACCGGGTGTTTAGTCCGTATCTAGATAGCTTTGTTGTTGTGTTTATTGATGACGTGTTGGTCTATTCTCCGGATGAGCCACTCACCGTCAGCATTTGAGGTTAGTCTTAGAGGTTCTCTGTGAGCATAAGCTGTATGCAAGTTTAGCAAGTGCGAGTTCTGGTTGCGCGAGGTTCATTTTCTCGGGCATGTTATCTCCGGTGCAGGTGTAGTTGTTGATCCAGCAAAAGTCCAGGCAGTTATGGATTGGGAGATTCTCAAGACCCTTTCGGAGATTCGTAGTTTCCTTGGATTAGCTGGTTATTATCGGCGATTCATTGAGGGTTTCTCATCCATCGCCGCCCCTTTGACAAAGCTGACCAGAAAGGGTGAGAAGTTCGTATGGTCTGAGACATGTGAGCGTAGCTTTCAGCTATTGAAGGCTAAGCTTACTTCTGCTCCAGTATTGGTATTGCCTAGTGTTCTAAAGGGTTTGCCATTTATACGGATGCATTTCAGATTGGTTTAGGTTGTGTGCTCATGCAGCAATAGAGGTAGTGGCTTATGCTTCTCGTCAGTTGAAGGAGCATGAGAGGAACTATCCGCCTCGTGATTTGGAGCTCGCAGCTGTGGTTCATGCACTAAAGATCTGGAGGCACTATCTTTATGGTGTCAGATTTGAGGTGTTTACCGACCACAAGAGCTTGAAGTATCTTTTCTCCGAAAAGGAATTAAACCTGAGGCAGAGAAGATGGATTGAGTTCTTGAAGGACTATGACTTCGACCTTCAGTATCATCCTGGAAAGGCGAACGTCGTAGCGGATGCTCTTAGTAGAAAGAGGTCTTCGCTCCAGCAAGATTGTAAGATGTTTGAGGATGCAGCGTGCTTTATGACCGAGTTAGAGCCGTCGTTGTGTCAGGCTTTTGTAGCTCAGCTATCCCTTAGATCCTCAGTCTTGGATGAGTTGATGAGCAGCAGAAAGCCGACCCTAGATTGTTAGAGTTAGTGGGTAAGGCGGGCATTGCTCGCGATGAGGACGGTGTGATTAGATTTCAGCACCGTGTTTGTGTCCCCGATGTGGTAGATGTCCGTGAGCATGTGTTAGCGGAGGCTCATAGATCGCGATTCTCTATTCATCCGGGTAACACTAGATGTATCAAGACCTGAAAAGATCATTTTGGTGGTCCGGCATGAAGAAGGATGATGCGGATTATGTGTCTAGATGTCTAGTATGTCAGCAAGTGAAAGCCGAGTGGCAGCGACCATCCGGCCTTATGCAGAGGATGGATATCCCCGTATGGAAGTGGGAAGCTGTCACTATGGACTTCATTTCGGGTTTGCCTCGATCTAGAAGGGGCAATGACTCGATTTGGGTAGTTGTAGATAGATTCTCGAAGACTGCTCATTTCTTGCCTATGAAGAAGAAGCAGTCAGTAGAGAGTTTAGCTAGACTGTATGTTAGCGGTATCATTAGATTGCATGGTGTGCCGAAGTCGATCATTTTGGATCGAGATCCGAGATTTACTTCGAGATTGTGGAAAGGTCTTCAGGATGTGTTGGTTCGGAGCTTAAGCTCAGTTCGGTGTTTCATCCCCAGACCGATGGAGAGTCCGAGAGGACTATCCAACGCTCGAGGATATGTTGAGAGCGTGTGTTCTGGATTGGAAGGATGATTGGGAGCGTCATTTACCTCTTGTGGAGTTCGCATACAACAACAGCTTTCATGCTAGTATTGGTATGGCTCCATTCGAGGCGTTGTATGGTAGGCTCTGCAGATCTCCTTTATGTTGGGAGAGGACTGGCGATAGGCAGTTGATCGGACCGGAGTTAGTTCAGGAAACTTCGGATAAGATTCAACTTATCAAGAAAAGGCTTGTTGCGGCACAGGATAGGCAGAAGAGTTATGCCGACAACAGGAGAAAGGATTTGGAGTTCGAGGTTGGCGATCATGTCTTCTTGAAGATATCGCCTACTCGAGGTGTTGTCAGATTTGGCAGGCATAGCAAGCTAAGCCCTAGATTCATTGGCCCATAGATTTCCAGACGTTTGGGCAGCGTGGCGTACGAGCTAGTATTACCCCCAGCTTTGGCTAGCGTTCACCCGGTATTCCACGTATCTATGCTCAGGAAGTATGTCCGAGATCCGTCTCATGTGATTAGTCATGAGCCGTGGAGTTCCAGCCAGATCTTTTGTATGTCGAGCAACCCGTAGCCTTTCTTGACCGGAAGGTTCAGCATCTCCGGAACAAGAGTATTGCGTCGGTGAAAGTCTATGGCAGAACTTCTCACGTGAGGAGGCTACGTGAAGCTTGAGGATACGATGAAGAAGAAGTATCCCCTTTTGTTTGAGTAGTGTCATTCTAACTTCGAGGACGAAGTTTCTTTAAGGGGCAGAGGGTGTAAGGCCCTCTAATTTCCGTCGCATTATTTGTATTATGTGTGTATGTTTGTTCTTGTGTATGTATGTACATATTACGTATGCATTAATTAGTATAAGTACATGTGCATGGTTTATATAAGTATAAATAATGTATGTATGCATGATGATAGTATAGATACAATACCGTATGTATATTGCATGTATATATGCAGGTATGCATGATTTTCTGCATAATTTAGAGTTCTGGCCGAAGGCCATCTTGGCGTCAACCCCAGGCCGTTTAGCTGGTGTCAGCGTCTAGACATGGACGCCAACACTCATCCTGGCGTCCAGCGATGTGGACGCCAATTTGTCTGGCCTGCATGCGCAGCAGCTGCAAACTTCTGAAACAAGGAAACCTAACCATTTGGGGATGTCTCCCAAACGGCTCTGAAGGGCGTCCTATCACCCTAGTGAGTGGGAGAGAGACTCTCCTTAAGTCCGAAACCGAATTGGCCTCTCCCCACTCTTCCCTTCACCTTGCAAGAGGAGAAAAGAGAGAGGAAAACCCTAGGGGAAAAATGTGAGAAAAACCCCTCTTAGCACCCTCAAATCCGACCCCCTGGAGCTTGATCCGGAGATCTACTACTTCAAGAACGTAGCTGGATCAAAGGAGGAGGCTTCCCAACATCCCTTGGCGTGGAGATCATCCAGGAGCCGGAGGAAGAGACACACTGGAGGCTTTCTGCAACTTTCTTGGGACTGCCAAGGAGGTCTTCACCGAGCCCTAGATCCCTTGGAGAAATTTTTGAAAGGCAAGTGACCTACCCATGAGTCCCTTATGAGTCTAGGTCGGTTTTATGATTTTTGAGCATTTTTCCTCGAGTCCTAGACCCTCCCATTCACCCAAGTTTCAGAGCTCGGGTCTGTGTTTCTGCACAGACCTGATTCGACGGCAAGATCCCTGGACGCCCAGATCATGCTTGGCGTCCATCAACCATGACGCTGACCCTGAGTCAGCGGCCAGGAGGACCGCCGCCAAGTCTTCAGGACAAAACAGTGAATTGTTCTGCCCTTCTTCTACAGTAATTTTGATATGGTTTCGTGATGAGGATATATGGTAAACCTTATACTCTATGTATATGGAATTGGGGTTGAATGAATGTGGGGTGTGATGGTGGATGTGGAATATGTATCCCTTGAACTTGAAAGCATGACTTATTGAGATTCTTGCAAATTTATGTTTCATGATTAGAATTAGTATGAATGCCTTGGTTTTGGTCTGATCATGAAGGTTAGTGGGTCAGTATATGTGTTTGCAAATTGGTAAATTATCCATGCTTGTGTAACTTGCTAATAAATCCGATTCGGTAGAATAAATAAAAGCATGCAAGAATGGTATGTGGTGATCGATCTATAGATGTATGAATTAGGGTAGACTATGTATTCTCAGATCATGTATGTGACAGAAACCCCTGTTCAACAGTAAGTGGCAACATTCATGATATGTTAAATTCCATGTAACTTAAATGTGAATGTCCTGCAAAATAAGGTTTGATTTTCTGTAAATTATTTAGCTCAGAAAAACTGAAAATTTGAGTGTATGACCATGAACCCGAAAACAGCATGTGGTTAAAATTTCAGGTCATTTGGATCAGTAAATAAAAAGTTATGTATTTTTCATGTGAAATGTGATAATTTATGCATATTATCGTAATGTGATTAGATGTTGCTAAACCAACATGATGAGTGTGTTTACTGGTGTTAAACTCCTGAAATCTATAGTTCCATGTAGGAAAAACAGAGATGTACATGTGAGTGAGAAAGTGAATGAGATGAGAGTGTTATGTGTAAAACCATGTGTAAAACGGTAAATGTGTAAATGGTAACTGTGCCAATGTGACACTGCTTCCGTAGAGGGCAGTGGAGCTGTTATAGGGAAAAGTCCCCTGAGAAAGTTCAATGTGTAAGTGACCTAAGGGCATTAGGGGTAAATCTGGAGGTGGACAAATACCACTAGTTAGGGTGGAGACTTGTTCTTCCGGTATGCGCAGTCCAAGAGTCGCCATTGGATTGCCTAGATGGCGGTCTATGTGTAATGTGATGTGTATATGTCCTTCTTTGGTGGTTTGGACTATGGTCACGGCACCTAAAATGTGTAATGTGAAATGTGTAATGTGTATGTGCCCATGTGTAAATGTGTAAGTGATAATGTGAATGTGTATGTGTAAAGTGTAACCATGTGAAAGAGGAAATTCGTGTAAAGAAAATGTGAAACTAAAGATGTGAAAATGTGTTATCGAAAACCATGTGAGACAAATCTGAAATCATGTGAAATCAGTGAATTTATGTTTTATCATCATGTTATATGTGCAAGGATGTTTGGAATCCATGTTAGGGATAATTGGTGAAAACAGGCAAAAGATAGCATGATTGTTTGAAACATGATATGTTTTATGCAATATTGTAGCTTTCATTTATAGGTTTACAGCCGTAAACCATGTGAAATCAGCAACCCAAAGCATGTAAAAAGGTTATGTATGCACTTAAGGACATGTTGAAATCATGCTAGGGTGTTCCCCTTTCATGTGTGCATAATGTACATGTTGATAGCTCTCATGTTTTGATTCTTTAAAGGTTAAAGTTTCATGAGTAATTGAATAGAGAGCATGTGATAGGTGAATTTTATTTTGAAATTTGAAAACATGATCTTGTATAAAATTGTAGAACTTCATGCTAGGTTGAAACTTGAAATGACTAGCATGCTATGTGTTGCAAATTGTAAATGTGCATGTAGAAACCACTAGGACTTGTACGTGTATATCGTGAGTAGTGTTGCTTGCTGAGTCCTTGGACTCACTCCTTGCTTCGACGTACAGGTATAGTTGGTGACACGGCACCGTTGGAGGAGCGGTGGAGACGGACTCCGAGCGCGGAGATTAGCTAGCTTTGGAGTTTCTTGAGATTTGTGTATTCATAAGTATGTAATTGAACATTGTATTAGTGTATTATGAAAAGGATGTATGAAGTGTGGACAATTGTATTTTATTTCAGCAATTTAAATATGTGGACCTATTTCCTTTATGTTAATGGAAAATTGCATGTATGTTTAATGTGGATGATGAATGAATGGAGACTGTTGTCTTTTACTTCCGCTACTCTATTGTATATTCGCGTGTATCTCAGCTGTACGTATCGTTTGGGTAAATGTCCCACTGTGGCAGCGCTCGCTATACCGACGTGGGTTGGTATAACTGTACCAGTATAATGAGGGTCGTCACAACAACACCCGGATATCACTAGGTCTCCTTCACACCCGAAGGGACAACACCCTGGATACCACCAGGTCTTCCTTCACACCCGAAGGGAACAACACCCTGGATACCACCAGGTCTTCCTTCACACTCGAAGGGAACAACACAGAGAAGAATGAATGACTTTCAAGCCCCTAGATCAGCTCTTGATAAGCGAGGATCTGAAGCAACTAGAACTGAGATCAAGAGATTATAAACAATTCACACTCTCAGAACTATACAAGCTCTCTCATGTTTTTCACAAGACTGATGGAGAGCAAAAGTGCAAAAGCTAGGAGGAGTGAAGGATCTGGCTCTCAATTTTCTTCAAAGAATTTGAATGCTTTTCTTGAACATTATCTCTTTTGTTCTTCTGACTTGTATTTATATATCTTCAATTTGAATATAGACGTTAAAGAGTCTGTTGTCTCTCTTTTGAGTAGTCGTTAGACTGAATGACATCTGGAGTCTTGGAAGCTTCTGTCACAGTCTTTTGATCACATGAGCACGCAAAGAGATGAGATCTTCAAAGATATCCGATGGCTTCTATTTGCTTAACGTTGTACCAAGAAGCTAGTTCAGAGGCTGCACAGATGTCAATCTTAAATAGCAGACAGATAGGCTGTCTCTGATGTCAGTCAACGTCAGTAGCAATAGTCAAGAAATAGTAATGCCAAATGGCTTAAGTCTAAAAGACGTTATCAGAGTAGGCACGATAAAGGATGATATGGTCTGCATGCATGCAGAGATATGTTCAGATCTCATAAATGCAAAAGCGTCAGAGAGATATCTATGTGGACTTTGACTGGTCAATGCTTTAGACGAATAAGATATCAAGATATGAAATCGATAACTGAATGACTTATGAAATCGTTATAGCAAATGTTATGAACACTTATCAAGTCGTTATGAATTCTGAAGAAGTCGTACGAGTATCAAAGAAATCGTTACGAGAACTAAAGAAATCGTTATAGCTACCAAGTTGTTACGAGTATCAAAGAAATCATTACGAGAACTAAAGAAATCGTTACGGCTACCAAGTCGTTACGAGTATCAAAGAAATTGTTATGAGAACTAAAGAAATCGTTACGGCTACCAAGTCGTTACGAGTATCAAAGAAATCGTTACGAGAACTAAGAAATCGTTACGGCTACCAAGTCGTTATGAGTATCGAAGAAATCGTTACGAGAACTAAAGAAATCGTTACGGCTACCAAGTCGTTACGAGTATCAAAGAAATCGTTACGAGAACTAAAGAAATCGTTACGGCTGCCAAGTCGTTACGAGTATCAAAGAAATCGTTATGATAACTTATGAAGTCGTTACAACAAGTAAGTCGTTGTGAGTTCTAAAGAATCGTTATGATAACTTATGAAGTCGTTACAACAAGTAAGTCGTTGCGAGTTCTAAAGAAATCGTTCTGATAAACTATGAAGTCGTTACAACAAGTAAGTCGTTGCGAGTTGTAAAGAAATCGTTATGATAACTTATGAAGTCGTTACAACAAGTAAGTCGTTGCGAGTTCTAAAGAATCGTTATGATAACTTATGAAGTCGTTACAACTAATAAGTCGTTGTGACATCGACTTGATTGAAACAACTTGACTTTACAGTCTTATAAGAAAATCGTTATGAACTTCAACAGAAATCAATATGGATTTAGAGAAATCTCATGTTGAACAGATTAAAGCTTCAGAGTAGTAAAGTATACCTTTATTGGCTTGTTTGACCTCGATATTTTCCTGTACTTAAGACTTATGAAATATTCATCAGATATAACTGATAAATTCTTGTTTGTTTTGTAATCATCAAATATGTATATTATATAATTAATTAAAATTGCATGGGGACAGACTGATCATCATCTTACATTCATAGCAGCTGGGTTCTTCTTTCTTTATTTCTTTTCCGTCTGGCTTCTTGAATTCCTTATCTTTTTGAAATACCTTCTACCAGATTGAGATTTCTTCTTTTTAGCCAAAATTCGCTGTAACTTTCTAGATAACATAGCTTCCTCATTCTCGCTGTCTGCATCACTTCGCTTTCAGCTGAGCTTGCATCTGGTGAATCTTCTTCAGCTTTTAAGGCGTTGGAGTGCTTCTTTCTGCTAGAGGACTCTCCTAGCTTTCCATATTGATCTCATGGGCCATGAGGGACCCAATGAGCTTTTCTACAGACATTCTCTTCAGGTCATTAGCTTCTTCTATTGCTGTGACTTTTGGAGTCCATGAGGACGGTAAGGATCTAAGTATCTTTCTTACCATATCACCCATCTCATAGACTTTCCAGGCTAGCCAGTCCATTTGTGATGTCAGTGAACCAGCTGAACATTTGAGTTATGGACTCACTTGATTGCATCTGAATCATCATATTCAGTGACAAGAATATCGATTGTTGTTTCCTTCACTTTGTCTGTGCCTTAATAAGTAATCCTGAGCTTTTCCACATTTTGAGGATTGCAGGCTGAAACTCTGTTGAATTCCTTCTTACTTAGAGCACAGCATAGGATGCTCTTTGCTTTGCAATTCAGGGAAATCTTCTTCCTGTCATCATCTGTCCATTGTGCTTTCTCATTTGTGACTAACAGATCACCTTCTTCTACTATGGACCAAATTTGATAGTCTTGTCCTTGTTAAAAGTATTCCATTCTGGTCTTCAGTAAGGATAATCTTCACCGTCGAAGAGAGGTGGTTGGTTGACGGACTGACCTTCAAAGTTACCTTGGGCTTCCATGGATCTTTACTCTTCAGATCGTTGGATCTTTCTTTGTCGAAGAGACTAGCTCTGATACCACTTGTTGCCCAGTTGACGAGCCAGAGGGGGGGGGTGAATGGGTCTTTAAAATTAATCTAGAAGATACCTGTAACTCAAAACAATCACACAAACGTTCTTCGAATAGGTTAGTGACAGTTAGTTTAAATAACAATCACACAAAGAAGACAGTCACACAACACAAGGATTATCCTGGTTCGGACCTCTTTTCCTTAGGAGTCCTACGTCCAGTCCCTGAGCAACAGCTCAGGATTTCACTAACTAGGGAACAGTCCCCCTAAGGACGCTACAACACCTAGCTCAGCTGGTCTTCCTTCACACACGAAGGGAACAACACCCTGGATACCACTAGGACTTCCTTCACACCTGAAGGGAACAACACCCTGGATACCACTAGGACTTCCTTCACACCTGAAGGGAACAACACCCTGGATACCCCAGGTCTTCCTTCACACCCGAAGGGAATAACACAGAGAAGAATAATGACTTTCAAGCCCCTAGATCAAACTTTTGATAAGCAAGGATCTGAAGCAACTAGAACTGAGAGCAAAGAGATTTTAAAAAAGTCACACTCTCAGAACTATACAGGCTCTCTCAAGATTTTCACAAACTAGTGGAGAGCAAAACATTTTTTAGCCCAAATGGCATGACTACATAACAGTATGTTCCCCAGGGCGTGGTGAAGGATGTTTTCTCTTGATCCTCAGTAGCTAGACGGATTTGGTTATAGCCTGAGTATCCATCCATGAATAAGAGGGTCTCATACCATTATCAATTAGTACATCAATGTATGAAAGCAGGAAGTCATCCTTTGGACATGCCTTATTTAAGTCTCGTATGTCAATATAGATTCTGACTTTTTCCTCCTTCTTCATGACCGGAACTATGTTTGCCACTCAGTTTGGATAAAGAACTACCCTGATAAATCTAGCCTTATAGAGTTTATCTACCTCGTCCTTCATCTTCAGGGCCATGAGTGGGTGGAACCTTCTGAGTTTCTTCTTTATGGCCTTTGCCCTTCTTTCAATAAAAGTCGGTGCTCCAATATGAGGAGTCTAGGCCAGGCATGTCCTCATATGACAAGGCAAAGGTATCCTTGTACTCCCTCAGAATTTGCACCAGTTCTTCTTCTTCATCAGGAGGGAGGTTCGCTGAAATAATCACTATCCTGGGATCTTCGTCCTTTCCAAGATTGACTTCCTTAGTAGGCTCATCCACTGCCATTGTAGATTCATCGAATCTTCTTACGCCACTCGCGTACATTTCGGCAGTGTCATCTACTTCGCTATCCTCTTCATCGATTGGGTCCTCATCATTCATGATCTCATAGACGCCAAACCCATCATCTGCGAACACCCCATCCTGCTCAATCTCTTCTTCTAACACCACAACGTGTCCTTTGTGAACTCCTCTATTAGCAATAGCACCTGGCATCGCCGAGCTAACTCTTGAAGGTATATTCGGGGAATAGTCTTGCCCCGTTGCTTCCTAGGGCGACATTTGGACTTGGTGGGTGCCGGTTGACCTGACTCTGTACCCTAGACTCACCTAAGCTAAGACTAGACTCGTCTAACCAAGACGATCCTAACTGATAGAGACTCTACAGGACTAGGGGAGGACATGGTGTCCTCGAAGAGGATGGCTCCTAATGAAGGAACGAGAGGGGAAGCCCCAGCTGAGGGGTGCCCCTGATCAAGAGGGTGAAGGTGGTATGCCGCTCCTCGACTTCAATATGCATTTGAAGATTGGCATTTTTTTTTTAGATCGGTGGAGAGTACACAGAATGAGAGGGAGAGCTCGTGGTCACTCGGGTCGGCTTGCAGCGCCGAGAGGACTCTAGGTGAGAGGTTAGGAGTGAGGAGGTCGCGAGCAGCTGCAAGGAGTTGGGGAGACAACTGAATAAGCAAGGGAGGGGATGAAGGAACGAGGCTGGGGAGGAGAGAGTGCCGGAGTGATGGGTGGATGGCGAGGCAAGTGGCCCTCCAGAGCTCGTCTACAGTCTTCCCTTCCTCGTAGGGGATGTCTGGCTCTCCTACGTCGGTGGCTCATCAACTGCCTTTTGGATGTGATGGATGTGGGAGGATCTACCAGTTCAGCTACGACTGGCGGCCAAGTTCTCTCTTCTTCTCAGAACAGCGACTGAAGACTATAGTGATGTCTTCTATGTCAAACCAGTGGTATCATTCAGCCTCTGGGTCCCCTGTCTTCCTTTTCTTTCCTGGGCGGAGTGCTTCTAGTGCCTTATATGTGAGCATAAGAGCCATGTGCCTGGAGAAGTTCTTGCCATGTATATCATATTGCGATAGTTCTTCCTCAACCACCACAGTGTTATACCCAGGTTGGGTTGGGCCTCTAAAGAAGTGACACCAGAGTGTCCATGTGAGTGGTTCGTGGTCGACCTTGAGAGTGGAGGTACTGGATGGCCACGGCTTGGATTTCTCCCTGTACCCAAGTCCCCATTGGCTCTTCATCACAATGTCTGGAATGGCTTGACGATGCCTTGCAGTTCCACCCCTAGGTCCTTGCCTTCCTCATACCCTAGTTTCATCATGATTTGCCACCCCTTAGTGTTTAGTGGCTCATTCCTTTTGACCGCGTTGACTTCTGCCGGACTGGCCTCTTGTTTGAGTGAATGAGTAGGCCCAAGGATAGTTAACGTCCAGCACTGAGACAACGGGCTTATTGGCGCCACATGGATAGAAGGAAGGTATCATTGATGGCATCGACCGTATGAGCAGCGACTATGCTTTTGACCTTGATGATCCGTCATTGGAAGGGAATTTTAGACACTGATGTGGAGTGGACGGTACAACTCCCAGTGCCTCTAGCCATGGATGCCCCATAATGGCCTTGAACATGGGGTCGATGTCAAGTACATATAAGTCAATAGTGACAGCAAGCAGCCCTAGTTTGTCTTGTACAGTCACCATGCCGTGACAGGATCTTCGGGAGTTGTCATACGTGGCTATGGTGGTAGGCGTTGATTTCAGCAGCCCTTCTGACACATCACAGGCTCTCAGGGTACTCAGTGGCAGACATTTATGGATGCCCCCGTGTCGACTAGTGCTGCCCCCACTGCTACATGATTGATTACCAAGTGACACAGAGCGGGAGCCTCATGGCCTCTGGGGGTGCTAATTCATTCTCAGCAAATGTAATTGCTGGCCCACGAGTCACCATGGCTAGTGCACTCGGTAGTTTGTCGAAAAGCATGTCCTCATTCACCACTACCCTTTGCAGAAAGTTCCTCAATGCCTCTTGATGCTCCCTGAATCTCATATGAACTCCGGTATGGAGATTTTTGTTGGCACATGATCGAGATGCTTGAGGATATCATAGTGTGTCCCAGGTAATGGCTCAATAACCCCCTCATCTTGTGGTTGCTGCTGGATATTGTTGCTGAGGTGGTTAAAGGACCTTTGGGGAATACCTTGGGTGGTGGAAGTAGTGGAGATGGGCAGATACGGGCGATGGAAGACCCGCCCGCTCCGCAGGGTAGTTGGTTAGGTAGCAGGTTGTCTGGCTGAGGAGAATGTGGCAGCGGAGGGTTGATTCAGCCCGGGTGGTGGCAAGATGATGGATGTAGGAGTGGTTATGACGGGTGGTGGTAGCGTGGAGACGGTGGAGAAAGGGATGTTGTAGGTGGTAGAATAATGGAGGGCATAGTGACTGGCCCGTGTGTTGAGCCGATGGCAGTATGATGGCGTTGGCCTGGCAGACTAATGAGGGATTGACTGGGGAGCCGTGTTGGCTGGTTGTATTGTTTGGGATTGTTGAGGATATTGGTGGTTAATGGCCATCATCTGCTGGACATCAAGTTCATCATCATACGTCCAGTTCGCTTGAGGAGGGATGTGGTGACGATAGGGTTCACCTATGCTGGTTGTTGTGGTGGATTTGGAGCTGGCGGATGGTTTGGTAGAGAGTTGTGTACAATCCCTAGGTCCTGCAACGGTTGTTGTTGTTGTTGAGGGGGTGGTTGGCACTGTTGCCTCTGCTGTTGCTGCTGCTGCTGCCTTTCTTTTATGTCTCCGATCACTTGTCGGAGAGCTGTCCAGTCCAGTCTGTTTTGTTCATGCAGATCATATACCAGGTCTTTAAATGTGAAGCACTGCTCAATAGTATGACCCGGCTGCCGATGGAACATGCAGTACCTTTTCAGGTCCACACTCGGATTCAATGGCCTTTCTGGAAGGAGCTTGATAGCATCTATGGAGACCAAGGCCAAGACATATCAGAGAGTGTCTCGGGGAGTGGTAGGTACTGAGTTCTCCTTGGACCTAGGGGACGCCTTTTTTGGGTGCCATCAGAGGTGGTACTTGGTTGTATTGGGGCTGCTGGCCTTGTGGAGATTGGTGCGGTTTTGACCCTGGGCAGTGTAAGGTTGACGGTTGTTGTTCTGACCAGCAGGTTGAATGCACTCACTTGCTCATTTACTTGGACACCCTCGGTGATTGGCCCCTGAGGTTTTCTTTGGAAGCAAAATTTCTGGGGTTCGAACATGGAGTGTATGGGGAGTCCTTGAGTTGGGTTAGGATGAATTGGACTCGACTGTATAGCTGGTGCAAGGTGGTGATATCATTCATTGCTAGGATGTTCTTATAAGCGGGGGTTGCATTGGTAATGATGATTTTGACCTTTTCTCCCTCTCGAAGGTACCCAGGGACTCGTGTGGCCATCTGCCTCCACCTGTCGACATAAGTGGCGAACTCCTCATCCGACTTCATCTTTTCTGCCATGAGATCCGTAAGAGAATATTTTTGGCCCAACCCTATCTTGGAATTGTTCAAGGAATTTTTTCTTTAACTATGGTGAAGTCCTCTGCATCCTCGGGTAGCAATGAATAGAACCAGTCTAGTGTAGGCCCGTCCAATGACCGGCGGAACAGATATGCCATCAAGCGGTGGTCATTCTGGTAGGGTGTAGACTCATAGATGAAATCCTAGATGTGGATATAGGGGTTTCCAGAGCCATTGTACTTATGGTACTTTGGGAGTTTGGATGGGGATGGGACCCATAGGCTATTAAATTAGGCATGTGAACATCATGGTGCTGCCTAGGGTCGACCTGCCTTCGCAGGTCTTGCAGTTCTTTCTTGATGGACACCCAGTCGAAAATCATGTCAGGAGCGGCAGATGGTTGAGCATACAAGGAGGATGCTCGGGATGTCGGCCTGGTGCGCGTCTCCAGCTGTGGTGGATGGCAAGGGAGGTAAGGGGAGACCGGGGCCTCAACTCACGTGGATGGTAGTGCTCAAATTCAAAGGGAGTGAATCGATGGACCACGCCCAGATGGGAGTGTGTCGGATGGTCCCATGACAATGTGGGGGCCGGAGGTAGATGCCATGGGGCGAGAGGCGTCCGCTCTAGTGAGGGTGATGAGGCGGCAATTCCTTTGAGGGCCGTCATGAGATTTTGGATTGAGATGGATCAAGCTGAGGAATTAGGCGCATGAGTTGAGCAGCTTGATCGTCTGCCTGAGGAGGATGGACATTTAGTGACGGGCCACCATCATCGAGATGTGACTCTCACTAGCATGGACCGTGGCGACCCAAGGGTGGGTCGACTCCTCGAGAGATCATAAGGAAGAGATTCCTCATAGTCTTGAGAAGTGTAAAAGGCAGCATCTTGATTCTCATTGCTATAGATCGGGTTCAGATAGGACTCCATATTTGGAAATTCGGCACACCTAGATGGGGAAAGCTTGTCCAGACTTAAGAAACAACCTAACCTAGATGGACACCTAGTTTCCTAAACAGACAACCCTATGCAAACAAGAGAAAAAATGTCTCACCCAAAGCAAGCAGTTGGCAATGATGATGGTTTCTTTATTTGGTTCAAGTTTGTCTTTTAATGGATTGATCTTTTAGAAAGTTCCCTTAAAGGAAGGGTTTTCTAAAGGGATAAAGATTCCAACTTCGGGTTTGACTAGGATTTCTCAAACTCACCAAATGAATGAACCCTAATTCTAGGTGGCAATGGGTACAACTAGCCTGGCGGCTGTGTGGGAATCCACGATCAGCGGGGACTTACGGAGGCCCTCAAGTGAGTGCTCTAGTCGGACACAAAACATGTGGCCAAGAGAGCGGGCGTCGACGAGGAGGACAACCTAAACTACAATTATGGAAAGATGTATGCTCGCCCTATGTGCACCGATTTCATGCAAAAATCTAACCTAAGATAAACAAAACAGAATCAGCCGACCTGCTCTCAAAAGCAGAAGGCGACAGACAAGCTTTCGCGACCAAGATTGCGACAGGAGGGGTCGCGTTCTTCTTCGTAGTGGACAGAGATTAGGTAAACACAATATGCACAAAAAAACAAACAACCCTATAGCATAGAGGACTGACAGACTCTCACAGGCATGTACAGGCATCAAACAACCGAAATATGGATGGAGTACTTGAAATAATTCCAAATATAGAGAGAGATGGAATCAGAAGCACTGACCTGATCGCGACGACCTCCTTGTCGCTGTCCTAATGGCGACGCTGACAACGTCGCCTTCCAACCCAGCACATCAGACTCAAAATAGCATTAAACAAATGGACGGGCAAGCAACACTTACTTGATCGCGACGTTCGTCCGATCGCCTTTTTTATCGCGACGCCTTCAACGCCGCCTTCCAGACTAGTACAACAGAACAGAGAGATAGGATGAAAAATCGAACACTGATATACTGACCAGATCATGACACGCACCTTGCCGCCGCCTTTATCGTGACGCCCTCAACGTCGCCTTCCCACCCAGAGCAGTAGAACTCAAACAGCAGTAAAAGTAAACGAAAAACGTGAAATTTATGGAAGAACCACACACATGAACGACTAGGGAAGGCAGGGAAAGACAGTAACAAGCATGATGGGCACTAGAAGTCCCATCGTGATCGCCAAAAGGTGTAATCACGGGATTAGCTCCCCAAAGATGATGATTAAAGTGAAGGAACTGACCGTGATCGCCACCAAAGTAGTTGCAAAAGGATGTAATGAAAGATTAAGTGCTAACTACCTTGGAAAGGGGAAAAGAAGGCAGAAGGAGAACCTGATCCTGTGAACGCGATGATGTATGTGTCGCCTTCTTTGTCCTGAACGCGTCGTGTGGTCCGTCGCCTTCTGGACGCGACAAGATTGCGTCGCCTTCTTCCTTAGATGGATGAAGACTGTGGGTTCATTTTCTTCCTGCTCCTCAGCTATCCAAGGGCAGAGCCTCGTGCTGCTACTGTCTTCTAACACCTGCCAAGAACATTAAGATCATAGAAAATCTATTAGACCACTCGTTTGTATAGAATATGTCCCATAGACATGAAAGAACATGATGTAATTAAAGGAACTCACGTGGGGTGGGGTTTTAACCCCTTTGGGTGATTAGATTAGGTGTGTGTGGAGTGTTCTAGTGCAGATCTACGAAGAAAATTAATCTAGCAAGCATGCATGAATGGAAAATCAAAGGAAAAGAGGAGAGAGAAAGCATAGGTAAGGGAAAACGCCCTGTGGTGCACTTCCTGGTCGTCTGGAGGCTGAGAGCTCTTTTGAGGATTCGTAGCTCTCTGGAGAGGAGATGCAAACGCCAGCCTTGCCCTAAATCGCGTTGTATGGAGGCTATATACCATGTTATTCTTGAACAGGCTGAGAGGGGAATAATGGGCAAGAGTCTGAATCTTGGTAAGTATGCTCGCGCAAGGGTGGTCAGAACTGGAAAGGAAGCATTAAAGAAGGTCTCTCCTCCAATTTTGGAAGGATTTGGATGCCTCTAGGTCAATGAAAAGTCAGAAATATCATGAATAGCAAGGGTCCAAGTCATGTTCGGAAAGGGTATGTTGCATGAAACCAGAACGCAGCGAGCTTGGTGTCGCTATCAGATAGCGACGCCTCGATACATCGCTTTCCATAGAGAGAAAGCATTTTCTGGCGATTTTTCAGGGAATAAAATGCCATTTATGAATGCGACGTATCAGGGTGTCGTCGTCTGAAGGATAACGCGATGGGGAATTGTCGCCTTCCCGACTTTCAGCATATGGCCATACAAAGGGTTTGATCTCCTTGCATAGGTATAGGAGTGGCGTGGGCTTGAAGCGTTGGACTCTTAACCTAGAGAGCTACAAGATGGTGATGAAGACTGATTGATTTGACCAGGAAGAACCCACCAGGGCGATGGACTAATGAAGGGATACCATGATCGGATAAAGCCAGCTAGGCGATGATGAGCCAACGTGGGGCATCAATGATATGACAAGGAATTTGGCTCGACTTTTGGGTCAGAAATGGGTGTCTACACCTATCACTAGCGTTGTTGCTGCTACGGCTGCTGGGGCTAGCGCTCCTTGCTGGACGCCGTGCTGAAGTCTGGGGCAATTCTGGATCCGGTGCTCGGTGCTTGCCACACTTGAGACACTTCCCTGCCAACTTCCAACACTCTGTACCGCCGTGTGCCCTTCCACAGTGAGGACACATCTTCTTGTCGCTGGGCCTGAAGCTGGGGGATGGTAGCGTAACTACCTGCCGACTAGAAGCTGCCACTGGTTGCTAGGGTGACTGGTACACTGCCTTCTTCCTGTCCTACTTCTGGAAAGGTGGCACTGTCCTTTTCTACGCTGCCCTCTTCTCCTCCATGTACTGGTCCATCTCGCTCTCCTACCTGCACGCTGCGCTGAGAGCCTCATCTAGAGTACGGTGGTCAAAAGCAACAAGCCTCGACCTATGTGATGGTTTGAGCCCCATCACAGACTTCTTTGCCTTCTGTGCTCACACCGCAACTATATGGGGAGCAGATTTGGATAGCTCGGCAAACCTGGCCTCATACTCCAAAACCTTCATGGAGCCCTGAGTGAGAGAGAGAAACTCCTCCTCCTCTTGTCCTGGATGTGCTCGAGGATGAACTTGGCCTGAAATAGTCTCGTGAACTAGCCCAAGTTACCACAATAGCACCATCCTCGTACCTGGTACGTAGTATGGAGGCCCACCAAACATCGGCTCTCTCCTGTAAACACACAACCATAAGCACCAATCTAAACAAAACCTTAACTTAACACAAGTACATATTTTTATGTACCTATATCATGTAGGTAGCTAGGCTACTTTATCTTCCTCAGCACACCTGATGGCCTGGAAGATCTTCTCAACTTCCCTCATCCAGCTCTCTGTTAAAAGGGGTTGACTCTCCCCCTTAAAGAAGGCAGAGACATCCTCTTAAACCTCTCCGTGATGGACAAACCACCATGGCCATGCTCCTGTGGATATGAGCTGGAGCCTGAGCCTGAGACAATAAGCAACATATAAGCAATACATAAACAATCATGCATTCAACAAACAAGACTACTCCTATTTACAACTCTAACCTGTGCTTGCAGCTGAGCCTGTAAGTGCCGCATTTCTGTGCCTGGGTCTGCATCGCCCGACCAGGCCTTGCATGAACACGCGCTATAGTCCACAGGTGGTAGTGGAGGGAGTACCGTAGGACCCTGTGGTGTTGTGGCCTGCTGCTCACCCCTCTCCTCACGCCTCCTCTCATCCTCCCTAGCCTGAGCACCACGGCTTGCCATAGCCTGAAAAACAATTAATCTAGTTAGAATCTAAGTTACTTAGTCCTAACCATTTTCTTATCTATTTATAACTCATTATTAGATATTCCCACATATATGGAAAATTTCTATAAAGACTTTGAAATATTGTGTAGATGATGGCATATTTATGTACAATCTCAACCTGTTGCTCTAATACCAATCTCTGTAATGACCCTCCTTATACTGGTACGATTATATCAATCCCATCGATATTATAGGCGTCATTGCAGTGGGACATTTATCCTACACATCACAATAGGTCAAGATGTACATAAATAACAAAAGAGTACAGCGGAAATAAAAGAGAATCCTATTCCATCATCATTCACATATTCCACAATCTATATAGTAGTAAAGAAAAATACAATTGTCCATAATTATACAAGTCCATATGAAATAACATTGTCCATGTCCACATACTAGTACAAGTAAATGTACAATGTAGCAATCTCCACAAAACAGCTACTCCTCACGCTCGGAGTCGCTCCTCACTAAGTCCTCCTCAAGTACGAGAGCACCTGTCTCACCTATATCTTAAAGCAAGTATGAGTCTTTCAACAAGACCCAGAAAGTAACCTAAGGTACATCCTTACACACAACACACATGCTAATCTATTAAACAATGAAAAAATATATATCACATGATTCATTTCAATTAGGCAAATATACATGAACAACCTATACATGCTTTCTACACATATATGTAACATGATTTAAGATTTCAAATTTCTATTCATATCATTTCACAATTCTACACAATTAGATCATGAAATTATGCACATAGTAACTAACAATCCTAGCATGATAGCTAACATTTTTCTCATGCTTTTATGACACATATGCACATCTTTAGCTTGTTTTTAACATAAATATTTCTCATTCACATGGTTTTACATCTTTTCACATGCTATCACATTCACATAACACTAACACATGTTCACATTGCACATATTCACATTTTTCACACTTTTACACTTAATTGTCATGACACATAGTCCGAACCACCATAAAGAATGATACACATTCACATAACACATACCCGTCACCTAGGAAATATAGTGACGAATCTTGATAACTGTGCAGAACTGGGAGAAGCCCTCTCCACCCTAACCAGTGGTACTTGTCGACCTCCAGGATTTCATCTTATGCCAATAGGATATCACACACACAATGAGCCTTCCCATAGAGACTTTTCTACAGTACGGCTCCATAGCTTTCTATGGTAGCAGTGTCAATCTCAACACAGTTTACACATTAACACTTAATCACATGGTGTCATTCACTTATATGCACAATTTAACTCGTTCCCATGCACTTTAAACAAATATACATGATTCACTTTATAAAACTCAATGTCACTATTTTACAGTAGCAAATTTATCATATAGTGCCTAAACATGTTGCTAAACACTGAGATTTACATGATTTAAGTCAACATGCTTAACATGGTCTAATTATCCTTGTTAAAATACAAACAATACCTACTAACATCAAATAGTATCAAATTTTAAATACATTAATCATATTTTTCGCAACAGTAAAACTAATTTTTACCAATTAACATAATTTCTTGTAATTTTAGTGAAATATTCATTTAATAGGGTAGACAACAAAGTAGTTAGCTCTAACAGGTCCAAAACAAATGAATAGTCACTCTAAGATCATGATAATTTTTTGTAACCCTAACATGCAACGAAACTATTTATTTAGAATTAATATAGTTAAACATGCTTATTTTCTAAATATAGAAATTATACTAAATGATATCATGCTCAGAAAATGACAGAACCTCATGATATGACCTACAGACCATACCTGACCAATCACAATTTTTACAGCATGCACAGACCTCCAAACAGTCGAAAATCACAGTACAAAGACCAAACATATAGTTCTGTAGAAATATATGAACTTGACAGAAAGAGCCTTGCCTCCAACAAGGGTTAACGACACACTATGCTGCCGTCAACTCAAGAACTTGGTGGCAACAAGGTTGCCGTCAACCTCGTGTCTGCAGTAGGTGCAGACCGAACTCAAATAAGAAGGAGAATTGAGGGTTCCAGGACACGAATAAAATACGGAAAAATTACTAGGACCTAGGGGACATGTCTAGGGATGATACCCCTCAATTAATTACGTGGAAATAAATCTCTAAAGTTGTTGAAGAAGCCCTCCCCGGCCAATCCAAGAAGGTGAGATTTGCAACCCCATCAGTTCTTCACACCCCGCACAAAAAGGTCCTCCGGAGTCGGGGAGCTTCTACAACACTTGGAGTATCTCCTAGTCGAAGAAGATCTCCAGAAGACCTCCCTAATCGCCGGATCATGCTTTGAGAAGTTCAATTTTTCTCACAAACGAACCCTAGGTTTTTCTTTGAGCCAAAGGACCTAATCTGGTCGAAAACACTAGGTTTTATAGGGCTAATGGTCGGGGTACGCTTGGGATTAGGTTTTCCTACCATTTGGGTGGGTTTCCTAATTAGAACCTGGAGAAAACGTAGCCGTTTCAGATCTGGAATCGCAGACATAAATAAAGAAATAAAGGGCCACATTGCTGCCGTTAATAGGAAGTAGGCGTCCATCGATCTGGACGTCTATATCCCCTGCCCATGAAGTCAATGGAACATAGGTTGCCGTCAACCTGCCCTTAACGTCAAGGGATGTTGACGTTAATGAGGATTTCGGGTAGAACTCTAAATACATTAAACCAACATACATGTACAAAGATAATAGACATTATATATATAGAATTTGATAAATACAATATGCATAGCATTATTTAAATACAATATCCACAAAATTAAATTAATATAATATACACAGTATATATATATATTATATATATATAATATATATATATACATATGCACATAAGTAAATAAGTACTTATAATATGCACAAATTAAAATAGACATAATGAGAACAAAATTCGAAGGCCTTACAGCAACAATTCTTCAATGATAGCATGTGCAGGACTATAGGAGGGATCACTTCTTCAGTAGTTTGCCCAACATGATCAATATACTTTTGGGCAATATCTTCAATCCTCCTGTCAGGTGTAGGAGACTCTTCTTCTCTGACATCAACTTCTTCTTCTAGGACTTGTGGAACTTCAGAAGCTTCTCCAATGATAGCTTCTCCTTCTGCCACTGAGGTTTTGTCCACACATTTGCAACTAGTGAGAGCCCACTCTTCTTTAAATTTCTAGACCGAATGGGCTGACCCATCTTCTCCATCAATTCTCCCTTCAAATCAATCTCAAGGTGACTAAAAATCCTTGTGAGTAATGGGCATAGGGAAGGGACACTGCCAATTTGTTCTTCCTGTCCCAAATAACTTATGTAGCACACTTCATCCTTTCTATTATAACCTGAGCCATGTTGATGTCTTGTTTCTGAACAGCCTAGAACATCATGTCTGCATCTCCTTTAGTGCAAGATGAAAAAGGGGCACTCCTCGGCACTAAAATATGACAAACTATAAAGTGCAAAATTCTGTTGAAAGTGTTGAACTGCTTGATGTCGATCTTCCCATCCTTCAGTTTATACTTTGTTTCGATGATCCCTAGCCCCTTGGCATGAATATCTACTGACTCCACCAAACTATGCCCAACTGTAGAAACTCCAAATAATCTCTCCAATAGGTCATAGGTTATATGAATGGAAGTACCTTTGACTGTGGAAGTAAGAGACCCATCTTCTTCTATCTTCAAATAGGTATAGAAAGCCTTCGCCAGGTGTGGATAGCTAAACTGTGCATATGCCTGCCCACTTCAACCTCTGAATAGCTTTGACTACCCTGTGCATACCATGCTTCTCCAGATCATCTAGGTCCACGGCCTTGTTCCCACAAAGCTTGATCTTTACCGCTGAAAATCTTTCCTGTTGATCTGCCGTGAGGAAGGCGATGTTGTAGCCACCAACGCTACCGAAACTCTCAGAAGCGGCCATGGAATCAAGCAAGGTAGGGTTCTGGAGGATCGTGGGAGAAGAAGGAATAGAACCCCTCAAGAAATTTGAGCGGGAAGTAAGGTTTTCTTTGAAAGCACAAAGAGAGATGCCAGAGATGATGAGGGTTTCATAGGCTTTTGAGTGGAAAGAGATAAGAGAGAGAGAAAACAAATTGGTGAGGGAAGGATTATGGACGTAATAGAGGGACATAAAGGCGCTTTTTGAATGACAAAGCAATAAATGCAGATAACGACAAGATAAGAGAGGATATCGCAAAAAATAATGGATTTACTTATATCTAGTGTGGAAGGATAATTCTTATTCTGAATTTATTATTGTTTTTCAGTTTCATACAGATATATCTGTTACAAATTCCACATGTTTAGTTCCCTTCTAGGAGACGTAAATCTCTCTTGAGGTAAGGTTTTTGTAAAGATATCTGCTAACTGATTTTGATTATCTACAAATGAAATATGGATATTACCATTAGCTACATGATCTCTAATAAAATGATATCTGACCTCTATATGTTTCGTCCTGGAGTGTTGTACTGAATTTTTAGTCAGATTTATTGCACTTGTGTTGTCACACAGCAACGAGATGGCCTTGATGTGCAATCCATAGTCCTCAAGCTATTGTTTGATCCATAAAAGTTGAGTGCAACAACTCCCAGTAGCTACATATTCAGCTTCAGCTGCTGACAGTGCTACTGAATTTGCTTCTTTGAAGACTAGGAAATCAAGCATCTGGCAAGAAATTGACAACCACCACTGGTACTTTGTCTATCTACTTTGCATCCAACATAGTCAACATCCGAATAACCAATTAAACTATTTTCACTGGATTTAGGATACCATAGACATAAGTTATGAGTCTTAGATAAATATCTAAGAATCCTTTTAAATAATATTAAATGAGATTATTTAAGATCAGATTGATATCTTGCACACATGCATACACTAAATAAAATATCATGCCTACTAGCTATTAGATATAGGAATGAACCAATCATACCTCTATAAATTTTTTGATCAACTTTCTTACCTTCTTGAACACTATCTAACCTGGTGGGTGTGCTCATTCGAGTGGACAGTGGTGTTGCATTCTCAAATCCAAATTTCTTCAATAGTTACTTGGTGTATTTTGCTTGACAAATGTGTGTTCTTTCATTGCTTTGCTTGATTTGTATCCGAGGAAGTAGTTGAGTTATCCCATCATGCTCATCTTAAATTCTCCATGCATGAGCTTCTCAAAGTACTTGGACAAGGATTCATCAGTAGATCCAAAAATAATGTCATCTACATAGATTTGCACAAGTAATATTTTTGGGCCCTTGATTTAATAAACAATTTGCTATCTACCTATCCTCTGATAGAAACATGATTTAGTAAGAATGCACTAAGTCTTTCATACCATGCTCTAAGTGCTTGTTTTAAACCATATAATGCTTTATGCAGTTTTAAAACATGATTTGGGAAATATGAATCATCAAAACCAGGAGACTGTTCCACATAAACTTCCTCCTTTATATAGCCATTCAAAAATGCTGATTTAACATCCATTTGAAAAAATTTTAAATCTAAGGCAGATGCATAAGCAAGTAATATTCAAATAGCCTCTAGTCTAGCCACTGGGGCATAGGTTTCATTGAAATCTATGTCTTCCTTTGTCTTCCTTTTGGGAATAGCCTTGAGCACCAAGTCTAGCATGTTTCTAGTGATAACACCCAGCTTCATCAAATTTGTTCCTGAACACCCATTTGGTTCCAATCACAAGATGATCAGATGATCTCGGAACAAGGAACAAAACATGATTTCTCGTGAGCGGATTAAGTTCATCTTGCATGCCTAAAATCCAAGATTCATCAGACAGTGCTTCATTGACTGTCTTCGGCTCTATTTGAGATACAAATGCTAAATAATCACATTAATACTATTACCTCTAGTTCTTACCCCACCGATGGATCTCCAATGATATTATCTATTGATGATCCTTTTTGTACCTCCATTCCTTTGGAAGATCATCATGAGTGATATCCTTCTGTTGCAGTTCTTCCAAGGGTAGATCTTCATCATCTTTGATGGTTGTTTCTTTTAGTTTCTTGGATAGGTTTTCTGCATCTTCTTCATCACTACCAATATCCTTTCTCAAGGAGGTGTTAGACTCATCAAAAATAACATACACAGTTTGTTCTAATAATAACTTCTTTTATTAAAAACTCTATAGCCTTTAGGTTAGAAATGTACCCCCATAAAGATGCCTTCATCGGATTTGGATCCAACTTACCTATATCTCTCTTACCATTGTTGTGAATGAAGCATGGGCATCCAAATGTTCTGAGATGGCTGATCTTGGGCTTCTTTTGCTTGTACAACTCATATGCAGTCTTCTTCAGAATTGGTATGATCATGACTCTATTTATAATGTAACAGGCTGTATTTATGGCTTCTGCCCAGAAATATCTTGGAAGGTTATACTCAGATAGCATGGTCTAGCCATATCCAAATGTTCTTTTCTTCCTCTAAGCTACTCCATTTTGTTGTGCGGTTCTTGGTGCTGAGAATTATGTTCAATCCCCAGATCATCACAAAATTCTGCAAACTTGTCATTCTCCTCTACATCTGATCGGATACTAATGATGTTGTACTTCTTATCTTTCTGAACAAGTTTACTGAACTTCACAAAACTCTCAAATGACATCTTTATGCTCAATAATGATACCCATGTAAATCTAGAATAATAATCCACTATGACAAAATCAAAATTCTTTCCTCCCAACTAGTTGTTCTCATTAGTCCAAACAAATCCATATGAAGCAGTTCTAGTGGTTTGGAGGTCGTGACTATTGTCTTGGATTTGAAAGATGATCTTGCATGCTTTCCTTTTGCACACGGTTTACATATGTTGTCTAGTCTTGAGTTTATCTTTGGTAGACCTTCCACTAGATCATGTTTGATGTTTTTCTTGTTCCATCCAAGCTGCAGTGACCTAACCTTCTGTGCCATAGTTCAGCATTCTGCTCTTAACTTGCTGCTAGATAAATGTCTTTTTCCTACAACTCTTCTAGATGCAGTACATATAAATTCTTTTCTCTCTACTGGCATCAAAGATAGTTGTACCATCCTTGATGATCAAATAGTAAGATTCCTGAAACTTGATCTGGTGACCCTTGTCGCATAGCTGATTGATGCTGATTAGATTGTGCTTAAGTCCTTTGGCGCATAGAACATCTTCTATCAGGATTCTATCTTGGCTTCCAATGGATCCGCAACCAATTATTGACCCTTTTCCATTATCACCATAAGTTTGTACCTTCTTCATCCTTGATGTGCGAGAACAGTCTTTTGTTACCTATCATATGTCTTGAGCACCCGTTGTCCAGGTACCACTTTAATGCTCTAAGGCTTCCCTGCAATAAATCAATGAGATTTAGGTACCCAAGTTCTTTTGGGTCCTGGATGGTTAGCTTTTGCAGAGTTTCCTTTCGGAATCCATTTTAAGTGTTTGGTTGTATAGTTATTTTAGTATGACCTAATTTATTACAATGAGTACAGCAAGGGATATTATTTATTATCCTGTTTGGTTTATGGTTCTTATTCTTATTTGATTTATAGTTAGGATTTTGTTCAGCTATGAATTTTGGCATTGGATAGATTTTAGGATGAATGACAGTTTCTTCATTATCCGGTGGAGTATTACCTAAGTCATATTTCTTCCTACCTGGTTTTCTTACTCCTTTTATATTAAGGAAGATTTTCCATTTGTGAATTTTCAATTATAGTTGTTAAATTTTCATTATCTTTTGTAGTGTGTTAATTTCACTTTTAAGTTTGCTTGTGGTTTTCTAATTGTCTAAGTTTGATATCTTTTCATTTTTAGTTTTTATATCTTTGCATAACAGTTCATTTCATCTCTCCAATTCAGAGATTTGTTTTTCTAATTGCTCAATTTTAGATTTTAATCTAAGTTAGTTATTTCTCAGCATGCATAATTTTTCTTAGTTGTTTTTAAAATTTACAGACATCTTTATATTTACTATATAGTTCATTATAAGCATCTTATGAATTATCTGAATCTGATTCATTGCAAGATGTAAAGAACGAGTCAGAAGTTACCTTATCATCAATATTTGCCATGAAGGCCTGGTTGGCCTTTTCTTTTTTTCTTCACTGGAGCTAGACTCACTATCTGAGTCACTTTCATTGTTCCATGTAGCAGCCATGGCTTTCTTCTTGTACTTCTTGAATTCTTCATGTTGTCCTTCTTTTTGAACTCTGTCCTCTTTTGTTTTGGACATTCAGCCTTGATGTGTCCAGGCTTCTTGCACTCGTAGCATATTGGTTCAGATCTCTTGACATATTTGCCTTCAGATCTTTTGAAGCATCTAACCTTCATGAAATATCTTCTTCCTAATTGGTATTTCTTCTTAGCTAGTATGCGCTGCAGTCTTTTGGAGAGTAAACCTTCTTCATCTTCACTGCTCTCATTACTTTTATCACTTTTTGATTCGCCATCAGAGGTGTCTTCTGTGGCCTTGAGAGCATTGTTGTGCTTTTTCTTGCTGGAAGATTCTTCCAGCCTTTCCATGTTTTTCTCATAAGCCATTAAAGACCTAATGAGTTTTTCAGTGACATTCTCCAAAGATCGTTAGCTTCTTCTATTGATTTACCTTTCGAGTCCAAGAAGTTGGTAGAGACCTTAGTATTTTTCTTACTATATCTCCAGTCTCATAGGTTTTTCCAAGCCCAACCAGACCATTGGTGATGTCTGTGAATCGACTGTACATTTGGGAGATGGACTCCCCAGACTACATTTGAAATCTTTCATACTTACCTACCAAGATCGATTCTTGTTTCCTTTACCTTGTCAGTTCCTTCATGTGTGAGCCTCAGCTTGTCCCACATCTCTTTAGCTGACTTACATGCTGATATCTTGTTCAATTCTTTCTTACTTAATGAACAACACAGTAGACTTTAAGCTTTGTTGTTTTGAGATAGCATCTTCTTGTCTTCATCTGTCCATTTGTCTTTATTGTTGGTACTTTGAGATCTCCTTCTTCGATAATTGTCCAAAGTTGGAAGTCGAGAGCTTGGAGGAAGAATTCCATTCTTGTCTTCAAGTAGTTGTAGTCCTCACAATCGAATAGAGGAGGTCTGTTGGCTGACTGTCCTTCCGCATGACCTTGAGCTGCCATTTGTCTTTGCTCTTCAGATCGTGAGATCTACTTACTCGAGAGACTTGGCTCTGATACCACTTGTTGCACAGATAGCAGCCCAGAGGGGGGTGAATGGATTGCTAAATTTTTTTTAAGAGTAATTCTTGTAAATAAAACGCTTGACAAAGAACACTAAGTTCGATAGTTAGAGTTAGTGTTAAATAAAGACAAACAGAACAAACACACAGAAAAATGGAAATTTTATCATGGTTTGGATCTCCTATCACAAGTAGTCCTACATCCAGTCCCGAATTGTAGAACCCCAGAAAATTCAGTAATTTAAAATTTTAAATAAATAAAATAAATTATTTCTGTATTATGAAATGGTAGAACATACGTACCACTATCGTATATGCAAGAACACATTGTAAAATTCCATAAAATTATAAATCAACTACAAACATTATTCCTAAATGTTCCACAAAGAAAGTTGTGCAAAACAAATCAATTGGCCAAGTGTACGTCACATTGTGACTAATTATCCAAATTAGGAAACTAAGTCGGAAAACTGTTAACACGAAAATATACATGGTTATAAATTAAATAAACATGTTGTAGAGACTTCCATCATTATTGATGACCCATTCTCGGAATTGGGCCAATGGATCACTTTTGGCCCAAGAATAAAATGGAGCAAGAAAAATACCGAGAAATTCGTAACCCAAATTGAGCTGAATTTAGGAAGAGGTAATTGGGGCAATTCCTAAGGCAATTAGGCTTTCTTGGCAACCCAAATTTGTGGCTAACCATGGTGGGAGGATTCCTAAAGCCTCACACACTCTATTAGGGTGAGAAATCATAAAAACATGGAAGGTAGGTGACCAAAACCGCAACCCTCCCTTCCTACACCCAATTGGACTTCTAAAAATACTAGATGCATATATACTTGTCATGAAACCCTAGGGTACGATTTGCACATTGTTACGGTCGTGGGAGGCTGTTCTTGAGCACAAGAAGTGGAGGAAATCGCCCCAAACTCGGAGCTTTCTTCTCTGCTACGTCAGCATCAACCTGTGCAGATAGCTCTTCTTGGAGTCAACCAAGGTAGGCCACCCTAACCAAATAGTGCAAGACTTATACCCCTGGAAAAAGGGTCGACTCTAGTTCCTAATCCCACTGGTTTTCCTATTTTTGATTCAGTAGATCGGGTGCAGTAAGGGTTCTCCACCAAGTGGTCTGATAGAGGGCTTTCTGGAAAAATATGGCTCTTCAACCCAAAAGGTAGGTGATCTCGAGCCAAATATAAATAAATATTATATCAATATGTATAGCATCGAGTCTACTTTCATGTCCAAGTGATTTCATCGATTTTCATTAAGTACATCTTGTGTTATAAGCGTTTTGCCAAAGTCGTGCTTGTTAACATTTTTCATGTTCATGTCGATTTGTCACACATCGCAAGGCCAATTTTAATGATTCCAAAATCATAGTTCTCTTCTAGTCATGTTCCCAACATGTTTCATGTTGACACTTTTGTCCCAAGAGCCATAGATTAGATGTTATACGCATTGCACGAATCGAGTGCCTATTTTCTGCGTTTTTGGGCAAGAAGCCAAAACGCGACATGACCAGGCGTCGCGTTTTGGCCTGCATGAACTGACCACTAATCCGACGTGTTCATGTGAATCATGATCGTGCCCTACATCACGATTTTGTGTGCACCCGTACGGTTCTGGCGACTCAAACTATGCCCTGCATAAAACGCGACGTGGACTCCCGTAGCGATTCGCCCGTTTTACTGCTCAAGGATTTCAAGCGATTTTTATATTGTTATTTTAAATGTTTTTCATGAACGCGGCGGGGTAAACGATCGCAATTCATGCATGAAGGTGATGACATAGGCCGTCGTGATTTGCATCTTCACATGATAGTATTGTTCCGACTGTACAGAACGTTATTAAATGCGTCGATTGTGTCCGACACAGATTTGAAGAACTACCTGAGACTTGTTTTACATGTATAGAGTTCATTATTTGCATCTCTTGGTTCTGGTCATTTCATGAGGTATGTTTAATGTCCTAAAATCCGTCAACCCATTAAAAGCTATAACTACATCAATGTCATTCTAATTGTTCTTTAATGATGTGACCATTCATGCAAGTAGTGATTTGCTCTACTTACTGTTCTATCTTGCTTAAATAATAATTTTTATTTTAAATGTGTCAAACCCATGTATAATTAAATGCATAGTTCATCTCATGCTCTCATGTGAATCGTTTTCCGCAAGTTTGACACCAATGGATTGTGGATTGAGACACGTGTTCACTACAAACTTGCACTCATAGGCAGCCCTTTCTTGGGGGAATGGAAACTCACAGTCGGTCATTCCGTATCGGAAGTCTAGTGACCTTTCTCTTAAGACCTTTGTAATTCTCCGTACTTCGTGGATTCCTTTATGGAGATCGAGTTGGTTGTACCATTGAAGTTTCCTGGAGATAGCATGCACTTCCTTTCTTCTCTTCTTCTCATAGTGTGATTAACATCTAGACTTAAGCCATTAATGTAAAGAGTGAAGTAATATATAAATTACACCATTGTGCTGTCAAAATTATCTCTTGACTATTGTATCATGAGATCATGTTCACATTACTTACTACTTGAACATGACATTACACATGCTTACATCATGAATCTCTTATTAGCCATTAATGACTGTGGGTATCTACATTTAAAAATAGTGAGATGTTGATCGGGCACGGAGAGTGTCCAAGGGCTCCAGTCTAGCCACAATGACAGAGAGTCATAATATACTGTTAACCATGGGGTATAATGATTACTGGCGTTGCATCTGCGCTTGGAGTACTTGCGTGTTGAATGCTAGATACAATAACCACATAACGTGTCCTAGTGTGCATTTCAAGGTGGATCTTTCCTTGGTGTACATTAGTGTCTTCGTGCTTGATTAGTGTTACATGATCATGCTCATCCTTGCTTGCTTGTGTGATATGGCTATCATGTAATTATTGCATTTAAAGTGATATTTTGCGTGCTTGTTACATGCCACACTAGTGATAACATCTTGCTCGTTATATCAATTCTATATCTTGCTCTATCATGATCACTCAATCTAGCTTGTTCATGTATGATGTTTTAATGAGTTTTATTCGTACGTGCATATCTTGACAATCATGCTTACCTAGTTCTAAATTGCAAGTCCTTATATAATTCCCTGCACATCGAGATATAAATCCTACTGGGCTAGTTTGCTCATTCCCTACTTTTAACCATCTACGTGACTATGAAATTCAAGAATAGGAGCAAGTCGAGGGTGGGAATGCGTCCAAGTGATGAGCTTCCCAACACTTGAGTCTATCTATAGTTAGTTGTCTGGAGTGTTAGATTCATGTAGTAGGTAGTGAGGAATAAATGTACTTTTCCTTTTATTGAGTCTTAGTCCTGCTATACAATGTTTAAGTGTTGTATTAGTTCACTATGATACATTGAGATGAGATTTGAATACAATTTCAATTGAGATCATTATTTGAGCCATTATTTTGTTGTGTTGATGTACATTTAGTGCTTGTTAGCTAGAGGCTTATTTTCCGACTATTCTGTCTCAGAATATTGACTCGAATTATCCGAATTAATATCCGCTACGTAATTCTCAGGACATGTCAGTTTGGTAGTATCAGAGCCTAGGAAAAACCAAATAGGTATATGTCTCATGAATAAGAGATACCTATGAACCTAGTCATATAAATTAAACATATTACCTATGAGAATGGTTTCGAGACTCGGAATATGTTATAATAACAAAACACTCCTACCCATTAACTCTTATAATGTATCTAAAGACATTAATTGGTTTC
>CM024758.1:47708137-48002688 GCA_014218235.1 Colocasia esculenta
TGGTACAAGGATCGTCCTTGAGCCATGGCTGATGTCCTTCCCACGACGGCGCCAAAAGTGTGGAGGCTTTTTCTTGTTTGGGCTGGAACCCGCTGGGCCTACACTTGAGAGGGAAGAAGAACGCCGGTGCGGATGAAGCCTGCAAACCAGAATAGGATCAAGGGGGCCCAGTTAAGAACCGGGGGAACCCTCCGATGCCTAAGTCAGTATGAGACTTGAGAGAAGAGAGTTCTCGTGTGTGGAGCGCTAAGGCGTGTGTGAGCAAGGTGCCTTGGATCACGTACCATTGTCTGGAGGCTTACCAGTGCCTTTTATAGGCTGGAGCACTGAGGGAGAGAGATACGGAACATCCCTGATCAGTGCCGCAAAGGGCGCACCTGTTAGCGTCCTTCCCGGGGGTTACGCGTTGAGGCGCCTGTTGAGAAGCTGGGCAGTTAACGCACCACCTCATCGTGGGGCAACGCATGGTGTAGCCATTGTAACTGCATAAGGTGATGAAGGCTGCTCCGCTCCATCCTGGGAGGAAGGTACCGAGCAGGTAGCCTATTAGGTGAGGCAGACCTGTTGTTCGGTATTCAAACCCGCTGCTAGGCACCTGGTGCCCGGAGGTCTATCTTGCTGTCAGATGCCTGATGCAAGGAAGTGTTGTCCGTGCAAAAGGGTTTTAGGGAGCGAACCGAGCAGACCCTACTCGGAGGAAGGGCCTTTGTCCGAACAGGCTGGGCAGTGCCCAAAGACGACTGCTGGGTCCCACTGATACCTGAACGCAGGAGCCGAACACGGATCCTTGAAGCCACTCTTGAAATGTCCGTGGCGCCTTGCGATAGAGCCACGTCTGCCTGCCAGACTGGGCCGGGCCATGATGGGCCCAATGCATGATGTGGCTAGAAATAGCCACCACATATTCCATTTGTGCAAGTACATACATTATCACATATCTCTGTGTGTGTTTATTTCTGATAATAGATTGTATAATTTGACTGGATCATTCATTGCTTATATAGTTTTTTGTGAAAGAACCAACTGAATCAAGCTCTTCTTGATTGTACTCTGCATTATTCTGAGAATACCTTCTCATGGCTATGATTTTAGTCTGTTTAATTATATACTCTATCATTAAAGAAAGAAAAATAACATAAAGAAAAACAACATAGGATCCTACTCACAGTAATCCTACATTAAGGTTTTTTTTTTCCTATAGATAGTGGCATGCTTGCAGTGGTTTTAATGAAGTTTCTGTTAAACGATTAATGTACCTTTATATAGTGCATGGGTTTTCTTCTTTTTACACATCTCTTTTTCTTCCTGGAACAACTTTGTCGTGTTGCCTCAACTTCACCTCAACTGTTTAGATTGCACTTTGGAATAGAAGATCCATTAGATTGAGATGAGCAAAGGCAATTTCTGATGTTCATTATATACTATTTTAGGCCTAGAGTTTCATGTTCTTAAGTGGTGGCGGAGTAATAGTACATGATATCTTTGAGTAGATGTCATAGGTTAGATGAATGGCATCTGTAGCTAAGTCATTGGGGGAAAAAGTAAGGGAAGCCTTGGTCAACTATATATATTCCCTTTGTGCAATATGGTTATTACATATATTTCTGTGAGTTTGGGCATCTGAAAATAGATTATATAAACCAACTAGATCTGTGAGCTTTGATAGGCACATTTTCCCCTGGACTTGCAGATACACCACTCGAATTTGAGTATGCCGATAGAGATTCTGTGACTAGAGTTGTTGGTTCGGCTGTTGGCAATTTCAAAACCATCATCAACTCTGCTTCCTCCTCTAAATCCCCTTTTCTTGGTTTTTGCTCACTTAGAATTGAAATACAAGGATCATTGCAAGATATACTTCTTGAAAGGCATGGTAAGGGAACTCCAGATGTAGGGGTCATTACAGCTACAAAGCCCATAGAATTCTTTTCAAGAAATTGCTTGTCTCCCTCAGGACTCTGGGTGTCCTATGCAACCAGCGGATTGTAGGACTTAAATCCAATTGCTGTAGCAGTCTCATCGTCCTTCCACAAAATGGAAAGAATGATAGTGTTTCATCAGTGACACAATGTCATGAGATAGAAAAACTCAAAGCAAGTGATAGACCTATGACACTTGATGAAACCAAATATATAATGACCAATGAAAAATAATGTACATAATCTTATTATGAGTAGAACACTATCATTCTTTCTCAAACTTATTCATGGATTATATGTATTTTTGGCCATGCATACCACATGCCTATGATATACTCTAGTCATCACACACATAAACATGCACACATGATAAATACTAGTCATGCGATTTTTTCCTTTCCTGATGAACATTTGATACCACAAATCACATAAAGATTCTCATGGATAAATGCACAAGCAGAAGCTCATAATATCATCCAGTCCACGTATCACCCATATCTTTTTAGAAAGTACTATCACTGTACATTGACTCACCATAACTCTCTCAAAACATTTTCAATGTGATATTTTATTTGTTGTTATCATGTTCGTGACATAAGTAGGATAGAATATTATTGTGTGCATGGAGACTCTTGAAAATTTTAGTACCCAAAGGTGCAATTTTCTTGATATCAAAGTGTAACGACCCTCTTCATACCGGTACGATTATACCAATCCCCATCAGTATAAGGGCGTCGTCATAGTGGGACATTTACCCAACACTGGTCGATAGGTTGATATGTACCTGGATAGCAATAGAGTACAGCGGAATAAAGTAAACACTCAACTCTTAATCCGTCACCAACACACATTCCATAATCTAAATAGCGAGATAGAAGGACAATGTCCACATTAATACAAAATAAAGAGAGTTACAATGTCCAAAATATTGTTCATACAATACTCCTTTTTGCGCAAAAGAAAGTACAACTGGTAACAGCTCCACAAAATAGTCTTCTAATGATGATCCTCGCCACGCTACCTTCTAGTGCACGATACCTGTCACCTGTACGCCGAAGCAAGAGTGAGTCCAAAGACTCAGCAAGCGACACTACTCATGATATACACATACAAGTCTTAGTGGTTTCTACATGCACTTTTACAATTAACAACACATAGCATGCTAGTCAATTCAAGTTTTCTACCTATCATGAGAATTCTACAATTTTTATACATAACTCATGCTTTCAGATTTGAAAATGAAATTCACCTATCACATGATCTCTATTCCATTTGCTCAGAACTTTAGTCTTTTAAAGAGCTAAAACATGAAACCTATCAACATGAACAATTTACACACATGAAAGGGGAACACTAGCATGGATTTCGCATAGTTTTAAACACATACACGAACCTTTTCACATGCTTTAGATTGCTGATTTCATATGATTCAATGACTATAAATCTACACATGAGAACTACAATAATACATAAACACATCATGTGAACAAGTAATCAAGCTATCTTGCACTCATTTTCACTAATTATCCCTAACATGGATTCTAGGCATTATGCACACATAAGCATGATAATGACAACATAGTTTACTGATTTCACATGGTTTCCAATAACACATTCTCACAATCTCGGTTTCACATGATTTCATACTTACTCATTCACGTTGTTCACTTTTACACATTTGACACGTACACATGTTCACACTTATACAATTTACTCATTTCCACATCATTTTCTCTCACTTTCACTTATCACATATCACATCGATTGCACTTACCACGTGCATCTTGGGCACTTACCACGTGCCATATTCACATATTTCACATTTTACTCATTTTTCATTACTTAAACAATTTGCCATGACACATAGTCCTAACCACTAGTAGAGGACACTAACAATATTTCATAGCTCGTGCTCATTCCTTAGCACAGCTCTCAACACAACTCATTACACAACACATGACACAACACTTACACAACTCATACACATACTCACCACCTAGGCAATACAGCGGTGAATCTTGGTAACTGCGCAGACCGGAGACGCCCTCTCCACCCTATCCAGTGGTACTTGTCCACCTCCGGGGTTTTCCCAATGCCTTTGGGACAAACTTATATCACATGGAGCCTTCTATAGGGACTTTTCTATATACGGCTCCCGATGCCTCTGGGTAGCAGTGTCACATAGGCACAGCTTTTACACTTTATACATTTACCATTTTACACATGGTTTTACACATAACTCATCTCATTTCATTCACTTTCTCACTCACATTAATATCTCTGTTTTTCCTAATCATGGCACTACAGAATTTCAAGAGTTAAACACAGTAAACACATTAATCATGCTGGTTTTAGACTATAACAAATCACATTACGATCATATGCATGATTATCACCTTTCACATGGAAAACACTAACTTTTTATTTACTGTTCCAAATGGCCTGAAATTTTAACCACATGCTGGTTTCGGGTTCATGATGATACCCTCAATTTTTCAGATTTTTCTGAACTATATAGGATTTTCATAAAAATCAAACACCTATTTTTGCATGTTATTCACAATTTACGTTAACATGGAATTTACACATCATGCAGTTTACCACTTGCTGTTTAAACATAAACTACCAACCTATGCATGAATTTAGAGTGCAAAATTTCCCTAATTCATACATCTATGGATTAAACACTACGAATCATTTTTTTCATACTTCTATTTTATCGAACCGAATCTATTAACAAATTGCACAAGCTGGATAAGTTACCTAATTTTGTAAACACACATGCTGACCCACATCTTCATGATTAGACCGAAATCAAGGCATTCAACTAATCCTAATCATGGAGCATGGACATGCTAAAGTTTCATCAAGTCATGCTCATAAGTTTAAAAGACACCATTAACCACATTCATCCACACACCACAATGATAATATACATATCTTATAGGAATACCATATATCTCATCACGGAAATCATAACGAATTAACGTACAAGAGGGACAGAACAGCTCACTGTTCTGTCCAGAAGGATTTGGGCAGATTACTTCCTAAGAGCATGGATCTAGCCATTTCCACAAGAGTTCTATTCTTTCTTTCCACAACTCCATTTTGTTCTGGAGTTCTAGGTGAAGAAAACTTGTGAAATATTTGAAATTCAGCACATAGATCAGAAAAGATGTGTTATCAAATTCACCCCCATGATCAGTTAAAATGTTTTTGATTTTATATGGATAAGTTGTTAAGATAGTGGTACAGAAATTCCTGAATTCAAGGCAAGTATCACTTTTATGGGATAGAAAGATAACCCAGGTAAATCTAGTAAAGTCATCAATGATTACAAACCCATATCTCTTGCCACTTAAGCTTAGAACTCTTGTTGGCCCAAAAAGGTCCATGTGAAGAAGTTCTAGTGGCCTAGATGTAAGTACCTCATTGAAGGTTTTAAAAGATTTCCTAGTTTGTTTTCCTTTAGCACATATCCCACAAACTTGATCTTCAACATTAGAAAAAGATTCAGGAAGACCCTTAACTAAGTTCAGTCTTAACAACTTATTCAATGTTCTGAAACTTGCATGGCCAAGTCTTTTGTGCCAAGTCCATGCAATTTCATCTTTATTTGCAACAAAGCAAAGATTTTCAGAGAATTTTTATTAAGGTTGATCATGTAGACATTGTTTTCTCTTTTTCCAAAGAATTTGAATTTTATCAGTTGATGAATCAATTATCTTACAAAAATCAGATTCAAACACAACTTTGTGACCTTTGTCACATAGTTGGCTGATACTGAGCAAATTATAATCAAGACCATCAACTAATAAAACATTATCTACTGAGTTTGAAGAAGTTTGACCAACCTTTCCAGATCCAATGATCTTTCCTTTATTTTTACCTCCAAATGTAACTGACCCTCCCTCCTTTTCAAGCAGGAATGAGAATTTGGCTCTGTCTCCCGTCATGTGTCGTGAACACCCATGTCAAGAAACCATACATTGGTGTTGGGTGTACGACCTTCCTGCAAAAAGATCAGTGGAGAGAAATTTTGGTACCCAAACAAGTTGGGACCATCAGAATGTTTGAATATTGTCAGTAAATCTTTTCTCACCCAAATTTGACCTGTTTTTGATTTTTGTTTTGATACATTGGTCTTTTCATCCTTTTTCTGTTTGTTCTTTCTTTTAGGAATGAAAGCACCAAGATTTTTGTTTTTGGTAGGAGGGGAGTTTTTCATTTGAAATTGGAGTTCAGATGAGGAGGTGGAATCCAGGATTTTGTTGGTACATCAAGAAATTTGGATAAAGGAATTGAGGATGATACCAACATGGATTTTCATACCATTGGCTCCAAGGATTGGTCCAATCATCTTGAAATGTTGTCTTGGAGGTCCAAGGTTTTTCATGAATTATTTCTTTTGACTTTTCTTATTTTCAAATTTTTATTTGAATTTTTGGTTGAGTTGTTTGCAGCTTTTGATGTTGAGCAGATCGACCTCTCCTGTACTGGTGTCGACATAGCAGCCACAGAAGCCTTGTTCTTGTGGACTGGTGTCGACCTGTCAGGGGACTGTGTCGACCTGATGTCTTCTTTTGTTTTTGAGTTTTTGCTTTGTTTTGTGTTTTGTTTAAGGTTTTGTTTGCTGTTTGTTGAATTTTGTGTTCTCAAGATTAGGACCCTTGACAAATTTAGATAGTGGTGCTTTGCCCTTTTTCTCACCAGATTTGTCTTTCATGGGTTTCTTTTTGTTGAATCCTAATCCATGAGAGGTGGTTGTCATGGTGGTTCCTAGCAGTGCCTCTAAGTTATCTTTACCTTTTGTGAAGGTTTGGATAACTTCATCCCTTTCTTTTAGCTGATTTTTAAGAGTTTCAATTTCTTCAATCTTCTGTTGTTTTTCTTGTTTTTTAATTTCCAGCTTTTCAGTTAAGTTTTTGAATTCTTGGGAGGCCTTTTGAGAGGCAAGCTTCAGATCATCAATTAGATTCATGAGATTTTCTTTTTCTTCAATTAATTTTGTTATCTCATTTTCTAGTTCACAAGTTTTGTTGTTTGACGATTGGTTATTATAAAGATTTTCAACTTTCTTTTTGATGTGTTTGTTTTCTTTTCTCAATTCAGAATATTTTTCAACTAATTTGCATACACATCCTGCCAATCTTCAACAGTAAAGTCTTCAAAAGAAGTATTTTCCTTTTCTTCAGAATTGTTGGCCATGAAGCAAACCTCCTCACTTTCAGAGCTTGAGGATTTCTTCTCTTCTTCTTCCTCACTTGAGTCTTCATCAGACCAAGTGGCTACCATGGCCTTGGCTTCTTAAATTTTGAAACTTCTTGTGCTTTTCTTTCTTGTTCTCAGGACACTCTCCCTTCATGTGTCCTGGTTTGTTGCACCGTAACAGACAATATTTTCGTCAGATTTGTGATTCTTGTTGAAATTAGAAGAGGAAGTGTTTTTCTTACCTGAGAAAAACTTCTTTTTCCCAGACATTTTTCCTTTTCTGTATTTCAAGAATTTTCTGAATTGCCTGGTCATGAGGGCAATTTCATCCTCATTTGACTCAGACTCCTCAGAACTTGTCTTTTCCTGACTTTTATCTTTATTGCTTGAAGAGGCCTTAAGTGCCATAGGCTTGGTCTTAATTATGTGTTCTTCATTTCTTTTAAGTTGATTTCATATGTCATTAAGGATCCATCAATTCATCCAAAGATTTTGGACAGATCTTTTGAATCTTCAATGACAGTGGCCTTTGTATGCCAAATTGAAGAAAGTGAACGTAAGATTTTTCTTACCAAGTCTGCATTGTATATTCCTTACCCAAGGCCTTTAATCCATTCACAATCACCATGAACCTGGCAAACATTTCAGAAATATTTTCGTTAGACTTCATCATGAAAAGTTCATATTCTGAAACTAGAATATTTGCCTTAGTCTCCTTTACTTGTGATGTTCCCTCATAGAGTAATTCGAGTTTATCCCACATCTCTTTGGCAGATTTGCACATTGAGATTCTCGAATACTCCTTGGGATGGACAGCACATTGAATCATGTTCATGGCACTATAATTCAATGTAGCTTTCCTTATTTGTTCCCTAGTCCAGGTGTCTTCTTCTCCCTGGTTTTCATAGGGACCCACTTCCACTACTTTCCAGATCTCATAGTTCTGGGCCCTTAAAAATACTTGCATTCTGTTTTTCCAATAAGAATAGTCTGTCCCATTAAAGAATGGTGGCCTATTTATGGAATGACCCTCAGCTATGAAACCTTTGGAATCCATGACTCTAAAGCAGAAAGAAAATGCTTAGCAGACAAATAGGCAAACACTCAAACACACAACACTCAGAAACAAAAACTGCTCAGATCAAATCAGATCAAAGTAAACCCGCTCTGATACCAATGAAGGATCGAAGTGAAGGTGTGGATAAGATCTAGAAGGGGGGGGATGAATAGATCTATACCACTTTCTGCGGAAGCTTAAGCAATTTAAAAACACTTTTGAATCAGAGGCAATTTTATCAGTGAAAAACCACAGATCTGATGAGATTTGAGTGAGTTGGTAAAATATATGTGAAACAAGTTGATTAAGTGAAATTAACCGATCCTATGCAAGCATCTAACGATGAAATGATCAAACCACAATTAGACAAATGCACAAGGATTTTTAGGTGGTTCGGAAATCACCCAAGTGATTCCTACATCCACCCCTCACACCCCGTGAGGATTCACTAAAACAACTGGGTAACACACCCACTGGAGCCTGACAACTCCAACACTTGAGAGCTTACAACTCACACAACTTCTAGAGCAAGACTACTCTAGAACAACTGAGCAAGACTGCTCAACACAACCTTGAGTTAGACAACTCAAACTGAGCACAACGGCTCACAACAACCTGAGCACAATGCTCACACAACTTGAGCACAATGCTCACATAAGACTTGCTAGACACCAACTCAAGACATAGACCTTCTAGCAACAGATCTAGTCGAAAATGAGAGCACTAATGAGAGCTATGCAGAAGCACTTGCATAATCTCAAAAGATATCTCAGAAGAACAGAAGTACAATGAATTGTATTAAATAACTTCGTTCTTCAAGTGTACTCCCTTGCAGAAGCTTGGATTGGGAAGAGGCTTGCAATCTTGAAGTCCAAAACTGATGCTCTGCACTTTGGAATTGTTGGATCTTCCTTGAGTTCTTCTTTAACGAAGGCTTCTACTGGATCTGCTTCCTTGGGATGCTTCAGAGGTTTCTGCAGGGATCACACTCCAATTCTCACACTTGGATTGGTGATAATTGGTCTTCTGGAAGCACTTGGAGAGCAGAGGAGGGAGACGACCTCTTGTAGCCGCCAGGAAACTTTCTGGAGGCTCTAAGAGTAGTTGGGTCTCTCTTGTGTGATGGGGGGCTGATTAGGGACCTTTTATACCCAAAGATTCCAAAGATACCCTTTGGGTACAAGGGCACACGATTCTAGGTTGATACCCCATCGCCCTAGGCTGACACGTGTAAACATCCATCTTAGGATGGAATCTTTCCGTAGTGTGTCGACCTGCCCTGGTGGTGGTGTCGACACACTGCTCAAATCTTGAAACAGGCTGTTCTGTGAGCAGGATCCAGTGTCGACCTGCCCTGAGAGTGCGTCGACCTGCTATCCCCATTTGAAAACTGCTGTTCTGGGAGCAGGATCCAGTGTCGACCTGCCCTGAGAGTGCGTCGACCTGAGTAGTGTAAATCCTGGAATCTGCAACTCGTGTCGACCTGCTTCTGGACTAGTGTTGACACAGTCTAGGCAATTCTTCAGCTTTTTGCCTTTGAAACTGAGGTGTTGTGTCGACACCATTGAGGGGGTGTCGACACTTCTTTTGCAAAAAGTGTTTGTACCTGAAAATTTAAACACATATATCATTAGTTAAATGATTTATCATGAACATAAATGATAAGTGATTTGAAACATGCTTTTTGAACATTAACTTCAGGTATGATGTTTTTGACATGTTTCATTTAAATTGCTTTTGAAAACACCTCTTGTCATCATCAAAATAGGAGGGAAATGATATGAATATACACTCAACCCAACATATGCAAGCTCCTCTAGGTGAGAAAGTCTAGCCCTTATATGAATTGTATGAGAGTCATGCAACCAGACATCATCCCCCCATAAGTTCTTATGGGGAATATGTTTATATTTTTAAATTAGTTTCCGCTGATGATCAGTCCATCTCTATATAAAATTTATCATGAATTATATATGTAATTTTTGGTGATTAACAAAACCTTGTAAATTATTTTCTAACAACTGTTTCTAAAGTTTATCCACATAAATAAATCTAGCAAATCTGTAAGGTATCCTCACACACTACTGTAAGTTCAAATGCATATGTTTTTGTCTAAGTACACATCAATTTCCTTTATAGAAACACGATTCGATTGCCATAATGATTCTATAAGTCACTTAAATAATGATTTTCATCTCACAACGATTTCATAAGTAAAATAACGATTTCCGTCTCACAACGATTTCATAAGTAAAACAACGATTTCCATCTCACAACGATTTCATAATAAACAATGATTTGATAAAAAACACGATTGCTTTCACTTAAAGAATGATTTGATCGAAACAACGATTTGCTTTCACTTAAAGAACGATTTTTTCGAAACAACGATTTGCTTTCACTTAAAGAATGATTTGATCGAAACAATGATTTGCTTTCACTTAAACAACGATTTGATCAAAAAACGATTTGATTTCACTTAAATAACGATTTGATCGAACAACGATTTGCTTTCACTTAAAGAACGATTTGATCGCAACAACGATTTGCCTACTTAAACAACGATTTCTCAAAACAACGATTCACTTTTTACTTAAACAACGATTTGAGCACAACAACGATTTTTTGCTTAAAACAACAATTTCATGATCGATTTCACTTAAACAACGATTCTATTGAAACATCGATTTCATCTGCTCATCGATTTCTGTTAAGTAATGACTTTGTACAGAACATCGATTTCATTTTATTAATACATGGATTATTTCACATCGACTTGGTCTCAACATGGATTACATTCTCACATGATTATATCATCGATTTGATATCAATATCATTTCTATACAGAATGTTCTTTACTTTCAAATAATTTATATAGCTCTTGAACAGTCTTGCTTTATCTTCTTATTTAAGAATCATTCCTTATAATATTTAAATCTGCATATGCTAAAAAATCTGTGGATTTCAAAAGCCTTCCCGCGCATCATACTGCATCCTAAGATCTTGATCATTTATTGTGTTAGTACAATATTTCCACATAATATATCCTTGCTTACATCACTTGTCACGTAAAGTCCTGCTTTATGTGATGAAGAATAACCTTTCCTTTTGGTGTATCTTCATACTGCACGACTACTAATGTTGACTGACAATTTAGACAAAGAAAAGTTATCTAGGTGTCAACATTTATTGTATGCAGGACTTTTGTATAAATGCACGTCAAGATGAAGTTGTCAACCTGACAAAAAAGATAGAAGATTCAGACAATCTTTCCTTGAAGGTGTAAGTGTCAATCCAAGCATTAATGGCTGCAGGCTCACCTACTTCTTGCTTCGAACGAGTCTCTCTAATGAGCATGAAGCTGTGAGACAACAGATATCTCAACGGATACTACAATGGTCAAATTATTTCAAAGAAGACAAATAGAAGACCGGTGACTCCATGCAAAGAAGTTAGATAGTTCGAACTCTTGAACCCTTGAGAAGTTTGAAACTCCAGTCACCTGAAGAATAACAAGAGCCAGCTCGTCCAATCCACCATCAGTAGCTCTTAGCTCTCTATGAGAGTAGTGCATTTTTTTTGAGAGCTTGTGTAGTTCTAAGAAAGAGTCATCTTGTAATTATTTAGTGCCTCTTAGACCTCGCCTCAGATCAAGCAAGTGATTATAAGCTTGGTCTTGGGGCCTTCTTCATACAACGCATTCCTTTTAGTTAATCCTCTTATGGTGTGAAGAGAAGACTTGTTGGTACGGGTGGTGTTGTTCCTCTTCTGGTTGAGAAGAGAAGGCCAACTGTGGCTGGATGTGTAAGTGTCCTTAAGGGGGACTGTACCCTTCTATAGTGGAATCCAATTGGTTGCTTGGGGACTGGACGTAGGACTCCTTGGGATAGGAGATCCGAACCAAGATAAAATTTCTTGTTGTTTGTGTGATTGATCTCTTTGTGTTGATTAACACTAACTCTAACTATTGATCTTAGTGTTGTCTGTCTAGTGTTTTATTTATAGGAATTATTACACGAAAGAATTTTAAGCAATTCATTCACCCCCCTATGGACTTGCTATCTGGGCAACAAGTGCTATCAGAGCCAAGTCTCTTCAAGAAGAAGATCTCACGATCTTAGGAGCAAAGATAAATGGCAACTCAAGGATATGCAGAAGGTCAGTCTGTCAACAGACCTCCTCTATTCGACGGTGAAGATTACAACTATTGGAAGACTCGGATGGAGTTCTTTCTTCAAGGGCTCGATTCCCAGCTTTGGTCTATCATCGAAGAAGGAGACCTAGTGGTACTCAACAACAGAGAAAACTGGACAGATGGTGACAAGAAGAAAGTATCCCTAAACAGCAAAGCTAAAAGTATACTGTGCTGTGTGCTGAGCAAGAAAGAATTCAACAGGATTTCCGCCTGCAAGTCAGCTATGGAAATGTGGGAAAAATTCAGGATCACATATGAAGGAACTGACAAGGTAAAGGAAACAAGAATAGACATCCTAGTAGCTCAGTATGAAAGATTTCAAATGCAGTTAGGAGAGCCCATCACCCAAATGTACAACAGATTTACAGATATCACCAACGGTTTGGCTGGGCTCGAAAACTTTATGAAATTGGAGACATGGTGAGAAAATATTAAGATCTCTACCAACCTCATGGACTCCAAAGGTGACAGCCATAGAAGAAGCCAACGACCTTAGAATAATGTCACTTGAAAAGCTCATTGGGTCATTAATGGCTCATGAGATAAATATGGAGAGGCTGAGAGAATCTTCCAGCAAGAAGACGCACAACAATGCTCTCAAGGCCACAGAAGAAACAACTGATGGCAAATCAAAAAGTGATAAAGCAATGAGAGCAGTGAAGACAAAGAAGCCTTTCTCTCCAGAAGACTACAACGCATTCTAGCCAAGAAAAAATACAAGTAAGGAAGAAGATACTTCAAGAAAGGTAAAGACTTTAAAAGACCTGAAGGCAAAGATGTTAAGAAACCAGAACCGATATGCTATGAGTGCAAGAAGTCTCAACACATCAAAGCCGAGTGTCCCAAGTTAAAGAAAATTGAGTTCAAGAAAAAGGACAACACCAAGAAATTCAAAAGATACAAGAAGAAAGCCATGGTTGCTGCATGGAACAACGAAAGTGACTCAGACAGTGAGTCAAGCTTCAGCGAAGAAGAAGAAGAAAAGGCAACCTAGCCTTCATGGCAAATGTTGATGATAAGGTAACTTCGGACTCATCTTTCACTTCTTGCAATGAATCTGATTCAGATAGTTTAGAGGATGCTTTTAACGAATTATACAGCAAATATAAAGATGTTTGTAAATTGTTAAAAACAACTAAGAAAAACTATACATGTCTCGAAATAACCAACTCAAATCTGAAATCTGAAACTGAATAGTTAGAAAAAACAAATTTTGGAATTAAAAAGAAGAAATGAACTATTATATAAAGATTCAAAAAATAAAAATGAAAAGATATCAAACTTAGAAAATCAGGAAACTACAAGTAAACTTAAAAATGAAATCAATACACTTAACAAAAGATAATGAATATCTAATGGCCACAGTTGAAAATTTACAAATGGTAAATCCTCCTTAATATTAAAAAGAGCAAGAAGATCAGGTAAGAAGAAGTATGGCTTAGGATATACTCCACCAGAAAATGAGGAAATTGTAATTCATCCTAAAATTTATCCAACTCCAAAATTCATAGCTGAACAAAATCCTGATTACAAAATAAATAAAAATAAAAACCATAAGCCAAATAGAATAATAAAAAATATTCCTTATTGCACACACTATAATAATTTGGTCACACTAAAATAACATGCACAACCAAACACCTAAAATGGATTCCCAAAAAAACTGTGAAGAAACTAACCAACTAGGACCCAAAAGAACTTGGGTACCTAAATCTCATTGATTTATTACAGGGAAGCCTTAGAGCATCGAAGTGGTACCTTGACAGTGGGTGCTCAAGGCATATGAAAGGTTACAAGAAACTGTTCTGTCATATCAAAAGTGAAGAAGGCACAGTCACCTATGGCGACAATGGAAAAGGGTCAGTAATTGGTTGTGGATCCATTGGAAGTCAAGATAGAATCCTTATAGAAGATGTTCTATGCGTCAAAGGACTCAAGCACAATCTTATTAGCATTAGTCAGCTGTGCAACAAGGGTCACCAGATCAAGTTTCAGGAATCTAAGTGTTTAATCAACAAGGATGGTGCAACTGTCTTCGAAGCCAGCAGAGAAAAGAACCTATACGTACTGCATCTAGAAGAACTTAAAGATCAAGACTTTTTTGGGCAGCAAATAAAGATCATAATGCTGAATTATGGCACCAAAGGTTAGGCCATTGTAGCTTGGATAGAATAAGAAAACTTATCAAACATGATCTAGTAAAAGGTCTGCCGAAGATAAACACAAGACTTGACAGTATATGAACCTTGTGCAAAAGGGAAGCATGCAAAATCCTCCTTCAAATCAAAGACGGTAGTCACCACCTCCAAACCATTAGAATTGCTACATATGGATTGTTTTGGCCAATGAGAACTACCAGCCGGGAGGAAAGAACTTTGGATTTGTAATGTTGATGATTTTTTCAAGATTTACATGGGTATAATTTTTAGAGCATAAAGATGACACATTTGAAAGCTTTGTGAAGTTCAGTAAAATAGTTCAAAAGATAAAAAGTTCAGTATCATCAGTATTCGTTCAGATCATGGAGGAGAATTTCAGAACGATAAATTTGCATAATTTTGTAATGATCAAGGTATAGAACACAATTTCTTAGCACCTAGAACACCACAGTAAAATGGAGTAGCTGAGAGGAAGAATAGAACCTTGTTGGATATAGCTAGGACCATGCTATCTGAGTACAACATTCCAAGGTACTTCTGGGCAGAAGCGATTAATACAACATGTTATATTATCAATAGAGTCATGATCAGACCAATCCTAAAGAAGACCGCATATGAGCTGTACAAGGAAAGGAAGCCCAAGATCAGTCATCTCAGAACGTTTGGATGCCCATGCTTCATTCACAACAATGGTAAAAGAGACATAGGTAAGCTGGATCCCAAATCTGATGAAGGGATCTTTATGGGGTACACTTATAAACCTAAAGGCTATATAGTTTTTAATAAAAGAGTTTATTAATTGAACAAAGTGTTCATGTTATTTTTGATGAGTCTAACCCTTTCTTGAGAAAGGAAGTCGATAGTGATGATGAAAACAAAAAATCTCTCCAAGAAACTAAGAAAGAACAACTATCAAAGATAAGGAAGATCCACCCTTGGAAGAACTACAACAGAAAGAACCATTCATGATGATCTTCCAAAGAATGGAGGTACAAAAAGGATCACCCTATAGACAACATTATCGGAGATCCATCCGCAGGATAAGAATAAGAGATAATGTTATTCCTTGTGATTATTTAGCATTTGTATCTCAAATAGAGCCGAAGACAGTCAATAAGCACTGTCGATGAATCTTGGATTTTAGCCATGCAAGATGAACTTAATCAGTTCAGGAGAAATCAAGTTTGGTCTCTTGTTTCGAGACCATTAGATCATCCTGTGATTGGCACCAAATGGGTGTTCAGGAACAAATTGGATGAAGCAGGTGTTATCATAAGAAACAAGGCTAGACTGGTTGCTCAAGGCTATTCCAAGAGGAAGGCATAGATTTCGATGAAACCTATGCACCAGTGGCTAGACTAGAGGCTATTCGAATTTTACTTGCTTATGTATGTGCGTTGGATTTAAAACTTTTTCCAATGGATGTAAAATCTCTTTCCTAAATGGTTATATAAAAGAGGAAGTCTATGTAGAACAACCTTCTGGTTTTGATGACTTAGACTGTCCAAATCACGTTTTTAAATTGCATAAAGCATGTATGGGCTAAAACAAGCACCTAGAGCATGGTATGAAAGACTTAGTGCATTTTTATTAAATCATGGTTTTATTCGAGGACAGTAGATAGCACATTATTCATTAAATCAAATAATAAAAATATTTACTTGTGCAAATTTATGTAGATGATATTATATTTGGTTCCACTGATGAATCCTTGTGCAAGTATTTTGAGAAGCTCATGTCAGATTTGAGATGCATGATGGGAGAGCTCAACTATTTCCTTGGGTACAAATAAAGCAAGGCAATATATTTCAAGCAAATACACCCAGGACTTCTAAAGAATTTGGTTTTGAAAATGCCAAACCACTGTCCACTCCAATGAGCACATCTACTATGTTAGACAGTGATAGGAAGGTAAGAATTGATCAAAAACTTTATAGAGGTATGATAGGATCATTACTTTATTTAACAGCCAGTAGGCCCGATATCTTATTTAGTGTATGCATGTGTGCAAGATATTAATCTGATCCTAAGGAATATCATATAATATCTGTTAAAAGAATCTTTAGATATTTAGCTAAAACTCATGACCTAGGACTATGGTATCCTAAATCATGTAAAACTAGTTTAGTTGGATATTCTGATGCTGACTATGCTGGATGCAAAGTAGATAGAAAAGCACCAGTGGTGGTTGGCAATTTCTTGCAGGATGCTTGATTTCATGGTCTTCAAAGAAGCAAAATTCAGTAGCACTATCAACAGCTGAAGCTGAATACGTAGCTGTTGGGAGCTGCTGCACTCAACTCCTATGGATAAAGCAACAGCTTGAGGACTATGGATTGCACATCAAGACCATCCTACTACTGTGCGACAACACAAGTACGATAAATCTCACGAAAAATCCAGTTTAGCACTCCAGGACGAAACATATAGAGGTCAGATATCATTTATTAGAGATCATGTAGCCAATGGTAATATACATATTTCTTTTATAGATACTCTAAATCAGTTAGCAGATATCTTTACAAAAGCTTACCTGAAGAGAGATTTACATCTCTTAGAAGGAATTAGGCATGTGTAATTTGTAATAGATATGTCTGTACGTAACTGAAAAATAATTTTTTTTTCAAATAATACTTGTCCCTCCCGCTAAAATTAGCAAATCCTTTATTGCTTGCGTCATAAATTGCTATGGCATTTCAAAATCAATTCTTTATTATTTACGTAATCATCTCCTCTTTTGTCGTTATCTGCTTTTAATGCTCTGGCGTTTCAAAAAGTCACTTTAGTCTGCCGTTAAGTCCGAAATCCTTGCCGCATCGATTTCATCTCTCTCCTCTCTCATCTCCTTCGATTTGCTTGCTTGCGAAAAACCCTCATCGATTCCTAGAATCCCCTCAGTATGTTTCGAGGGATCTCTCTGTTCCCACTCAAATTCTTGAGGGCTCCTGTTCCTTCTTTTCCCACAATCCTCCAGAAACTTTTCTTGTTCGATTCCATGGCTGTTTTCTGGGAGTTCCGGCAACGTAGGTGGTTACAACGTCGCCTTCCTCACGCATCAACAAGAACGATTTGCGACTGTCAGGATCAAGCTTTGCGGAAACAAGGCAGTGGATATTCAAGATTTAGAGAAGCATAGGATGCACAACATTGTGGAAGCCATTCAGAGGATAAGTGGACGAAGATGGTCACTATCTCAGAGGATGAAGTGGACGAAGATGGTCACTATCTCTCTGAGCCAAGTTATCCAGACCTAGCCAAAGCCTTCTACACTTGTTTGAAAATAGAAGAAGATGGGTCTCTCTCTTCCACGTAAAAGTAATCCCATTCTCATCACCTATGATATGTTGGAAAGACTATTTAGTGTCTCTACAGTCGGTCACAGTGGGGGTGGCTCAGTGGATATTCATGCTAAGGGACTAGGTATCATCAGAACAGGTATAGATTGAAGGATGGAAAAATCGACATCAACAGCTAAATACATCCACAGAATTTTACATTTTATAGTCTGTCAGATTTTGGTGTCGAGGAGCGCCACCTTCTCAACTTGCCCAAAAGGAGATTCAGATATGATGTTTCTGGGCCATCCAAAATCAAGACATCAACATGGCTCAGGTTATAATTGAGAGATGAAGTTTGTTGCAGAGATATATGGGACAAGAAAAATAAATTGGCAGTATCACTTTCATATGCCCAGTTGCTTACCAGAATTTTCAAGGATTATGATTTTGACCTAAAGGGAGAAGTGATGGAGAAGATGGGCCAGCCTATTCGGTCCAGGAACTTGAAGAAAAGTGGTTTTCTCTCTAGTGGACAATGTTTGGACCAAGACTTGGTGGCAGAAGGAGAGGCCATCATTGGTGAAGCCTCTGAAGTTCAACCAGTCCCAGAGGCAGAGGCAGAAGCAGAAGCAGATGTCAGAACTGAAGAACCTCCTGCAAGGAGGATTGAGGAAATAGCACCTGAGCATATTGAGCCCGTTGGGCAATTATCTGAATCTGTGATCCCCTCTACAGTCCCTGCTCCTACAATTGAAGAATTTGTCATCGTAGAGACTATTGCTCATGCTGAGGGGGAGCAGGAACAAACTCTCATGGAAAACATTCCCAGTGTTCCTACTGCAGACATTGGTATGGAAGATAATCAGACAGAAGTTACTCTGGAAGTTGTGGCACCAGGCCACACAGTAGATGTTCAGATGGAAGATGCTTCAGCTCAGGGGGAGCCAGAGATTCAGGGGAGCCTTCTACTAGTGCTCCTACAGATCAATTCCAGGAAGGAATTGTTGAAGATGTTTCAGATGATGATGTGGAGCCCACTATTAGCTCAAGTGGAAAGAAAAAGGGTGTTGCCCTCAGAATTCCTCTACTCACCAGGAAGGCACACCGCAGATCAAAGAAGAAGAGAATTCATGTGCACATGAAGCCTGCCATCAATAGATTGAATGCACATGGGGAGATTTTATGCTCACTACAATCTAAAGTTCAATCCATTTTTCTGAGTCAGAGCACTGAAGCCAAGGAGATTGGAGCAGTTAAAGTTGAGCTCCAGAAGATGAGAAGTGAGTTGGGTAGCATGAAGCAGTTAATGACAAATCTTTCAGACTTTGTGAGGGAGCAATTATCCTCTCCTGCCCCTCCTGCTCCCACTCAACCTGTACCAAAGGAATCCGGGCCTTCTGAGGCCATCAGGGCCAGTTGTTGAGGAATCAGGGCCATCAGGGCCAATTGCTGAAATGGTTTCCGGCCACCAGGGCCTTCTGAAGAGGAAGTCAGGCCATCAGGGCAATCAGTGAGGAGCCAGTGCCATCAGGGCCATTTGAAGCTGAAGTTGTTGGTGTTGGGCCATCAAGGCCAGTGGAGTCAGTGGCAGAGCCAGCTAGATCTCAAGCACCTATAGAAGTTGCTGCTATGCCCCCAGAGCTCCTGTCCCTTCTAGTCTATAGACTCCAGCTCCTTCTTCTCCACCCACATCTTTCTCTACCCCACCACACCTGAACCTTCCAAGAAGCCTCTTCCAAAACACATCTCCTCACCTACACTTTTTTCGCTACCTCCTCCTCTTCACCCACTTCTTCTCCTGCAATTCCTCCTCCTCCAACATTTGAGGCACCTCCAGCATCATCCTCAGCTGGTCCCTCATCTGTGGTCCATCATCTACTGGACCGTCTGCACCTCCTCCTCCTACTTCTTTCTCTTTCTTCATCTACCCACTCCTCTCTCCTTCATAACCATCATTCCGGAGGGTGCTACTGTTCAAGGCCATATCATTCAGGACATTAAAGATGAGTTTGAAGAAGCAATTTCGTTCAGTCCTGACTGTTGCCACCCATGTTCATAGGACTAGTTCTTCTAGTCCTGCCCCCAAAACGAGAAAAGTCTCTAAAGAACTTGCTCTCTCTTCTGAACCCCGATTCCCTCCTCTTTGGTTTTCTCTTTCTGTTGAAAATAGAAGGAGATCCCTCCATTATGAATCCTACAAAGTGTACATTTGCTGTCATTTTTGGCCTCCCTCACCTTAATCTCATAGAACACCTCACCATTATTCTTCCTCTCTCTCCTCTATCCAAATCAGATCAGTCCAAAGTCTTCTCCATAGCTGAGTCTAGACTGAAGACCAATGGGCTCGGGCCATCAGTCTCCTACAAGAAATATATGCTTGCTCGATCTGACAGGTTCGACCCTCAGACCACCAACTTACACTGTCTAAGTGGTTTGTTATCTACCATAGAATACTTGGGGTCCCTTCATCCATAGGGAAATCAAGTTGATCCGCACTTCCAAATATTTCAAGACTATCGGTTTATCAACAAACTGCCAGAAATTCAACTGGTCAGTTCAGGGGAGCCATTGCACAGCTCAAGACTGAAAACCTTGACAACACTTCCTTCAGGTGGATTTTGCTACCCTAAAGTTGCCAGAGATGTCTTCCTCCCCAAGCTTCATTCCTGCTCATGGACTTGCTGTGGGTCCTTCTATCTTTGAAAGATTTGCTAGAGTAACGGCCGAATAACAGTCTGACAGGGAGCTCCTCTTGCCTTCCACCGATTTCTATTCCGAGAGTATCACAGGGTTTATCAAGTCTGATGTCCTTGCTCCCCTCCTGTCTGAGTGTGAAAGGCACTTTCCTTCTGACTGGAGAAGCACTACACCAAGCTGCTCAAACAGTGGACACCTTGAACTCCTCTCTAGCTAGATCCGGCAAACCTTCTTTCTGCTGAAGAATTCTTGGACCTCAACGCAATCAATTTGGTGTTGGTTCTCATGTGGGGAGATGTAACAAGTGCTAAATGTTTTTGATGATGAGCAATACTAATTGATGTTATGTGAATGGTTCAACATGATGACATGACAAAGAATGAATCAAAATGATCAAGTGAAAAAAATGCTCTTATGGTCACTTATGTATTCATTATATTCACTTAGAATATCTTTTAATGTAGGTGTGAATGTACACAAGACAAGCAACAAAATCCAACTGCAAAAGAACAAGACAAGCTGCTGGAACAAGTAGCTGTCAACAGATGAATAGTGTGCTGTCAACAGATGAATAGTGCACCTGTCAACAGATGAATAGTGACTTGTCGACAGATACACACAGAAAATGGTTTCCCGGAAGGTCAGTCTCTGGATTTTGTAAACCTATCAGCACCTGTCGACAACAGCAAGTCGGCTGTCGATAGACGGAGTTTTGGAGATCTAATGGCCAGGATATGATCTTATTTGGATGATCCCTTTAAGCAGACTCTCCATGTTTGGACACCATATATAAGGATCATATGAGGCTATTTTCGCAGCAAGAAGTCACCATATCAAAACCCTAAGCAAAACTCAAGAGAAGAGCTTCTTCCTGCTGCCCTGCTTCATCCCTCCAAAACCAGAGCGAAGAAGATCCATCTTCCAAGTGGAGTTGAAGAAGCCGGTTCGTTCATCCCTGGTTCAAGATTCTCCATCAACTGATCTTCATCTAAACGAAGCTTGGAGTTCTTCTGGACGACCACCACGAAGAGTTCTTCATCAGGATATACTTCTACATCTCTAAACTCTTATACTTCTACACCTTTCATATCTTTGTGTGTGTGGTAGTGTTCAAGCATTCCTTGTGCTTGATTTACGTGTGGATGGTTGTTCTGATTGCGGTTTGCATCAGACAATGTGTTGTGTGTTGATCAGATCAGGCTAGAGGATCTGATCTATTGTGGACTTGATCTAGCGTGTGTGTGTGTGGGTTGAGCCGTTGTGCTCGTGTTGTGTGTTTTTACTCAGTTCTTGAGTAGTGTGTCCTCACTGTGTGTGTGACGGCCCTCGATACACGGTACGGTCATACCGACCCACGTCGGTATAGCGAGTGCTTGCCACAGTGGGACATTTACCCAAACGATACATACAGCTGAGATACACGCGAATATACAACAGAGTAGCGGAAGTAAAAGACCAATGTCTTCATTCATTCATCATCCACATTAAACATACATACAGTTCGCGTTTAACATAAGGAACTAAAATCCACATGATTTAAATTGCTGAAATTAAATACAATGTCCACATTATACTCATTTCATGATACTTCTAGTACAATGTTCAAAATTACTACTGTGAAATACACAATCTCAAAGAACTCCAACAACTAGCTAGTCTCCGCGCTCGGGTCCGTCTCCACCGTCTCCTCAAGCGGTGTCGTGTCACAACTATACCTGTACGCCGAAGCAAGGAGTGAGTCCAAGGACTCAACAAGCAACACTACTCATGTATACACTTATAAGTCCTAGTGGTTTCTACATGCACATTACAATTAGCCACACATAGCATGTTAGTCATTTCAAGTTGTCAACTGTCATGAAAGTTCTACAATTTTATACATAACTCATGCTTTCAGATTTCTAAATAAACTTCACCTATCACATGGTCTCTATTCAATTTACTCATGAAACTTTAATCTTTAAAGAATCAAAACTGAGAGCTATCAACATGAACTTTTACATACATGGACGGGAAACACAACTAGCATGGATTTTACACATTTTTAAACACATACATGAACCTTTTCACATGCTTTAGGTTGCTGATTTCATATGGTTTCATGGCTGAAAACCTATGCATGAGAGCTACAACAATGCATAAAACATATCACATCAACAACCATTCATGCAGTCTTGTGCTCGTGTTCACTAATTATCCCTAACATGGATTCTAAGCATATTTGCACATTAAACATAATAATAACATGATTTACTGAATTCACATGGTTTCAGATTTGTATCACATAGGTTTCAATGACACATTTCCACATCTTAGTTTCACATTTTTATTTGCACAAGTTTTCTCTTTCACATGGTTCACTTTACACATACACATTCACATGTCACTTTACATTTACACATGGTCACATACACATTACACATTTCACATTACACATTTTTAGGTGTCGTGACACATAGTCCAAACCACCAGAAGGACATATACACATCACATTACACATAGACGCCATCTAGGCATTCCAATGGCGACTCTTGGACTGCGCAGACTGGGGAGAACAAGTCTCCACCCTAACCAGTGGTACTTGTCCACCTCCAGGATTTCCCCCTAATGCCCTTAGGGTCACTTAACACATTGAACTTTCTCAGGGGGACTTTTCCCTGATACAGCTCCACTGCCTCTACGAAAGCAGTGTCACATTGGCACAGTTACACATTTACACATTTACCGTTTTACACTTGGTTTACACATAACACTTCATCTCATTCACTTTCTCACTCACATGAATACCTCTATTTTTCCTAACATGGTACTACAGAATTTCAAGAGTTTAACATACAGTAAACACACTGATCATGCTGGGTTTAAACAAAATCCAATCACATTACGATCATATGCACGAATTATCACATTTCACATGAAAAACCCATAACGTTTTTTTTACTGATCCAAATGACCTAAATTTTAACCACATGCTGTTTTCGGGTTCAAGGTCATACCTCAAATTTTCAGATTTTTCTGAGCTAATTAGAATTTACAGAAAAAAAACGCCTATTAGCATGCTATTAACAACTTAAGTTAACATGGGTCTAACACATTTTGCAAATTAGCACTTGCTGTTTAGGCATAAGCTATAACATATGCATGAATTGAGAATACAAAATTTCCCTAATTCATACATCTACGGATTGAACACTACAAATCATTCTTGCATGCTTTCATTATATTCTACCGAACGGATTTATTAGCACGTTACACTAGCATGGATAATTTACCAAATTTGCAAAACACATATATGACCCACTGACTTTCATGATCAGACCAAAACCAAGGCCTTCATACAATTCTAATCATGAAAACTAATTTTTGCAAGAATCAACAATTCATGCTCACAAGTTAAGGAATACCATTTCCACATTCACCATCACACCACATTCATCCACACACCACAATGCACAATATACATAGAGTATAAGGTTTACCATATATCCTCATCACGTAAAACATACCGAAATTAATGTATAAGAGGGACATAACAGCTCACTGTTCTGTCCAGAAGAACTCGGCGGCGGTCTCTGGCCGCTGACTCAGGGTCAGCGGCATGGTCGATGGACGCCAAGTATGATCTGGACGTCTAGGGACCTTGCCGTCGAATCAGGTCTGTGCAGAAACACAGACCCGAGCTCTGAATCTTGGGGAATTGGAGGGTCTAGGACTCGAGGAAATTCCATAAAAATCACGAAACCAACCTAGACTCATAAGGGGACATCAGGGATAGGTCACTTGCCTTTAGAAATTTCCTCCACGGGATTTATGGCTCGGTGAAGACCTCCTTGGCAGTTCCAAGAAAGTTGCAGAACCCCCTCCAAACGATCTCTCCTCCGGCTCCTGGATGATCTCCACGCGAGGGATGTCGAGAAGCCTTCCTCGTTGGTCCAGCAACCTCCTTGCAGGGGGGGACCCGGATCAAGGTGCAGGGGAGGGATGATTTTTGGGTGGCCAAATGGGTTTTCTCTCAGACTTGCTCCTAGGGTTTTTCTTTCTCCTTCTCCTCTTGCAAGGTGAAGGAAGAGTGGGAGAGTCCAATTCGGGTTCAGGATTTAGGAGGGTCTCTCTCCCACTCACTAGGGTGATGGGACACCCTCAGAGCCGTTGGGGGACATTCCCCCAATGGTGGCCATACCTTGTTTCAGAAGCTTGCAGCTCTGCTGCGCATGCAGGTCAGAGAAATTGGCGTCCATATCGCTGGACGCCGGGATGAGTGTTGGCGTCGATGTCTGGACGCTGACACCACCTAAACGGCCTGGGCTTGACGCCAAGGTGGCCTTCGGCCAGAACTTTAATTATGCAGAAAACCATGCATACCATGCACCTATACATGCCAATATACATATGGTATTGTATCCATACTATCATCATGCAATACATACATTATTTATACTTAATATAAACACACGCACACATAATTATACTAATTAACGCGTACGTAAATATGTACATACATACACAAGCATAAATACACACACATAATTACAATTTAAAGCGACGAAAATTCGAGGGTCTTATAGTGTGAGGGGTGGACGTAGGAGTCACGTGGTGTGATCTCCGAACCACCTAAAAAATCCCTTGTGCACTAAGGTTTGACTTGTGGTTTGCATTGTATTGCGCTAGATGCATGCCTAGGGATTTGTCTACACACTACTTGTTATTTCGCTCACACACATTACATCAGGTCAAAGGGGTTTTAATTGAGTAGATCTATAATCAAAAGTAATTTTTAAATTGATTAAGTTTTTGCTGCAAATCTATTCAACCCCCCTTCTAGCTTTGCCATAACCGAATATCTGATCCTAACATTTGGTTCAAGATCCTTTTGCCATTTGGATTGAAAGGTACAAAGTCTATGAACCCCTGAAGAGGGAACCGAAGCCACACAAGATTTTCTACCCTATATCCATCGACAAATTCCTACAGCATGCTAGTTTTGGAACTACTAGCTTATACAATCCTCTTTGGCAAGGATGAATATGCAAATTTCATTGAAGCTCAGAGGCAGCTCCACATCCAAAGACTTCTTCCAGACATGGGGCCTTCCTATAATATCTCTTGGGGTGCATTTAAAAATTTCTTTGAAGAGCAGGAACTCTAGGCTTGGCCAATCATCATCACCATGCCTCACTTCTGTCTCCTGCCTTCTACATCTCTGACCCCCATTAAGTAATCAAATCTGATATTTTGGCTCCATTTATCTTTGTCTATCTCCATTTCTCTACTGTCTATCTAATTCTTTTTACTTAATGACAAAAAGGGGGAGAAATTATTCTGAAAGACATACCCTAAAATTAAATTAAACAAATTTCAATTCTTTCTATGTATGCAATTTTCTAGTTTTGTCATCACCAAAAAGGGGGAGATTGATGATCAGTCCATCTCCATATAAAATTTATCATGAATTATATGTAAATTTGGTGATTAATAAAACCTTGTAAAATACTTTCTAACAACTGTTTCTAAAGTTTATCGCAGAAATAAATCTAGCAAATCTGTAAGTTATCCTCACACACTGCTGTAAGTTCAAATGCATATATTTTGTCTAAGTACACATCGATTTTATTTATAGAAATAACGATTCGATCGCCATAACGATTCGTAAGTCACTTAAATAATGATTCTTCTCACAACGATTTCATAAGTAAATAACGATTTCCATCTCACAATGATTTCATAAGTAAAACAACGATTTCCATCTCACAACGATTTCATAATAAAACAACGATTGAAGAAACAAACGATTTACTTTCACTTAAAGAACGATTTGATCGAAACAACGATTTAATCAAAACAACAATTGCTTTCACTTAATGAACATTTGATCGAAACAACGATTTGCGTTCACTTAAAGAACAATTTGATCGAAACAACGATTTGCTTTCACTTAAAGAACGATTTGCTCGAAACAACGATTGCTTTCACTAAACAATGATTGATCAAAACAATAATTTGCTTTCGCTTAAATAACGATTTGCTTTCACTTAAAGAACGATTGGATCGCAACAACGATTCCTACTTAAACAACGATTTGCTCACAACACGATTCGCTTTTACTTAAACAACGATTTGAGAACAACAATGATTATCCTTAAAAAAACGATTTCATGATCGATTTCACATAAACAATGATTCTATTGAAACAACGACTTCATCTGCTCATCATTTCTGTTAAGTAACGACTTTGTACAGACATTGATTTCATTTCATTAATTCATGGATTATGTTCACATCGACTTGGTCTCAATATGGATTACATTCTCAAATGATTATATCATCGATTTGATATCATATCATTTCTATACAGAATGTTCTTTACTTTCAAATAAATTATATAGCTCTTGAACAGTCTTGTTTATATTCTTATTTAAGAATCATTCCTTATAATATTTAAATCTGCATATGCTCAAAACTCTGTGGATTTCAAAAAGCTTTCCCACGCATCATATTGTATCCTAAGATCTTGATCATTTATTGTGTTAGTACAATATTTCCACATAATATATCCTTGCTTACATCACTTGTCACGTAAAGTCCTGCTTTATGTGATGACAGAATAACCATCCTTTTTGGTGTATCTTCATACTGCACGACTACTAATGTTGACTGACAATTTAGACAAAGAAAAATTATCTAGGTGTCAGCATTTATTGTATGCAGGACTTTGTATAAACGCACGTCAAAGATGAAGTTGTCAACCTGACAAAAAGGATAGAAGATTCAGACAATCTTCCTTGAAGGTGTAAGTGTCAATCCAAGCATTAATGGCTGCAGGCTCACCTACTCCTTGCTTCGGACCAGTCTCTCTAACGAGCATGAAGCTGAGACAACGGATATCTCAACAAATACTACAACGATCAAATTATTTCAAAGAAGATAATAAAAGACTGGTGACTCCATGCAAAGAAGTTAGATAGTTCGAACTCTTGAACCCTTTGAATTTGAAACTCCAGTCACCTGAAGAATAACAAGAGCCAGCTCGTCCAATCCAACCATCAGTAGCTCTTAGATCTCTGTGAGAATAGTGCATTTTTTTTGAGAGCTTGCGTAGTTCTGAGAAAGATTCATCTTGTAATTATCTAGTGCCTCTCAGATTTCGCCTCAGATCAAGCAAGTGATTATAAGCTTGGTCTTGGGGCCTTCTTCATACAACACATTCCTTTTAGTTGATCTTTCTGGTGTGAAGAGAAGACCTGTTGGTATAGGGGTGTTGTTCCTCTTCCGATTGAGAAGAGAGGCCAGCTGCGGCTAGATGTGTAAGTGTCCTTAAGGGAGACTGTACCCTTGTATAGTGTAATCCCAAGTGGTTGCTTGGGGACTAGACGTAGGACTCCTTGGGATAGGAGATCCGAACCAGGATAAAATTTCCTGTTGTTTGTGTGATTGTTCTCTTTGTGTGATTAATACTAACTCTAACTATCGATCTTAATGTTGTCTGTCTAGTGTTTTATTTACTAGAATTATTACATGAAAGAATTTTAAGCAATCCATTCACCCCCCCTCTGGGCTTGCTATCTCGGCAACATCCGCTACACATTGATGCCCCTTACATATCATCCCTACAACACTCATTTAGAATGGTTGGAGTTGCATTTTTGGGATCATGATAGATTTTGTTTGAAGTGCATATTAGTTATCATGTTATCTTACAATAATTTTAGTTGTTATTTGAACCTACATTTTATGATGTCGTTGTTAAATAAATGTTTGGTTCATCATATGAGTTCTGACAAACATGTGCAATAAGCATGATGCTATAGTTTTTTTCCTTAAAATTCGATTGTCATATTATAGGTAGATGATATAGTAGAGAAAAATTTTGACTTAAAAGAGGGAGAAGAAAAATTTTTAGCATGTCACTGTCCATTTTCCTTATCTGTGGACTTGGCGAAGATTGTTTACGATCACCAAGAAGGAAATTTCAGGAAGCGCATAAGAAATCTATTTACTGACAGAGCATATATGAATAAGTTATTGCAAGGGCTAAAATTCAATTCTGTGAATTATGTCGTATGAATAAACACATATTTTTCCTATTGTGCAATGAGATAAAAGACTTGGAATTATTAAAAGAGAGTGCAAGTGTTTTTTTTTATAACGAGGAAACCTCGCTCCGTGTGGCTTTGTGGGTTCAAGGATTGGTGTTCGTAAACTCCAAGGTCAGGACTTGGCAGCTCCTACTTTCCGTGTACCGTATTACCCTTACCCTACTTGACCGAAAAAACCCCGGACCTACACACCTCGAGGATTGCATGTAGATCAGGTAAGCCCCTCCAAGAATCGAACTCAGGACCTCCTGCTTTTTAAGTAAGAGTTCTACGATCGACCAACCGGGGTTCTCAGAGTGCAAGTGTTGGCATTGAGGAAATGGTAGTTATATGCATGTATATTTTAGCCAAAGGTGCAATAACCGATCTGCTCAAGATAGATTCCAAATTCATATGAACAATAAGTCACCGACTTCATGAAGTTCTTGATGCTCCCTCACTTAGCTCCAAGTTCATTTCTCTCCCTTCGGCAGACACTCCATAGTACATTCGTGATAGACAACATTTTATTTTTTTTAAGGTAGTTTCTAGTGATTCATGTTATTATAACCCTCCCTGTCATTAATTTTTAACTTATGTTGTTTAGGATTGTATTGGAGCTGTAAATGGAAACATATATGATAGAATGAGATATCATAATCACAAGGGTCAGACATCTCAAAACTTTATGGTTGTCTGCTCTTTTGATATGCATTTTCTTTTTGTTAATGTGGATATGAAGATTTTGTTGTCGATGCTACTATTTTAGAAGGATTATAATGTTGGGATTTTATGTCCCAAAGGTAAATTTTTATCTATGCAATTCTTTTTAATCATGATGTGCTGACATTTGTTTTTATGTATAGGTAAATATTATATTGTTTATGTAGGTTATGCAAACACATCACAATTTTTAGCACCTTATCGCAGAGTAAGATATCATTTGAAGGAATTTGGTCCAAATCACTCTACTCCACAAAACCTCAAAGAGCATTTCAATATGCGGCATGTTTCACTACAAAACGTTATTGTTAAAAGAAAGGTTTCTATTTTTCGTCAACCGTTAGAAAACTCTTCATGTGTAATCAAAGATAAGTATTATTTCATGTATCTTGCATAATTTTATCTGTGATCACAAAGGAGGAAAAGATGAAATTTAAATGCAAATTGAAAGAGAACATGGTGCAGACATTGACAAAGTAGAACGAAGACGTCAAGAAAAACTCAGATTTGAAGAACAACAGTGTTTAACAACATCACATTCACAACGTCGTCTTGGTAAAGAACTTCGGAGTAAAATTACATTGGAAATGTGAGAAGATTATGTAAATAAGAGGCATAGATCTTGATTGTTGTAGGCTTCTTTAACATCATGATTACTGAATTGATAACATGGTTATTTAATAGCAATTCTCTTTTATAAAATGGTACAAATTCATTTGAAATATTTTGTCACTTTCACTATGAAAAAAGAGTGAAAATGTCTACCAAACAAATCTACACAAATTTTAAAATTGTCATTTCTGCCAAATAAGTAATATCAATTTTTCTCAATTTTAAAATTTTAGTAAAAAAACTAGAACAATATAATTTTTTAGTTAGAATTAAAAAAAAAATGCAACCAAAGACCGTAGAGGATTTTTTGATCCCAGTCCTAAGACCCTCTAATCTCTTTCCCCTACTTACAGTTCCGGAGCCAAAGATCTTCATTTAGTTTTTCAAATTCTAAGGTCATCCAACAATCAATAACAAATTCGAGATTCCGCATCTTCATCTCCTTTACTTACTGATGAATAATATTAGACCTTTTTGCACATGTTAGTTGAATCTCTTGAGCATATAATGGATTCTTTATAATTTTATTTAAAAAGTTAGAATTTTATTATAATCTGCAGTCCAATCTTGATCTGATTATATAGATAGATAGATACCCGATGTGTGTACCCCAATTTGAACATATTCCCCCCCCCCCCCCCAAAAAAAAAAAAAAAAAAAAAACCACACCCATTACATACCGACACCCGAAGACTTATAAGTCCTAGTCTCCTAGATCTCCCAGATGTAGGACAGATTTTGTTCTATAAAAAATTTTCCACAAAATCTTCAAATTTTCATCATACCATTCAAAAGGTGTAAGCGCAGAAAAATGGGGGAGAAAAGGGAATGCATAAAATGAAGCCCATTGTCATATTATGCATATGTTTTGAGTTTCGAGTAAGGGGTATCCACAAACATCTATAAGGCGGACAGCAGCTGTAGATCAAACTCCACTATATGAACCATTGACATCTCTACAAATCTATAATCAAATAATCTCCTGTATACATACATATATAATTCATAGCAAAATCCACAGCAAGGATGGATCTGCTTCTTCCACGCGTCCATCAAATCCTCTCTTCTGCTTGGCAGGTGCACTGCGCCACGATGCACGGGATTCTACTCCTTAGCTATATATATACATACCGTTGGGATTTCAGTTCCGACAGAGTATCTTCTTTTCCTGTTATCCGTGCTGGATCTGCTGCTGCTGCATCGTCTGCTGCAGATCGACCAATTTTAGATGTCGTCGGTCCAGTCGGTGGGATCGGAGTCGTAGAAGAGGCCGTCGACGAGGCTGTCGATGAGGGCGTCCACCACGTTGCTGCACCCCAAAGTGAACATCCTGCCGATGCGGGTGCGCATGCTCGACGCCCACGCCAGCCCCGCCGCGCACGCCACACCCCCAGGCACGCCCCCGCCGCCTCCTCCATCTCCCCAGCTCCAGCTTGTGGAAGACCGAGCTCCCCGTCACCACCTCCACCGTCATCGCCGCCGCAAACACCAGCTGCATGTCGGACGCAAGAAGGTGAGGTCCCGGCAGCTCGCGGAGGATGGGAGATCAGCAGTTATAGAGGGCTGACCGGGAGAACAGTCGACGCGGGGCGAACAGGGTTTCGCGATCACTTACCATGGCTAGACGGCCTGACAGAGTCTCGAAGTCCTGGCTCCTGCGGGAGCTCTCGATGTAGTCTGCGAGGGATGCGTAGAACGGCGAGAAGTAGCCGCCGCCGGGGACCTCCCTCCTCGGGGATGAGATCACCACGGCTGCCTCGCGGCTGGCCCCGGCCCCGTACGACCGCAGGTTGGTGACGCGCGGCTGGAGCACGATCCTGGCGCCCTCGGCGACGGTCGGCTGGCTGGATCCTCGGTGCGGGGTTTGCCGCGACAGACGGAGGCCGTGAGGCCCTCTTCGCCATGGCCGCCTTCTCTGGCGCCAGCTCGCAGGCGATCGCTCGCCGAAAGGCGGCGGCCATGGCGGATGAGGAAGAGGGAATGCTCGGGGTGGGATGACAAGACTAGCGAGGGCATCCGGGAGTCTTATTCCGGCGGTGCCTTGCGGAAACTCTCCAATTATCAGTCAACCGATGCGTGGATGTGCACTCACCGCCTTGCATCTTTAGCAACACCTACCACAGGGCAGCTACGCAGATGACGTACTCGAGCGGATGAGCGGTTAGCTTGTAGGGTGTCGGTGAGAATAAGAGATTCATAGGGTGATCCATGCCTCCAGTTCCTCTACGTGGAAGCTTCTTAATGGCTGGGAGTTGTACCGGTGGCGCACGAAACCCATATACATTCAATTAAAGAGAAGTTCTAGATTCCTCTCCTCTCAACTGTCGTTTTCTGGCGTCAGAGAGAGCCACGTCACCCAAGTCAGGTTGGTCGGTAACGAATGGTCGTAGATCCGTGGGCCCCACCGTCACCTTTTCTGCATCCTCTACCGTCGTTTTCGACTTTTATCTTCGGTAGATGGCGGTGTGGTCCGTGGATGGACGTCCCTCCGACATCCGACGGTGAAGAAGAGGGAACTACGTACCCACCCGGGGGAGCGCGAGGGGTCCTCAACGTGGCGGCTTCTTGCTCGCATTGTGGTGTGCGCTGGGGAAAATAGGATGAGAAATTCTTAGTGCAGTCCCTTCCGGTTGGTTGTCAAATTATTTATAGTAATTTTTAAAAAACTAATATTATAAAAAATTAATATATATATATATAATTACCCGATATTCACATAAATAATTTTTAAAAAGATTTTTCAATAATTGCTATCTAGTAAAATATTTTTTAGAAATATTTAATCAAAAACCTAGCATTCTTTGAGCTATGCAACTATGTAACTATACACCTCCGATGACATGGGATTGTTGGCAGGAGCACTAGTTTGGACATCGGTGGTTCAAAAAGAACTGGACTTGGCCAGAAAGAAGGTGGGAATGTTGGGTTCGGACCCAACTAAAGTGGTCCACTTATCAGGTTTGGGCTACACATAAAGAATACACGCTTTCGGTCTAGTCAAAAGGGTAATTTATGAGCCTAACCCATATGTGGCCCATAGATTCCTGTTATGGGTCTGCCAGACGCAGTGCAATTCGGCCGCCATGCAGGCTTCCACCGCGCAAGGCGCAGAGGGGAGGCGGTTGGCCCGCCACTGTGCATTTCTGCCACACAGGGCACGGCGCGGAGGGCGCCGGGGCAGCTGCGGCAGGGGGGGGGCAGTGCCGGGGCAGCTGCGGTGCTGCCTCGCCAGCGCGGCCCACGCGCGCGTGCGGGCGCGGTGGGCAGGCGGCCGCGGCAGGCCACTGCAGACGCGGCTGGCGCATGACCTGCGGGCGGCCGCGGCAGGCGCTGCTCTCCCGCGTGCAGGGCGCGGCAAGGGACGTGGGGGGGGGGGGGGGGGGGGGGCATGCGCGCTACATGGGATCCCCGGCGGACGATGTCGCCGGCGTCGTCTCCGGCCGGTGGGGGTCCGGCCGCCGCTGGCATCCCTTCCCCAACCGCCGCAGCGGTTCCTCCCCCTGCACGGTTCCTCCCCTCCGAACAGTCGTTGTTGGGAGGTTACGAGGAGGGAGTTGGGGTGAGGAAGAAGATGAGTCTTTGACCCTTTTACCCTTAACTTTATAAATTTATGTTTCCACCCCTGTTTATTAAGTGGTGGATCCATTTCTTATTGGATCCGGGTTTTGGGGGTTTAAGTTTGGATATTGGATAATTGGTTCGATTTTGGATATGGGTCTATTATGGATCCATTTAAGATCCAAATTCGGATGTCGTTAAGGATCTGAATCTGATTTGCACTTATACCCAGGATATCTTTTATTTTATCTGTATCCGATAAAACGTAAAACTGTTTACTTAAAGGTTATTTTGTTCCTATCTTTAATATCCATTATTGGGTATCCTTATCAGGATCCATTAAGTCTTTTTGGACTATTTTAGGCCCATTAATGGTTATTAAAGGACATAGGAACAGTTCTGCAAACAGTTAGGATACAGGAATAAAACTGAAAAGATATGTTTGCAATACAGTGGATATTTATGCAAACTACATGGGTATTTGTGCAACAGAAGGCTATAACTCATGTTTCATGCCCCATTTGATGGATGTTTAGCCTATTTAAAGATTGTTTATGTACTTTTAATTATTACAGTAACATTAGAGATATTTTGTGCCATGTGACCTCCATTTTAGTTATTTGTATACATTTATGTCTCTAGTTTTTAGATTGTAATAATTTTGTGTATATGCCCTTACTTACATTTAAGGTTTTGTTGTGACATTTGGAGAATAATTTTTCATATCTAAGTGTTTAGCTAGATCACCAAAGTGGCACTAAGCATGATAAATGATAAATTTGAGCCCCTTAAGATAGTTAATAGCATATAATGTAAGCATGCATGTTGACATCGTTTTATGGAAAGAGACATTTTTATTGTTCAAAGTGTATAAGTTGACCACCAAAGTGGCCTTATGCATAGAGAATGATAGAGTATCTCATTAAAGGTTAACGATGTCATATTATGTGATAACATTTTAATTTTGTGCTTATCGCTTTGAAGTGGAGTTTAACTCCCAAAGGAGTACTAGCATACCTTTGTTTTGGCACTATGTTAGCGAAATTATACTTCCTAAAATGCTATTTTAGTTAGATTTGTAGTGTAAATTCTTTCCACTAACTTTCTGAAAAACCATTTTCCTTTTATCTCTCCATTGTGTTCTAATGGCAGAGTCCTCATTGTCACAAGAAAAAACTACATTGCTCTTAACTTTGATTCCATTCATGATCCATTTTTAAAGTGCCAAATAATTTCTATGCCAATTTGATGCACATAATTTTTTTAGATGTTTTAATTGAATATATTTTATACATTTCAGAAAATTTAGACATTTATAATTAAATAACTTCTTTTAACTATAATGAAACAAAATTTGAAAAGTTTTAACTATAGACCTCAAAAAGAATATTAAGATAAATATGAAAAGCTAATATATTTAAAATTTAAAACAATATATTTTTTTAATAAAATAGTTTATTTATTTATTTAAAACAATCGCCCGGTGTATCGCGTAAGTGCTCGACTAGATAATTTTTTATCGACTCCTCTGGGTTTCTTTCACCCCACTAACAAGGGCGGGTCGGTACATGGAAATTGGGGTGCAGAAATCAGGATCCTAGAGGCTCGCCTGCCAGACCATCGACGAAAAACTCTGGAAAGGTGAGAGCTTTTGTCTGTTCCCTATCGGAGCATGAGCGCACATCTGTAGCAGAAGCGGATTCCATGATGGTGCTACCACGAGGAGGAAGACGACGCAAACGCCAAGTGTTGGAGAAGACGACCATAACCCCATGAGAGTCTCCCTGGTTTTTCTCTCTCTATCTTCACTGGATGTCTTATATGTCTATGGGGAAGGCAGACTATATATAGAGAGGAGGGACCAGTCCAAGAGATGCCTTATTGGGCTCCCACCCATAACAGGAACCTATGAGCCACATATGACTAGACTTTATAGGTGAGCCCATAAATTACCCTTTTGACTAGACTGAAAGCGTGCATTCTTTATGTGTAGCCCAAACCTGATAAGTGGACCACTTTAGTTGGGTCCGAACCCAACATTCTCCCACTTGGTCCATCTTATTATAGCATCATCAAAATTTCCTTTCAAAAATATTCGTATATAACACATAAATAATTTTGAAAAGACTTTTGAAAATTTTGATTTCATTGGGCTACACCTATAAAGAAAAACCGATATACGCACGCAATATAAAACACAAAACCACACGCTATTCCAGTCAAAGGATTTGTAAGTCCAAATTGTGAAAAATCAATGATATGAGTCGTGGCGGCAAATACATTCAGTCATGTACCACAGTATCACCAACGTTTCACAACTAAACACTATATCTAGCACTGCAAACAAACTACAACCTAATGTCTATTTGCTGGTCACCACACACACACACATGTGTATGCATTCTGCCAATTACAAACCACAACAAGTGCACATAACAAATGTAATGGGCAGAAAACAAATAGAGAATCATGATATAAAAGTGAACACAAATAACCATAAGTGTCATAACTGTAAATGTCACAGCATATTGAGGGAACTAACAAGACTTATCACATGACTACAAAAGGTGCTAGCAGGTAGTCCTTTAGTGAGAGGGTCAGCCACCATAAGACTAGTCTCAATATGCTCAAAGGACATATCATGATTTCTCACTCTATCTCTAAAAGTAAAATAGTTTATATCTAAGGCTCTACCACCCTTGGATGCCTTATTGTTCTTAGAGTTGAAAACCGCAGTGGAATTGTCATAGTAGATCCTCATCAGCCTAGCAATGAAGTCCACAAATGGCAAAGCTGTGACGAAATTCCACAATTGAATGGCATGTCCACTAGCCTCATAACAAGTAATAAACTCTGCCACCATGGTGGAAGTTGCTATGATACTTTGCTTCTCACTGCACCAACTTACAGCTCCCCTTGCCAAGAGAAAGATGTAACCTGAAGTAGACTTCCTAGTATCTAGACAACCACCATAGTCAGCATCTGCATAGCCAATGACCTACAACTGATCTAATCTCCTGAATGTGAGCATGTAGTCCATAGTGCCTCTAAGATATCGCATGACCATCTTGGTAGCCTTCCAATGATCCATGCCTAGGTTACTATGGTACCAACTGAGCATACCCACATCAAAAGCAATGTCTAGACGTGTACAAGTCTGTAAGTACATCAGGCTCCCAACTGCTGAAGCATAAGGAATTGGCTCCATCTGCTTCCTTTCAAGGTCATTCTTGGGACACTGTAATTCACTGAATTTATCTCCTTTAAGTATTGGTGCCTTATCGAGTGAACAAGATTACATATTGAACCTCTTCAAGATCTTTGAGATGTAAGCTTTTTGAGAAAGACCAAGAGTGCCTGAGGGTCTATCTTTGGTGATCTCAATGCCAAGCACATAGCAGGCATCACCCATATCCTTCATCTCAAAATTCTTAGACAAGAAAATCTTTGTTTCATGCAACAAACTAAGATCACTACTGGCGAGCAAAATATCATCCACATACAAAAGTAAGATAATGAATTGACTCCCACTGATCTTTAAGTAAAGGCATTCGTCAATGACGTTCTCCTTAAACCCAAAGGACAAAATTTTCTCATTAAACTTGAGAAACCACTGGCAGGAGGCTTGCTTAAGTCCGTAAATGGATTTCTTTAGCTTGCACACTATGTGTTCTTTTCCTTCAACATGAAACCCTTGAGGTTGTTCCATATATACTTCTTCATTTAGGTCCCCATTGAGAAATGTCATTTTCACATCCATCTGATGTAGCTCAAGATCAAAACGAGCCACCAAGGCTATGACCACCCTGAATGAGAGCTTTTTACTTACTAGAGAAAAAGTCTCATTATAGTCAATGCCTTCACTTTGAGTGAAACCCTTAGCTACCAATCTGGCTTTATGTCGTTCAACTTTACCTTTAGAGTCCACTTTAGTCTTGAATATCCATTTACATCCAACACGTTTGGACCCTTTAGGCAAGTCAACAAGCTCCCAGACCTGATTTTTAGCCATAGAGTCAACCTCTTCTTTCATGGCTTCCAACCAGTAGGTAGACTTTTCACTATTTATGGCATGTGAAAATGACACGGGATCATCAATGCTATCCCTGTCAACACTATCCTCCTGAAGATATACCACAAAGTCATCAGATATAGCAAGTCTCTTGACCCTTTTGGATGTACGCAACATTGGCCCCTGATCCACCTACGGAGGTGGTAGGCCTATTGGCCCTAGATCTACCTGTGGAGGTGGATGGCCTATTGGCTCCTAATCCACCTCTAGAGGTAGTAGTAGGCCATCTGCAGTAATTTCTGATGGTTCCTGAGTTAATAGAGGCGGGACAACTGCAACAGGTTGCTCCCCCTGCATGTCATTCTGAGGAATGAACATGAGAACAAAGTTGTCAGTTGTTGAAGGTATAGGTGCATGATCCTGCAACTCCTCAAAAGAAAGCTCTTGAGGAGGTCCACTCCCACTAACTCCACCATCTTCTAGAAACCTTGCTTTATCTGACTCCACTATGATGGACACATGTGATGGACAATAGAGTTTGAATCCCTTTGACTTCTCTAGATAACCAATGAAGAATCCACTGGTTGTTCTAAAATCAAAAGCCTTTTCATGTGGGTTATACAATCTGGCCTCAGCTGAACATCCCCATGTGCGCATATAGCTCACAGAAGGTTTCCTACCACACCACAACTCATAAGGAGTTTTAGGAGCAGCCTTCATAGGAACCTTGTTCAGAATATGTGCAGCTGTCTTTATGGCCTCTCCCCATAATGATAAAGGAAGAGTCGAATGACTAAGCATTGTCTTGACCATTTCTTTAAGCGTTCAGTTCCTTCTTTCAGAAACTCCATTTTAGTATGGACTGCCAGGCGTAGTGTACTGAGCCACAATGCCTTCCTCTTTAAGGAACCTAGCTAATGGTCCTGGCCTTTAACCCATCTCGGTTTACCTTCCATAGTATTCGCCACCTCTATCTGACCTGACTACTTTAATAACCTTTCCTGATTGTCTCTCTGCTTCCTTCTTAAAATCCTTAAAGACATTAAAGACATCTGCATTTTCAAGAAGTAAGTAGAGATACATGTATCTAGAGTAGTCATCTATAAAGGTAACAAAATACTTTTGTCTAGTTAGACAGAGTGAAAAGGGACCACAAATGTCAGTGTGTATAATCTCTAATATTTCTGAACTTCTAGTGGCATCCTTATTCGGCGAGTGTGTAAGTTTTCCTTTAATACAATCCACACATGTATCAAAGTCAGTGAAATCTAAAGAGTGTAAAACACTTTCCTCCACTAACCTCTTCAGCCTCTTTATGGAGATATGACCTAGTCTCCTATGCCACAACATTGATGAGTTTTCATTTATTCTACCATGCTTATTACCAACTGTATTATGCAAGGAATAATAGGATTGTTCAACCACACGATCAAGACACATTTTATATAAACCATCAACTAATAAACCAGTACCAATTACAACTAAATCCTTGATAATCCTAAGAGAAGAGTTTCCAAAAGAGAAAGTAAACCCTCTCATATCAAGTTTTGATACTGAAATTAAATTTCTAGAAAAAGATGGAACATAAAATGTGTCCTCTAGATCAAGAACAAATTTAGATGCTAAAGTAAGCCTATTGTTAGGATCGGATACTCGGTTATGGCAAAGCTAGAAGGGGGGGTTGAATAGATTTGCAGCGGAAACTTAAGAAATATGAAAATTACTTCGGATTAAAAGATCTACTCAATTAAAACCCCTTTGATCTGATGCAATGTGTGTGAGCAAACTAACAGTTAGGGTGTAGACGAAATCCCTATGCATGCATCTAGCGCAATACAGTGCAAACCATAAGTCAAACCACAGTGCACAAGGGATTTTTTAGGTGGTTCGGAGATCACACCACGTGACTCCTACGTCCACCCCCCACACAGTGAGGACACACTACTCAAGAACTGAGTACAACACACACACGAGCACACCGGCTCAACCACACACACACACGCTAGATCAAGTCCACAAAAGATCAGATCCTCTAGCCTTGATCTGACCAACACACCACACACACGTTGTCTGATGCAAACACGCAATCAGAACAACAATCCACACTTCCACAACATCCACGTACTGATCTCAAATCAGTGCACACACACAGATATATGAAAGTAGTGAAAGGAGAAGAGTTTAGAGATGAAGAATCAAATCCCGATGTAGATCTCTTCTCGTTGGTCGTCCAGAAGACTCCAAGCTTCGTCTTGACAAGTATCAGTTGATGGAGAAGCTTGAACCACGGACGAACCGGCTTCAACTCCGCTTGGAAGGTTGTTCTTCTTTGTTCTGGGCAGAGAGATGAAGCAGGGCAGCAGGAAGAAAGCCTTGATCTTGACCTTTGCTTAGGGTTTTGGTATGGTGGCTCCCTTTCTGCGAAAATAGCCTCATATGATCCATATATAGTGGTGTCCAAGCATAGAGAGTCGTGCTAAAAGGAAACACCAAAATATAGATCATATCCTGGCCACTAGATCTTCCCAAAACTCCGTCTGTCGACAGCCGACTTGCTGCTGTCGACAGATGCTGACAGGTTGCAAGAACCGAAGACTGGGCTTTCTGGAAATAGATTTCTGAGTGTATCTGTCGACAGGCGAAAATCATCTGTCGACAGATGCATCAGATGCACTATTCATCTGTTGACAGATGCACTGTCATCTGTTGACAGGTGCACTATTTCAGCAACTTGTCTTGTTCTTTTGCACTTGGATTTTAGGCTTTGTCTTGCATGGAATCTCACCTACATTAAAAGACATAATTAGTGAGATATAATGAACATATAAACACATGTGTTTCATTTGCATCCAATTGTCATTCTCATCATGTTTCACACATTCATAACACAACAATTTTGTCTTGTTCATGAAATGTTCATCATCAAAAACAAACATACCATTTGTGAACATTTCACATAACATCAATTAGTATTGCTCATCATCAAAACATTTAAGCACTTGTTGTAACCCAACATTCTCCAACACCTATAAATCCCTATAGCCTTCACTTGTGAACATGTCTTATTCCCCGAAAGGATGCTTTGTTCACTCTGATGTGGAGGCCTTTGGATTAGGAACCCTTGCATAGATTTGGCAATATGAACACTAGAACCAGAATCAACCCACCAAGTACTTTCAGGAACATCTACCAAATGAGATTCATGACAAACATAGGATGAGAGATTACCTCTGCCTTTCTTTTCCAACCATGCCTTGTACTTTACACAATCTTTCTTTAAATGTCCAGCTTGACGGCAGAAGAAGCATTTGCCATTTTTGCCTTCTTTCTTCTTCTTCTTGCCCTTCTTCTGGACATTCTTGCCCTTCTTAGCTTGAGCATCTCCTTTATGAAAGGTAAAATTAACCTGATTCATTTTCCCCTTCAATCTCTCTTCCTCCTGAACACACATGGTCATCAACTCATTTGGCGACCAATTTGCTTTATGTGTGTTATATGAGATTTTGAAAGCCTCATAGTCACTAGGAAGAGAGTTAAGAATGAAATGCACTAAGAAAGTATCAGATATGGAAACCTCCATAGCATTCAGCTGGGCTTCAATATCTCTCATCATTATGATATGCTCTATAATACTGCCACTACCAATGTATTTCATTAAGGAAAGTCTAGCCATTAACGTGCTGGTCTTTCCCTTGTCAGAAGTGACAAATTGTTCCTCAATAGTCTTTAGAAATCCACTAGCAGTCTTCTACTCTGGGATTGATCCCTTGATGTTTGGACTTACATGCCCTTGAAGGAACAGTAAGCACAAACGGTTGGACCTCTCCCACTTCTCATAGAAGCTTTTCTGTTCTACTATGCTCTCGGTAGTGAGCTCAGCAGGTTGTTCATCTCTGAGAGCAATATCAAGATCCATATACCCTAAGACAAACATTACTCTTTGTTTCCATTCAATAAAATTTGTCCCAGTCAAATAAGGCACTTGACCTGTGAAAGGTGCAAAGAGTGGAGAAGCAGCTGAAATACAAACTACATGCTCACATGAATATGGCTATTATAACTGAAGCAAGTTATGAGGCATAAAATTAAAATTCTAGTGGACAACTTGATGATAAAACTATTACAATGTACACTTTGTGTAAGACCCCGGATTTTTTTTTTACTCTCTTTATATATCTGTATGTATATGAATGGAGTGTTGGGTGTTCGGTTGTTGTGTGCTTAGCATGCGTAGTTCATTGTGCCTACTATAAGTTTTATCCTTCCCTTGAATGTGAGCATGTGCGTATATCTGTATATATATATGTATAGATACGGGTATACGATAATTAATGTGGAACTGAACAACTAGACAATTAGAGGTGTATTATGAATACCAAGAATCTCTGACTTAGGATACTTGAATAATACTATGCTTGTGCTATCTTAATATTGAAGAATATCCTATACTACCTATTTCATGGAATTTTGTATGGGAGTGTATGAAGTACATATGTGTATGTACGTATATATGTTATCTTGTGCGTGTGACAATTGTATACCTAATTCTACATACATAACACCTTGGTGTACTTGTGTATGCATATGTATATTTGTTTGTAAACATTGTTATTGCATGGTTTAGTTAATGTGTACATTGTACTTCGTGCGTTTCATGTACGTAAAAAGTTCAAGCATAGTAGGTGAAATTAGTGGTCATATTGGGATTCTATACTCCTCATGAATAACATGCATATATCTTTATGATGATTAGGTGAGAATAGTCAATTGGACGAATTATGCATATAGTGTATATTAAGAAATCCTATACATGTAATACTTAAGCAATGTTAGGTAAAGTTGTGTAAGTTAATCAAATTACCGGTGCGCATATTGTACCCATCTGTTTCAATCATAATACACATAAGTATGCTATACCAGTGTGTATACTATATATATATGTCAAATCAAGTGTGTGCATGCGAGGACTATCTTATCGAATGGATTATTCCTAGCTAGCATAAATCATATCACCTCCTAATGATTTGCGAAGCCCTCATAATTCTCGTCATTTAATTTGCCGTGTGTTGAGTCATACTTGTGTAAAATATCACGTACGTATAGGTAGGTGTCTACGTACATTTTATCTTAGTATGTTTATGTATGCTTGTGTATGTATATAGATATTTATGTACATATTAATTGGTATAATTAATGTGCATATGGTTATATTAAATGTAAATAATTTATGTGATGAATGGTGATAGAATGTATACCCTACTATATACATAATGCATGAATCATGCATTACATGCATGGTTTCTGCATAAATTAAGGTTCTGGCCAAAGGCCACCTTGGCATCAATCTCTGGCCGCCGAGGTGGAGTCAACGTCCAGACCTGGACGCCAATCCTGACCCAGGCGTCCAGCGATGTGGACGTCAACCTCTCTGACCTACATGCGCAGCAAAGCTGCTCTCTTCTGAAACAAGGCATGGCCACCCATTGGGGGATGTTCCCCAACGGATCTAAGGCTGTCTAATCGGCATGGTGAGTGGGTGAGGGGCTCTCCTACATCCTGAACCCGAATTGGCCTCTCCCCACTTCTCATTTTCACCCTTGCAAGAGGAGAGGAGAAGAAAGAAAAACCCTAGAGCATTCTGTGAGAAAACCCCATTTTAGAACCCTCAAATCCGACCCTTTGGAGCTGGATCTGGAGATCTACTGCAACAAGGAGGAGGCTGAAGAAAAGGAGAAGGCTTCCCCATCATCCCCTCGGCGTGGAGATCACCCAGGAACCCGGAGGAAGGCGATCTTAGAGGCACTTCTGCAACTTCTTGGAACTGCCCAAGGAGGTCTTCTTCGAGCCACAAATCCCTTGGAGGAATTTTTGAAAGGCAAGTGACCTATCTATGGTGTCCCCGTATGAGTCTAGGTGGGTTTTGATATTTTTATGGAATTTTATTCGAGTCCTAGACCCTCCAATTCACCCAAGATTGAGAGCTCGGTCAGTGTTTTCTGCACAGACCTGGCTTGACGGCAAGGTCCCGGGACGTCCAGTTCATGAACTCGGCGTCCATCGACCCTGCCGCTGACTCTGAGTCAGCGGCCAGAGACCGCCGTCTAGTTCTTCTGGACAGAACAGTGAGCTGTTCTGTCCCTCTTGTACGTTAATTTCGTTATGATTTCCGTGATGAGGATATATGGTATTCCTATAAGATATGTATATTATCATTTGTGGTGTGTGGATGAATGTGGTTAATGGTGTCTTTTAAACTTATGAGCATGACTTGATGAAACTTTAGCATGTCCATGCTCCATGATTAGGATTAGTTGAATGCCTTGATTTCGGTCTAATCATGAAGATTGTGGGTCAGCATGTGTGTTTACAAATTTAGGTAACTTATCCATGCTTGTGCAATTTGTTAATAGATTCGGTTCGATAAAATAGAAGTATGAAAAAAATGATTCGTAGTGTTTAATCCATAGATGTATGAATTAGGAAAATTTTGCACTCTAAATTCATGCATAGGTTGGTAGTTTATGTTTAAACAGCAAGTGGTAAACTGCATGATGTGTAATTCCATGTTAACGTAAATTGTGAATAACATGCAAAAATAGGTGTTTGATTTTTCTGAAAATCCTATATAGCTCATAAAAATCTGAAATATTGAGGGTATCATCATGAACTCGAAACCAGCATGTAGTTAAAATTTCAGGCCATTTGGAACAGTAAATAAAAAGTTATGTGTTTTCCATGTGAAAGGTGATAATTCGTACATATGATCGTAATGTGATTTGTTATAGTCTAAAACCAGCATGGTTAATGTGTTTACTGTGTTTAACTCTTGAAATTCTGTAGTGCCATGATTAGGAAAACAGAGATATTAATGTGAGTGAGAAAGTGAATGAAATGAGATGAGTTATGTGTAAAACGGTAAATGTATAATAGTGTAAAAGCTGTGCCTATGTGACACTGCTACCCTAGAGGCATCGGGAGCCGTATATAGAAAAGTCCTATAGAAGGCTCCATGTGATATAAGTTTGTCCCAAAGGCATAGGGAAAATTCCGGAGGTGGACAAGTACTACTGGATAGGGTGGAGAGGGCTTCTCCCGGTCTGCGCAGTTACCAAGATTCACCGATGTATTGCCTAGGTGGTGAGTATGTGTATGAGTTGTGTAAGTGTTGTGTCATGTGTTGTGTAATGAGTTGTGTTGAGAGCTGTGCTAAGGAATGAGCACGAGCTATGAAATATTGTTAGTGTCCTCTACTGGTGGTTAGGACTATGTGTCATGGCAAATTGTTTAAGTAATGAAAAATGAGTAAAATGTGAAATATGTGAATATGGCACGTGGTAAGTGCCCAAGATGCACGTGGTAAGTGCAATCGATGTGATATGTGATAAGTGAAAGTGAAAGAGAAAATGATGTGGAAATGAGTAAATTGTATAAGTGTGAACATGTGTACATGTCAAATGTGTAAAAGTGAACAACGTGAATGAGTAAGTATGAAATCATGTGAAACCGAGATTGTGAGAATGTGTTATTGGAAACCATGTGAAATCAGTAAACTAATGTTGTCATTATCATGCTTATGTGTGCATAAATGCCTAGAATCCATGTTAGGGATAATTAGTGAAAATGAGTGCAAGATAGCTTGATTACTTGTTCACATGATGTGTTTTATGTATTATTGTAGCTCTCATGTGTAGATTTATAGAAATTGAATCATATGAAATCAGCAATCTAAAGCATGTGAAAAGGTTCGTGTATGTGTTTAAAACTATGCGAAATCCATGCTAGTTGTGTCCCCTTTCATGTGTGTAAATTGTTCATGTTGATAGGTTTCATGTTTTAGCTCTTTAAAAGACTAAAGTTCCTGAGCAAATGGAATAGAGATCATGTGATAGGTGAATTTCATTTTTCAAATCTGAAAGCATGAGTTATGTATAAAAATTGTAGAATTCTCATGATAGGTAGAAAACTTGAATTGACTAGCATGCTATGTGTTGTTAATTGTAAAAGTGCATGTAGAAACCACTAAGACTTGTATGTGTATATCATGAGTAGTGTCGCTTGCTGAGTCTTTGGACTCACTCTTGCTTCGGCGTACAGGTTGACAGGTATCGTGCACTAGAAGGTAGCGTGGCGAGGATCATCATTATAAGACTATTTTGTGGAGCTGTTACCAGTTGTACTTTCTTTTGCGCAAAAAGGAGTATTGTATGAACAATATTTTGGACATTGTAACTCTCTTTATTTTGTATTAATGTGGACATTGTCCTTCTATCTCGCTATTTAGATTATGGAATGTGTGTTGGTGACGGATTAAGAGTTGAGTTGTTTACTTTATTCCGCTGTACTCTATTGCTATCCAGGTACATATCAACCTATCGACCAGTGTTGGGTAAATGTCCCACTGTGACGACGCCCTTTATACCGATGGGGATTGGTATAATCGTACCGGTATGAAGAGGGTCGTTACACCAACTGCGGCTGGATGTGTAATTGTCTTGAGGGGACTGTACCCTGGGTAGTGAAATCCTGAGTTGTTGCTCGGGGACTGGACGTAGGACTCTTGGGATAGGAGGTCCGAACCAGGATAAAAATTCCTGTGTTGTGTGATTGCATGCTTGTGTTCATTGTCTTCTTATTTCTAACACTAACAATCGAACGTATTGTTTTGTGTTGAACGTTTTTGTTGACAGGTTTTAACGCTATTCGAAATTAAGAATCTCATTCACCCCCCCCCCCTCTAGGCTTGCTAGTTGGGCAACAAGTGGTATCAAAGCTAAGTCTCTTCGACAAAGAAGATCTCACGATCTGAAGAGAAAAGATTAAATGGCAGCTCAAGGTCACTTCGAGGGTCAGTCCGTCAATAGACCACCATTGTTCGATGGTGAGACTACACCTACTGGAAGACCAGAATGAAATTCTTCCTTCAAGGGCTTGACTATCAAATTTGGTCAATTATAGAAGAAGGAGACCTTCTAGTCACTAACGAGAAAGATAAATTGTGGCAGAAACTTCGGCCAAACCCGTTAAACCGATAACGTACTTGATCCGAGTCCACCTCCCGCGAACGGGCCGAAGCCTCGCAAGGGATACCAAACCACAGTCCGTGTAAACACAAAGGAACACACCATTTCTCATATATATTTCACAAGTTTACATAGCCATATTTTATAAAAACTAAAAGAAAGTACAAGAGCCTGGGGCATACCCCGAGGTACCATTGAAGAAAGTAGCCAACTAGCTACACTACACTACTGGGACTACACTGCTGGAGGTACTGACCTTGCACCGCGACGACGCGGCTCTGAACTGGACGACGGTCGAGAAACGTCCTCCTCGCTCTCACCCGTGGGGGTAGGGGTGAGCCTCGCTAGTCACTGGCTCAGTAGGGAACTCCCCCAAAATCGAGCAAACCAAAACCACAGGTACAAAAGCAGTAAACAGTACCAATAATTTATAGAACAGATAAGCAGATATGAAAGCTGTAAAAGTACTCACCGTCTGCGACTACGAAAAACAACTGTAATAATTAAATGGCAAACCAGTACAAGTGTACAAGCTAAAGTAGAGACTGCCAACATGAGTCACGTGAACTGGTTCGTGGCACCAGAGACTGACTCGGACAAGCTAACACAGGTCTACCTCTCAGTCTCACAGCCAAGAACGAAAGGTCCAACTGCCGCTCCACGTGAAAAGGTCAAGCAACTGTGGAGACCAACTAAACACCACCACCTGCGGACCACACGGTCGCAGGCCTCTAGAGTGAGGCACTGGAAAAGGACTAGCTGGGGACCAGTGTCGACTACTGGTGTCCGTACCCCCAATACGAGCGCGCTACAAGTGACTAAAAGACAAGTACGACAGTCACTGTCCCACTGTCGTCTTTCCCTCAGCCGGACGTACAACTCAAACACAGGAGTGCGGGTGTCCAGGTCAGACGACACAGACCTCGACGGTACAACACAAGTATCGGGATAAAGCCCCGAGCTAACAGCCTGGCTCACAAAGAACCTGGGGCACCAACTGGAGAGGTAACCACGGTAGGCGTCGTACTACTTGCCACGTACACAAAACCATGTGCACGTCACACACAAACCACGTGAAGTCTCATGTAAACTGCGTGCACTAGTAGTCCACTACACGTGAACATCATGAAAACACGTAAAGAACAACCAACTGTGTACCCAGTACGCTAGTCTCAAGAACCATATGCACGCTGTGCACCACAAGTACCAACACACCGCTTATTATCGATAAACATTCTGCATGGCAATATTTAAATAAACACATGTTGGCGGCAACAACGACTGCCGTCGATGGGGTGTAAACGGCAAGGTATCTGGCCGTTAAGCTCCTAGCTGAAGAACCTGGCGTCAAACGATGTTGACGCTAAGATCTTCGGCCATCAACTTCACAGAAACCCTGGGCTGATACCTCAGGTAATCTCAACCCTAAAACCAATGGAAAAACACGAGGAAACACTTCCTCTAACATGCATGAATTCTAATCAACTCGTAATAACATGTTTCCATTGTCAAATGCTCAAACCACCCATGTACCCCACATGGATACCATTATCCAAAAACACAATTATCATGCAAATTCATGCTTTCCAATTTCATTATCACAACCTATAGGAACTAAAGCGATCATTCCCTACCTCAATACACGCTTAAACCTCCTAAATTCTCTCGATCCACACCGAACCCTCCGCGAGTTCCTACGGCAATTGCACCACGGTCCGGCGTTTCCTTGGCCGATTCGTCACCGTCTCGCGTTCCACGATCCTCCAACTAGCCTTCCGCAACCATTGGAAGCATTGGGGAAGCAAGGGCATGAAAATAGGGCAAGGGAGAGGGAGAATGGAGTCAGGGAACTGCTCTCGGGTAGACCTATATTCTGCAGGTCACACAGGTTGGCGTCAACAAGGCTGTCGCTAATCAGACCGCCAAGGCTAGACGTCCATATCCCTTGTCGCCAAGTTCATATAGTAAATGTCAACATACATGGACGCCAACCAGTCAACGACCACACCTAGCCGTCAACCCTACTCAACTGCAGTAGATCCTATCTTACCTCAGGACCAAACCTGAACCACACCTGCACACACCACACGTCCAAACCACATTGGCCTCACAATGGCCATCACAACCATACACGCATGATCCATAAGGATCCGAAAAGCACGCGACGTTACATTACTATCATCTAAAAAGAAATTTCGACCTCGAAATTCATAACACGACTCAAATACCAACCACTTAAATATACACATTTTTACAAGTACTATCATCTAAAACGAAAAATACAAAACCTTATTCAAACAGATAGGGATACCCTTTAGCCATTTCCTCGGCTAACTCCCAGGTATCCTCACCACTCAACCTATTTTCCCATCGCACTTTAACTAGTTCGATTTCTTTATTTCTCAACTTCTTTATCTTTCGATCAGTGATCTGCACTGGATACTCTGGCATAGTCATATCCGGCCTCAGGTCACCACCTTGATAATTGATTTTTGAGCTGGATCTTCAATACGCTTTCTTAACATAGAAACATGAAATATATCATGGACATCTGCAAAATTTGCTGGCAAATCCAGCCTATAAGCTGTTTCCCCAATTCTCTCAATCACCTGGAAAGGTCCCACATACCTTGGGCTCAACTTTCTAGTCTTACCAAATCTCATAATACCTTTACTGGGGAAACTCTCAGGAAAAAAAAATCTCCCACTTCAAACTGAAGTGGTCTCCTCCGATTATCTGCATAACTCTTTTGCCTACTTTGAGTTGCCTGCAATTTTTCCTTAATAAGCTTCACTATTTCTGTGGTTTGCTGAATCAATTCAGAACCCACTAATTGCCTTTCTCCCACTTCATGCCAGTTCAATGGGGTTCTACATGGCCTTCCATATAAAGCTTCATACGGTGCCATCCCAAGACTGGTATGATAACTATTATTATAGGCAAACTCAACCATTCCCAAATGATGCTCCCAGTTACCTCCCCAAACTAAACAACAAGCCCGCAACATATCTTCAATCGTCTGAATAGTCCTCTCTGTCTGACCATCTGTCTGGGGATGATAAGCGGAGTTATATCTCAGCTCAGTACCAATTACTTTCTGCAAACTTCTCCAAAAACCAGAAGTAAATATTGGATCTCTGTCAGACACAATAGTCTTCGAAATACCATGAATGGAAGAATTCATTCAACATAAACTTTTTGCTAATTTATCCACTGTCCAAGACATGCTTACTGCCACTAATCTGCACACCTTAGTTAATCTATCAACAAATACCCATATTCCATTATGCCCGGAATTTGATCTTGGTAAACCTGCCACAAAGTCCATGGCAATGTCATCCCATTTCCACTATGGAATGGGCAACGGTTGCAATAGACCTCCAAGCTTCTGATGTTCTGCTTCAATCTGTTGACAAATAGCACACCTTGCAACATACTCTGCTATTTCCTTTTTCATATGAGGCCACCAGAATGCTTCCTCAAATCCTGGTACATTTTAGTACTACTCGGATGGATAGTGTACCTAGATTTATGAGCCTCTTCCAACACTCGCTGCTTTACTTCTCTTTCTGCTAGAACAAACAACCTGCCTCTGAGCCTAACCACACAATTATCATCAATGGCAACTCCTTCCATTTTTACAATCTCAGCTAAACTTACATATGCTCTCTAAGCCTCAACAATCTGCCAATACAAGGACGGCTCTCCAGCACTAGCAGCTAGTACTGCCCGTCGCTGACTACTGGGCACATACAAGGAGTTCTACATTATCTCTTCATATAGCTTCCACTCTTTGATCATCATCATATTTATATATGCCTTTTGTTCAAGGCATCTACTACAACATTGGCCTTACCCGGATGGTAAGTCAAACTAAAATCATAATCTTTCAAATATTCAATCCATCTGCGCTGACGAAGATTCAATCTTTCTGCGAGAAAATATACTTCAAGCTTTTATGATCTATAAAGATCTCAAATCTCTCGCCATACAGATAATGCCTCCACATTTTCAAGGCAAATACAACTGCTGCCAATTCCAAATTATGAGTGGGGTAATTCTCTGTTGGCTTCAATTGTCTAGATGCATAAGCTATCACTTTGCCTTGCTGCATAAGCACTGCGCCAAGTCCTCTCCTTGAAGCATCTGCATATACCACAAAACCACCACTTCCTGCCGGTAATGTCAATATGGGTGCTATTGTAAGCCTCTATTTCAATTTCATAAAACTTTTCTGACATTCACCGGACCACACGAAAGGCACACCTTTTCTGGTCAACTTGGTCATAGGTGCCGCAATCTTAGAAAAATCTTGTATAAAGCACCTATAATAACTTGCCAATCCCAGAAAACTTCTAATCTCAGTAATTGTCTTAGGCACTTCCCATCTCATCACTGCTTCCACTTTACTCGGGTCCACTGCTACCCCTTAGCTGAGATGACATGATCCGGAAACTGAATTTCTTTTAACCAAAATTCACACTTATGAATTTAGCAAACAACTGGTTATCCCTTAACAACTACAGGGTAAACCTCAATGAGCTGCATTCTCCTCTTCAGATGCTGAATAAATCAGAATATCATCAATAAAGACCACAATGAATTGGTCTAAATACGGATGAAAATTATATTCATCAGATCCATAAAACCTGCAGGAGCATTGGTCAGCCCAAATGGCATAACAAAAATTCATAGTGACCATATCTAGTTCTGAAAGCTGTTTTATCTATATCTCCTCTTGATTCTTAACTGATGATACCCAGACCTTAAATCAATTTTAGAAAATACCTTTGCTGATTGCAACTGATCAAACAGATCATCTATTTCGGTAATGGGTACTTATTCTTAATGGTCACATCATTCAACTTTCTATAATCAATACACATACGAAAACTTCCATCTTTCTTTTTCACAAACAACACTGGCGCTCCCCACGGGAATGACTTGGCCTAATAAATCCTTTCTACAACAACTCTTCTAATTGCTTTTTCAATTCTTTAAGTTCTGCTGGTGCCATCCGATATGGAGCTTTAGAGATCGGCATGGTACCTGGCAGCAACTCAATGGTAAAGTCCACTTCTATGTGGAGCTAAACCAGGCAAATCTTCAGGAAAAACATCAGCAAATTCCCTAACCACGGGAACTGCTTCCACTGACTGACTAGCTTCTACCAGACATACCGAGGCTAAATAAGCCACACATCCAGCATTTATCAACTTTCTAGCTCTAATTGTAGAAATTAGAAATTTAGAGGTATAAAAAGGCATACCTTGATATTCAAATATTGCACCATTAGGATGACAAAACCTGATCCTTTTCTTTCTACAATCTAGCATTGCTCCATAAGTCTCAAGCCAATCCATACCAAAATAATATCATAATCTGTCAACTGCAGGGCATACAACCGACCCGGCATCTGGTTCCCTTCAATCATAACAGGAGCTTCATCTATATAGCTCGAAGTGAGCAGGAACTCACTCGAGGGAACCACCACTACTAACTCACAAGACTTTTCTTCTAAAGGATGAGTCATGCAATCCAAAATTCTTCGGAATGAAAGAATGAGAGGCACCGAATCAAATAAGACTCTTGCTGAATAATCATAAAGAGGTAAAGTACCTTCTATCATATTCGATGCCTCCGCCTGGGCTCGGGTGATAGCCATAACCCGGCCTCTTCCTCGCTGCTGCGGTGCTCCTCTGCCACGACCTGCCTGTGGCTGCTGAAAATGCTGAGGTGTTGCTGCTGCTGCACACCTCTTCCATACCCATACTCTCTTGGATAGGGGCAATTGCGGATCAAACCCGGCTGATTGCAATTATAACACCTATATCCTGGTGGAAAATGGGCTACCTGGCAGTACTCTGCTGCGACTCCTCCACTTATGGTTTACCACGACCTTGCTGAAATTGCTGACAACCTCCCCATCCTCTTCCTTACCTTAAATGCTTGCTTCAATTTCTGACCCCATTTACCAAAGCCTGATGAAGAAGGTCCTGCTGGTGCTTTACCCTTACTCGCATCCACTGACTGCTGCGGTACCCGAAAACTACTTGAGCTGACTCGCCCACTGACGAGTCCGAATAGACCTCTCCAACGTAGCTGCTCTCTGGGCTGCTTCTTCCACTGTCTTACACATGAGAGGTACTATTTCATCCTGCAACTCACTCTCAAACCTCTAATGAAATACTCAACCACCATATTATTATCTGATACTACATAAGGCGCATATCGGCTAAGCGCCATAAACCTCATCTACTTTCCCTACCCTCTTTCTCTAAAATGAAGAGTTACTTTTGCTGAAGTGTCTGAAACTGCTCTCTCTTCACTTGCTGCACTTGAATCGGAAAGAATGTATCATTAAATACATCAAGTGTGACGGCCCTCATTATACCGGTACGGTTATACCAACCCACGTCGGTATAGCGAGTGCTGCCAGCCACAGTGGGACATTTACCCAACGATACAAACAGCTGAGATACACGCGATATATATATAACAGAGTAGCGGAAGTAAAAGAGAACTATCTCCATTCATCATCATCCACATTAAACATACATGCAGTTTACAATTTGCAAAAAGGAACTAAAGTTCACATGAATTAAATTGCTGAAATAGAAATACAAATGTCCACATATTACATTCTTTTAATGATAATTCTAATACAATGTTCAAGTACATACTATGAAGTACACAATCACAAAGATCTCAAAAACTGGCTAGTCTCCACGCTCGGAGTCCGTCTCTGCTGCCTCCTCCGAGGGTACTGTGTCACCAACTATACCTGTACTCCGAAGCAAGGAGTGAGTCCAGGGACTCAGCAAGTAACACTATGCATGATATACACGTACAAGTCCTAGTGGTTTCTACACGCACATTACAATTTGCAACACATAGCATGCTAGTCCATTTAAGTTTTCAACCTATCATGAAGGTTCTACAATTTTATACATAACGCATGCTTTCAGATTTCAAAAATAACATTCACCTATCACATGGTCTCTATTCATTCACTCATGAGACTTTAATTAAAACGTGAGAGCTATTGACATGAACAATTTACATACATGAACGGGAAACATAATTAGCATGGATTCCACATGTTCTTAAGTACATACATAACTTTTTTATCATGCTTTAGGTTGCTGGTTTCACATGGTCTAATGACTATAAACCTACACATGAAAGCTACAACGTTTGCTTAAACATAACACGTGAACAATCCATCATGCCATTTTACTCACATACTCATTTGTTGTTCCTAACATGGATTCTAAACACTTTTGCACACATAAACATGAGAATAATAACATGCATTTTCTGAATTCACTTGGTTTCAGATTTAGTTTCACATGGTTTATAACACATTTACATATCTAATTTCACATTTTTCCTTACACTAGTTTTCCTCTTTCACATGGTTCACTTTACACATACACATTCACATATCACTTACACATTTACACATGGTCACATACACTTTACACATTTCACTTTACACATATTTTGGGTGCCGTGACACGTAGTCCAAACCACCAAAGAAGGACACAAACACATCACATCACATAGACGCCATCTAGGCAATACAATGGCGACTCTTGGACTGCGCAGACCGGGAGAACAAGTCTCCACCCTAACCAGTGGTACTTGTCCACCTCCAGGATTTCCCCCTAATGCCCTTAGGGTCACTTAACACAATGAACTTTCTCAGGGGACTTTTCCCTGATATGGCTCCACTGCCTTCTCGGAAGCAGTATCACATTGGCACAGTTTACACTTTTACACATTTACCGTTTTACACATGGTTTTACACTTGACACTCTTCATTACATTCACACTTTCTTACTCACTGAACACCTCTGTTTTTCCTAACATGGTACTACAGAGTTTTCAAGGTTCAACACACAGTAAACACACCAATCATGCTGGGTTTAAACAAATCTAATCACATTTCGATCATATGTACGAATTATTCACATTTCACATGAAAGCACATAACTTTTTATTTACTATTCCAATTGACCTGAAATTTTAACCACATGCTGTTTTTGGGTTCCAAAACATACCCTCAATTTTTCAGATTTTTCTGAGCTAAATAGGATTTACAGAAAATCAAACACCTAATTAGCATATTATTCACAACTTAAGCTAACATGGGTCTAACACATTTGCAATTTATCCACTTACTGTTTTGCACAGAGACTACTAATATATCTGCATGATTTTAGAATACAACATCATCCTAATTCATACATCTATAAATCAATTACCACAAACATTTACATGTTCTCATTTTTTTCCAACCAAGCTTATTTACAAATTTCACAAGCATGGGTAATTTACTAAAATCTGTAAAACATATACTGACCCACTATTTTTCATGATCAAACTGAAACTAAGGCATTCTCATAATCTAAATCATAAATCATGGATTTTGCAAAACGGCCTACACGTCATGCTCACAAATTTGCAAGACATCATTACCCACATACACCACATTCATCCATAACCACAATGCACAATATACGTAGAGTATAAGGTGTACAATATATCCTCATCGCATAAAACATACAGAAATTAATGTACAAGAGGGACAGAACAGCTCACTGTTCTGTCCAGAAGAACTAGACGGCGGTCTCTGGCCGCTGACTCAGGTCAGCGGCATGGTCGATGGACGCCAAGGATGAACTAGGCGTCCAGGGACCTTGCCGTCTACTCAGGTCTGTGCAGAAACACAGACCCGAGCTCTAAATCTTGGGTGAACTGGAGGGTCTAGGACTCGAGGAAAATTCCATAAAAATATCAAAACCCACCTAGACTCATACGGGGACACCATAGATAGGTCACTTGCCTCTCTAAAATTCCTCCAAGAGATTTATGGCTCGAAGAAGACCTCCTTGGGCAGTTCCAAGAAGTTGCAGAAGTGCCTCCAAGATCGCCTTCCTCCGGGCTCCTGGGTGATCTCCACGCCGAGGGGATGATGTGGATCCTTCCCCTTTGCTTCAGCTTCCTCCTTGATGCAGAAGATCTCCAAATCCAGCTCTCAAGGGATCGGATTTGAGGGTTCTAAAATGGGGTTTTCTCACAGAATGCTCTAGGGTTTTTCTCTCTTCTTCTCTCCTCTTGCAAGGGTGAAATGAGAAGTGGGGAGAGGCCAACTCGGGTTCAGGGTGTAGGAGAGCCCCTCACCCACTCACCATACCGATTAGACAGCCGTAGAGCCGTTGGGGGACATCCCCCCAATGGTTGCCATGCCTTGCTTCAGAAGTTTGCAGCTCTGCTGCGCATGCCAGAGAAGTTGGCGTCCATATCGCTGGACGCCGGAGTTAGTGTTGGCGTCCATGTCTGGACGCTGACACCAGCTCAACGGCCTGGGGTTGACGCCAAGGTGGGCCTTCGGCCAGAACCCTAATTATGCAGAAAACCATGCATACCAAGCTTATATGCATGCAATATGTATATGGTATTATATCCACACTATCATCATGCAATATGCACATTATTTATGCTTAATATAAACACATGCATACATAATTATACTAATTATGCATACGTAAATATATACATACATACACAAATACACACATACTCATGCACACTCAAATACAAATAAATGCGACGGAAATTCGAGGGTCTTACACCCTCTCCCCTTAAAAGAACTTCGTCCTCGAAGTTAGAACGACACTACTCAACAAAGGGATACTTCTTTTCATCGCATCCTCAAGCTCCACGTAGCCTCCTCACGTGAGAAGTTCCGCCATAGACTTTAACCGACGCAATACTCTTGTTCCGGAGATGCTGAACCTTCCGGTCAAGAATGGCTACGAGTTGCTCGAAATACGAAAGATCTGGCTGGATCTCCACCGGATCATGACTAATCACATGAGACGGATCTCGGACATACTTCCTGAGCATAGATACGTGGAATACAGGGTGAACTCTAGCCAAAGCTGGGGGTAATGCTAGCTTGTACGCCACGTTGCCCAAACGTCTGAGAATCTCATATGGGCCAATGAACCTAGGGCTTAGCTTGCTATGCTGCCAAATCTGACAACACCTCGAGTAGGCGATATCTTCAAGAAGACATGATCGCCAACCTCGAACTCCAAATCCTTTCTCCTGTTGTCGGCATAACTCTTCTGCCTATCCTGTGCCGCAACAAGCCTTTTCCTGATAGCTGAATCTTATCCGAAGTTTCCTGAACCAACTCCGGTCCAATCAACTGCCTATCACCAGTCTCCTCCCAACATAGAGGAGATCTGCAGGGCCTACCATACAACGCCTCGAATGGAGCCATACCAATACTAGCATGAAAGCTGTTGTTGTATGCGAACTCCACAAGAGGTAAATGGCGCTCTCAATCATCCTTCCAATCCAGAACACACGCTCTCAACATATCCTCGAGCGTCTGGATAGTCCTCTCAGACTGTCCGTCGGTCTGGGGATGAAACGCCGAATTGAGCTTAAGCTCCAAACCTAACGCATCCTGAAGACCCTTCCACAAACTCGAAGTAAATCTCGGATCTCGATCCGAAATGATCAACTTCGGCACACCATGCAATCTAATGATGAACTACATACAATCTAGCTAAACTCTCTACTGACTGCTTCTTCTTCATAGGCAAGAAATGAGCAGTCTTCGAGAATCTATCTATACTACCCAAATCGAGTCATTGCCCCTTCTAGATCGAGGCAAACCGATACGAAATCCATAGTGACAGCTTCCCATTTCCATACGGGGATATCCATCCTCTGCATAAGGACCGGATGGTCGCGCCGCTCGGCTTTCACCTGCTGCATACTAGGCATCTAGGACACATAATCCGCAACATCCTTCTTCATGTTGGACCACCAAAATGATCTCTTCAGGTCTTGATACATCTTAGTGTTACCCGGATGAATAGAGAATCGCGATCTATGAGCCTCCGCTAACACATGCTCACGGACATCTACCACATCGGGGACACAAACGGTGCTGAAATCTAATCACACCGTCCTCATCACGAGCAATGCCCGCCTTACCCACTAATTCCATAATCTAGGGTCGGCTTTCTGCTGCTCAATCACCTCATCCAAGACTGAGGATCTAAGGGATAGCTGAGCTACAAAAGCTGACACACAACGATGGCTCTAACTCAGTCATAGAGCACGCTGCATCCTCCAACATCTTCCAATCCTGCTAGGGCGAAGACCTCTTTCTACTAAGAGCATCTGCTACGACGTTCGCCCTTCCAGGATGATACTGAAGGTCGAAGTCATAGTCCTTCAGAACTCAATCCATCTCCTCTGCCTCAGGTTTTAATTCCTTTTGGAGGAAAATATACTTCAAGCTCTTGTGGTCAGAAACACCTCAAATCTGACACCATAAAGATAGTGGCCTCCAGATCTTTAGTGCATGAACCACTGCTGTGAGCTCCAAATTATGAGTCGGATAGTTCCTCTCATGCTCCTTCAACTGACGAGAAGCATAAGCACTACCCTCTCTTGCTGCATGAGCACACAGCCTAAACCAATCTGAGATGCGTCCGTATAAATGGCAAAACCTTCTAGACCACTAGGCAATACCAATACCGGAGCAGAAGTAAGCTTAGCCTTCAATAGCTGAAAGCTGCGCTCACATGCCTCAGACCATACGAACTTCTCACCTTTCTGGTCAGCTTTGTCATGGGGGCGGCGATGGATGAGAAACCCTCAATGAATCGCCGATAGTAACCGCTAACCCAAGGAAACTACGAATCTCCGAAGGGGTCCTGGGAAATCACCAATCCATAACTGCCTGGACTTTTGCTGGATCAACTGCAAACACCAGCGCCGGAGATGACATGCCCGAGAAAATGAACCTCACGCAACCAGAACTCGCACTTGTTGAACTTCGCATACAGCTGTGCTCACGGAGAACCTCTAAGACTAACCTCAAATGCTGACGATGTGTGGCCTCATCCGGAGAATAGACCAATACGTCATCAATAAACACAACAACAAAGCTATCTAAATACGGACTAACAACCCAGTTCATGAGATCCATGAACGCTGCAGGGGCGTTGGTCAATCCGAAAGGAAGAACCAAAACTCTTAATGTCCATAACGGGTTCTAAATGCGTCTTGGACACATCCTCACTCCTAATCTTCAACTGATGTTAACCAGATCGCAAGTCAATCTTGGGAAAAGATGATGCCTCTCGCAACTGGTCAAACAGATCATCAATCTGAGGTAAGGGATACCTGTCTTCACAGTCAACTGGTTTAGCTTTCTATAATCAATGCACAAACCTAAGTGACCCGTCTTTCTTCTTGACGAATAATACAGGCGCGCCCCAAGGAGAAACGCTAGGGCGAAATAAATCCCTTATCGAGCAATTCCTAATTGCTTCCTCAACTCGGCTAATTCTGCAGGGGCCATCGATATGGGGCCTTCGAGATAGGAGAGGTGCCTGGAAGCAACTCTATAGTGAACTCTATCTCCCTATCCGGTGGCAATCCAGACAAGTCATCGGGAAAGGACATCTGGAACGTCCTGCACCACATCGATCTCTGCAAGAGTCAGTGACGAGCCAGCATCGGGTACTAGCATAACGCTGGCAAGAAATGCGTCACAACCCTTGTTCACCATGCGCATCGCCTTCATGGCAGAGATGACTAACTTTCCCGCTAAGTTCTTTGGCAAGGGATGAGAGAACTCGTCCTCACCAGGAATGCGGAAAACAATCTTCTTCCTACGACAATCCACTAACGCATAGTGCTCCTCTAGCCAATCCAGACAAAGGACAATCATAGTCCTTCATCTTTAGCAAGAAGAAACACCCATCTAGGAATCTATCCTCAATGCACACAGGTAACGACGGAATGCACTTCCTAGTCGATACCGTACCCGCAGGGGTGTGCACAGACAAGGGACCTCTAACTCCTCAGACTCTATGCCTGACTCTAGGGCTAACTGCCTAGCGAACCGCTCGGAAATGAACGAGTGAGTAGCACCCGTATCAAACAAAACCCGAGCGTGCACACCGAAAAGTAAAACTGTACCTTCGGTGACATGCTCCGCCTGCTCGGCGTCCTCACGAGCTAACGCAAACACTCGAGCTGGGGCTCGAGGCCTTCCTGGTCGTCCTGTAGCTGGCGCGGCTGCCGCTACTGCTGGTACTGGCGCTCCTCGCTGAGCTTCCTGCTGAAGCTTGGGCAATCCTTGATCTTGTGGTCGCTGCTCCCACACTTTAGGCATCTACCCGCTACTAACCAACACTCCGAACCTCCATGGGTCTTCCCACAATGGGGACACTCCTTCTTCGCACCGGGGGAACGTACAGAGGGTACCTGATAGTTGCTGACTGCCATTGTTTCTGCGGTGTCTGGTACACCGTTTTCCTCTTATCTTGCCGCTGGAATGTCGCTGCCGGCCTCTTCTGCGAAGCCTTCTTCTCCTCTAGATACTGCTCCATTTCTCCCTCCTGTCTGCAGGCTGCGCTGAGGGCCTCGTCTAGCGTGCGGTGGTCGAACGCCACGAGCCTCGTCCTCAGTGATGGTTTGAGACCATCACGAACTTCTTGGTCTTCCTGCGCTCATCCTCTACTATGTGCGGTGCATATTTAGAGAGTTCAGAAAACCTTGCCTCGTATTCCAGGACGGTCATTGATCCTTGCGTCAGGGAAAGGAATTCTTGCTCCATCTTGTCCTGGATGTGCTCTGGGACGAACTTGGCTCGGAAGAGCCTCACGAACGCGTCCCACGCCACATCTACTGCTCCGTCCTCGAAGCGCGTACGCAGTAGGGAGGACCACCATACATCAGCTCTCTCCTGCAACACACCTTCATAAGCACTAACTAACAAATTCTAACTCAAAAACACATTCAAGCATAACTAAAGCATACCTGTAGCATGTAGGTGGCTAAGGTCACCTTGTCCTCGTCAGGACACCTGATAGCTCGGAAGATTTTCTCGTCTCCCTCATCCAGCTTTCTGCCAAAAGCGGATCACTCTCCCCCTTAAAAGAGGGTGGGGTCATCCTCTTGAATCGCTCCATGATGGAAGGTCCACCATGGTCCTGAGCTGGGGCCTGAGCCTGCTACATTAAACAACAAGCAATATACAATAAACACAATATCATACAATTCAAATAGCAGACTACTAGTTGTTTATCATTTTACCTGGGCCTCCAACTGGGCCTGGAGTGCTGCCTGAGTGTGGGCCTGGGTCTGCATGGCTTGCACCAGACCTTGCATGAATACTCCATAGTCCACTGGCGGTGGTGGGGGAAGCACAGGACCCTGTGGGGCCGGGGCCTGCTGCTCCGCCCGCTCCTCACGCCTCTGCTCGTCGTCGCGAGCTGGCGCACCTCCACGTCGTCCACGGGAAGCCATGGCTGTCATAAAATTTCAGCCACCATTAGAGCTAGGTTACTAAGTTTTCTAACCATTTTCTTATCTATTTTCACTTCTTATGTGTTTTCTACACATGTGGACATACTTAGCATGCAATGGGGATGATGACTTAGTTATATTCATGTGTAATCTCAACCGGTCGCTCTGATACCAATCTCTGTGACGGCCCTCATTATACCGGTACGGTTATACCAACCCACGTCGGTATAGCGAGTGCTGCCAGCCACAGTGGGACATTTACCCAACGATACAAACAGCTGAGATACACGCGATATATATATAACAGAGTAGCGGAAGTAAAAGAGAACTATCTCCATTCATTCATCATCCACATTAAACATACATGCAGTTTACAATTTGCAAAAAGGAACTAAAGTTCACATGAATTAAATTGCTGAAATAGAGATACAAATGTCCACATATTACATTCTTTTAATGATAATTCTAATACAATGTTCAAGTACATACTATGAAGTACACAATCACAAAGATCTCAAAAACTGGCTAGTCTCCACGCTCGGAGTCCGTCTCTGCTGCCTCCTCCGAGGGTACTGTGTCACCAACTATACCTGTACGCCGAAGCAAGGAGTGAGTCCAGGGACTCAGCAAGTAACACTATGCATGATATACACGTACAAGTCCTAGTGGTTTCTACACGCACATTACAATTGCAACACATAGCATGCTAGTCCATTAAGTTTTCAACCTATCATGAAGGTTCTACAATTTATACATAACGCATGCTTTCAGATTTCAAAAATAACATTCACCTATCACATGGTCTCTATTCAATTCACTCATGAGACTTTAATCAAAACGTGAGAGCTATTGACATGAACAATTTACATACATGAACGGGGAACATAATTAGCATGGATTCCACATTTCTTAAGTACATACATAACTTTTATCATGCTTTAGGTTGCTGGTTTCACATGGTTCAATGACTATAAACTACACATGAAAGCTACAACGTTGCTTAAACATAACACATGAACAATCCATCATGCCATTTTACTCACATACTCATTTGTTGTTCCTAACATGGATTCTAAACACTTTTGCACACATAAACATGAGAATAATAACATGCATTTTCTGAATTCACTTGGTTTCAGATTTAGTTTCACATGGTTTCTAAACACATTTACATATCTAAGATTTCACATTTTTCTTTACACTAGTTCCTCTTTCACATGGTTCACTTTACACATACACATTCACATATCACTTACACATTTACACATGGTCACATACACTTTACACATTTCACTTTACACATATTTTGGTGCCGTGACACATAGTCCAAACCACCAAAGAAGGACACAAACACATCACATCACATAGACGCCATCTAGGCAATACAATGGCGACTCTTGGACTGCGCAGACCGGGAGAACAAGTCTCCACCCTAACCAGTGGTACTTGTCCACCTCCAGGATTTCCCCCTAATGCCCTTAGGGTCACTTAACACAATGAACTTTCTCAGGGGGACTTTTCCCTGATACGGCTCCACTGCCTTCTCGGAAGCAGTATCACATTGGCACAGTTTACACTTTTACACATTTACCGTTTTACACATGGTTTTACACTTGACACTCTTCATCACATCACACTTTCTTACTCACATGAACACCTCTGTTTTTCCTAACATGGTACTACAGAGTTTTCAAGGTTCAACACACAGTAAACACACCAATCATGCTGGGTTTAAACAAAATCTAATCACATTTCGATCATATGTACGAATTATTCACATTTCACATGAAAGCACATAACTTTTTATTTACTGTTCCAATTGACCTGAAATTTTAACCACATGCTGTTTTCGGGTTCCAAATCATACCTCAATTTTTCAGATTTTTCTGAGCTAAATAGGATTTACAGAAAATCAAACACCTAATTAGCATATATTCACAACTTAAGCTAACATGGGTCTAACACATTTGCAAATATCCACTTACTGTTTTGCACAGAGACTACTAATATTGCATGATTTAGAATACAACATCATCCTAATTCATACATCTATAAATCAATACCACAAACCATTTTACATGTTTCATTTTTACCGAACCGAACTTATTACAATTTCACAAGCATGGATAATTACCAAAAATTGCAAACACATACTGACCCACATTCTTCATGATAGACTAAAACAAGGCATTCTCACTAATCTATCATCAACATGGATTTGCAAAATTATCTACAAGTCATGCTCACAATTTTACAAGACATTCATTACCCCACATACACAACATTCATCCACAACCACAATGCACAATATACATAGAGTATAAGGTGTACAATATATCCTCATCGCATAAAACATACCGAAATTAATATACAAGAGGGACAGAACAGCTCACTGTTCTGTCCAGAAGAACTAGACGGCGGTCTCTGGCCGCTGACTCAGAGTCAGCGGCATGGTCGATGGACGCAAGGATGAACTGGGCGTCCAGGGACCTTGCCGTCTACTCAGGTCTGTGCAGAAACACAGACCCGAGCTCTAAATCTTGGGTGAATTGGAGGGTCTAGGACTCGAGAAAATTCCATAAAATATCAAAAACCACCTAGACTCATACGGGGACACCATAGATAGGTCACTTGCCTCTCTAAAATTCCTCCAAGAGATTTATGGCTCGAAGAAGACCTCCTTGGGCAGTTCCAAGAAGTTGCAGAAGTGCCTCCAAGATCGCCTTCCTCCGGGCTCCTGGGTGATCTCCACGCCGAGGGGATGATGTGGAAGCCTTCCCCTTTGCTTCAGCTTCCTCCTTGATGCAGAAGATCTCCAAATCCAGCTCTCAAGGGGTCGGATTTGAGGGTTCTAAAATGGGGTTTCTCACAGAATGCTCTAGGGTTTTTCTCTCTTCTTCTCTCCTCTTGCAAGGGTGAAATGAGAAGTGGGGAGAGGCCAACTCGGGTTCAGGGTGTAGGAGAGCCCCTCACCCACTCACCATACCGATTAGACAGCCTTAGAGCCGTTGGGGGACATCCCCCCAATGGTTGCCATGCCTTGCTTCAGAGTTGCAGCTCTGCTGCGCATGCAGGCCAGAGAAGTTGGCGTCCAGATCGCTGGACGCCGGAATTAGTGTTGGCGTCCAGGGCTGGACGAACACCACCTCAACGGCCTGGGGTTGACGCCAAGGGCCTTCGGCCAGAACCCTAATTATGCAGAAAACCATGCATACCAAGCTTATATACATGCAATATGTACATGGTATTATATCACACTATCATCATGCAATACATACATTATTTACGTTTAATATAAACACATGCACACGTAATTATACTAATATGCATACGTAAATACGTACATACATACACAACACAATATACACACTAAATACAAAAAATACGACGGAAATTCGAGGGTCTTACCTCAAGAAACTTCCGACCATAGTGATAGGCTCTTCTGTCCTGCCTGCGAAGGGGTCGCCATCTTCAATGCCACTATTCTAGTGCAAAAACCTCACTTGAAGGCAGCTAGCACAAATGTATCTGTTTCGGACATCTCTTGGTCGCAAAGACCTTTCAATGCTCATAGACCCAATGCTCCGCTGTATCTGGATTGCCCTCCGGAATAAGTAGGCGGCGCAATTCAGAAACTGCTCCCTGCATCATGCTCTTCGCTATAAACATGGTGGTGGTGGGTGGCACAGGGCTACAAAAGGCACTCCACTCCTGGGGGACTGGAGCAAAGGTATAGTCTTCTCCATCACCCAGGTGGCACTGCAACCGTGTAACGGCGCCTGCTGATCCATCTCCTTTGGATATCAGTGAGCTCTCCAAAATTCTCGTCCAATCATACGCTGAGTGCTCTCTCTGGATCATCTCCTCCACACCCCAATCTCTCTATCAGTTCATTCCAGAAATTTCTGCTCAAAAAAACTTCAAACAAAAGCAAAGACAACAACGAATCATCAGAAACCAGGGTCCCTACCAGCAGTGTAAAAGATCGAAATAAAAGGCTATGTATCTTGTCTAGTTCCTTATATAAACAAGGATCTTGCTCTGATACCAACTGTGGCGAAACACCTCGGCCAAGCCCGTTTGTGACAAACCCAACCAGCAAACTGGCCCAACAACCGTGCCAGTGTAGACTTCCCAGGAAGGGCACCCATCCTGGGACTACTCCCAACTAAGCACGCTTACTTCAGAGTTCTTTTCCATCTCGAGCTCTGAAAATGACTAGTCCGGGTTGTTGGTAGTCTGCTGATTTAGTCCATTTAACATATTCTTATATGGGGTTTTACAATCTACCCCTTATATAAGAGACGTCCTCGTCGCTGCTCACACATAGCACACAATCAAAACCCAGGCAGGCAGGATTCTAGAGGTGGGCCCCACAGGTTCAAGAGGTGGCTCCCACTATATAGCACTTTGCGCCATTATGGCTTCAAGAGGTGGCTCCCATAGCGTAGCACTTGTCCTGTGTGGCACTTAGTTCTGCACTTCCGGCTAGGTAAGGCTCTGATACCATTTGTGACGACCAACCAGCAAACTGGCCCAACAACCGTGCCAATTGGTAGACTTCCCAGGAAGGTCACCCATCCTGAGACTACTCCCAACTGAGCACGCTTAACTTCAGAGTTCTTTTCCATCTCGAGCTCTAAAAATGACTAGTCCGGGTTGTTGGTAGTCTGCTGATTTAGTCCATTTAACATATTCTTATATGGGGTATTACACCGTTAAACCGATAACGTACTTGATCCGAGTCCGCCTCCCGCGAACGGGCCGAAGCCTCGCAAGGGATACCAAACCACAGTCCGTGTAAACACAAAGGAACACACCATTTCTCATATATATTTCACAAGTTTACATAGCCATATTTCATAAAAACTGAAAGAAAGTACAAGAGCCTGGGGCATACCCCGACGTACCACTGAAGAAAGTAGCCAACTAGCTACACTACACTACTGGGACTACACTGCTAGAGGTACTGACCCTGCACTGCTACGATGCGGCTCTGAACTGGACGACGGTCAAGAAACGTCCTCCTCGCTCTCACCTATGGGGGTAGGGGTGAGCCTCGCTAGTCACTGGCTCAGTAGGGAACTCCCCCAAAACAAGCAAACCAAAACCACAGGTACAAAAGTAGTAAACACTACCAACAATTTATAGAACAGCTAAGTAGGATATGAAAGCTGTAAAAGTACTCACCGTCTGCCAACTATGAAAAACAACTGTAATAATGAAACGGGAAAACCAGTACAAGTGTACAAGCTAAAGTAGAGACTTCCAAACACGAGTCACGTGAACTGGTTCGCGACACCAGAGACTGACTCGGACAAGCTAACACAGGTCTACCTCTCAGTCTCGCAGCCAAGAACGAAAGGTCCAGCTGCCGCTCCACATGAAAAGGTCAAGCAACTGTGGAGACCAACTAAACACACCACCATGCGGACCACACGGTTGCAGGCCCATGCCTGACACCTCTGGAGACCCTGGCCTGGGCCTCTAGAGTGAGGCACTGGAAAAGGACTAGCTGGGGACCAGTGTCGACTACTGGTGTCCATAACCCCAACTACGAGCGCGCTACAAGTGACTAAAAGACAAGTACGGCAGTCACTGTCCCACTGTCATCTTTCCCTCAGCGGACGTACAACTCAAACACAGGAGTGAGGGTGTCCAGGTCAGACGACGCAGACCTCGACGGTACAACACAAGTACCGGGACAAAGCCCCGAGCTAACAGCCTGGCTCACAAAGAACCTGGGGCACCCAACTGGAGAGGTAACGACAGTAGGCGTCGTACTACTTGCCACGTTCACAAAACCACATGCACGTCACACACAAACCACGTGAAGTCTCATGTAAAACGCGTGCACTAGTAGTCCACTACACGTGAACATCATGAAAACACGTAAAGAACCAACCAACTGCGTACCAGTACGCTAATCTCAAGAACCATATGCACCATGTGCACCACAAGTACCAACACACCGCTTATTATCGATAAACATTCTACATGGCAATATTTAAATAAACACATGTTGGCGGCAACATCGACTGCTGTCGATGGGGTGTAAACGGCAAGGTATCTGGCCGTTAAGCTCCCAGCTGAAGAACCTGGCGTCAAACGATGTTGACGCTAAGATCTTCGGCCATCAACTTCACAGAAAACCTGGGCTGATACCTCAGGTATCCTGAGCCCTAAAACCAATGGAAAACATGAGGAAACACTTCCTCTAACATGCATGAATCCTAATCAACTCGTAATAACATGTTTCCATTGTCAAATTTCTCAAACCACCCATGTACCCCGCATGGATACCATTACCCAAAAACACAATTATCATGCAGATTCATGCTTTCCAATTGCATTATCACAAACTATAGGAACTAAAGGGATCATTTCCTACCTCAATACACGCTTAAACCTCCTAAATTCTCCCGATCCACACCGAACCCTCCGTGAGCTCCTACGGCAATTGCACCCGTCCGGCATTTCCTTGGCTGATTCGTCACCGTCTCGCGTTCCACGATCCTCCAACTAGCCTTCCGCAACCATTGGAAGCATTGGGGAAGAAAGGGCATGAAAATAGGGCAAGAGAGAGGGAGAATGGAGTGAGGGAACTGCTCTCGGGTAGACCTATATTCTGCAGGTCGCACAGGTTGGCGTCAACAAGGCTGTCGCCAATCAGACCGCCAAGGCTAGACGTCCATATCCCTTGTCGCCAAGTTCATATAGTAAACATCAACATACATGGACGCCAACCAGTCAACGACCACACCTGGCTGTCAACCCCTACTCAACTGCAGTAGATCCTATCTTACCTCAGGACCAAACCTGAACCACACCTGCACACACCACACGTCCAAACCACATTGGCCTCACAATGGCCATCACAACCAATACACGCATGATCCATAAGGATCCGAAAAGCACGCAACGTTACATAAATGGACAGAAGATGACAAGAAAAAGATCTCTCTTAACTGCAAAGCAAAGAGCATACTATGTTGCGCTCTTAGCAAGAAGGAGTTCAACAGGATCTCAGCCTGCAAATCCGCAATGGAGATGTGGGAGAAGCTGAGGATCACATATGAAGGCACAGATAAAGTGAAAGAGACAAGAATAGACATCTTGGTGACTCAATATGAGAGATTCCAGATGCAGCCAGGAGAGTCAATAACACAGATGTATAGCAGATTACAGACATCACAAATGGGTTGTCCGGTCTTGGAAAAGTATGAAATGGGAGATATGGTAAGAAAGATCCTAAGATCCCTACTAGCCTTGTGGACTCCAAAAGTTACAGCAATAGAAGAGGCCAACGACTTAAAGAGAATGTCATTGGAGAAACTTATTGGGTCACTAATGGCCCATGAAATAAACATGGAGAGGCTCAGAGAATCCTCAAGCAGGAAAAAGCATAGCAATGCACTAAAAGCTACAGAAGGTAGCTCTGAGGATGAATCTGAGGATGAAGTCAGTAATGAAAGTAGTGAAGATGAAGAAGCGCTTCTATCCAGAAGACTATAGAGCATATTAGCTAAGAAAAGGTACAAATCTGGAAGAAGACAACTCAAGAAAGGAAAAGATTTTAGAAAACCTGAAGGGAAAGAGTTTAAGAAGACTGAACCTATATGTTACGAATGTAAAAAGCCCGAACACATCAAAGCAGAATGCCCGAAGCTGAAGAAGACCGAATTCAAAAAGAAGGACAGCTCCAAGAAGCTCAGAAAATACAAAAAGAAAGCCATGGCAGCAGCATGGGACAACAACAGCGACTCAGACAGTGATTCGAGCTCAAGCGAGGAAGAAGAAGAAAAGGCCAACATGGCCTTCATGGCAAATATCGAGGAAAAAGGTAACCTCTGACTCCTCATCTACTTCTTGCAACGAATCTGATTCAGATAGTTTAGAAGACGCTTTAATGAGTTATATAGCAAATACAAGATGTATGTAAAGTATTAAAAATTACTAAGAAAAATCATGCTTGTTTAGAAATTACCAATGCAGATCTAAGATCTGAAAATGAGCAATTAGAAAAACAAGTTTCAGAGCTAAAAAGAAGGAATGAATATTATGTGAAGATTTAAAAAGTAAAAAAAATCAGATAGCTAATCTGGAAAGCCAAGAAACTGTAAGTAAGCTAAAATGGGAAATTAACACACTAACAAAAGAAAATGAATATTTATCTAGTACATTAGAAATTTTTACAAATGGTAAATCCACATTAATACTAAAAGGAGCTAGAAGATCAGGGAAAAAGAAGTATGGCTTAGGATACACTCCTCCTGATAATGAAGATACAGTAGTGCATCCTAAAATTTATCCAACACCAAAGTTTGTTGTTGAACAAGACACTGCATACAAATCTAATTTCAGATATACACAAATTGAAAAAGTAAGTAAAACATCTTGCTGTAGTCACTGTAACAAGTTAGGACACATTAAAATAACATGTCCAACTAAACATATAAAATAGATAATTAAAAAGAAAAATGATGATACTAACCAGCAAGGACCCAAGAGAACTTGGGTACCTAAATCTTAATGTTTTTATTGCAGGGAAGCCTAAGAGCATCAAAGTGGTACCTAAACAGTGGATGCTCAAGGCACATGACAGGAAATAGAAGGCTGTTCTCACATCTTGAAGATGAAGAAGGCACAATGACCTATGGCAACAATCACTACAACAAATTCAGTCTATATCCACAGATTTTACCTAAGGTAGAGTAATACGTAGGTACAAATGAGAATTACTGTAAGGCCCTCGAATTTTGTTGCATTATTGTATTGCATGTAAATAATTCATGTTGTGTGTGTACGTATGTAAATATCTACGTAAGTACTAGTTGGTATACTTATGTATGCATGTGTATAATTAGTTGTAAATAATGTATGAATGGTATGATGGTAGTGTGTACATGATAACGTATACTTATGGCACATATCTAGGTATAAGATGTGCATGGTTTCTGCATGTTTTAGTGTTCTGGCCGAAGGCCAGCTTGGCGACAATATCAATAGACGTCGATGTTGTGTTGGCGTCAACCATATGGACGCCAACACTAGCCCCAGCGTCCAGCGATGTGCACGCCAATTTCTCTGACCTGTCTGCATTGCAGAGCCGGATTTCCGGGAGCAAGCTTGCTCACCCATTGGGGAGCTGTCCCCAACGGTCTGAAAGCCTTCTTGTCTGACCTGCGTGAGAGGAGAGCTTCCTCTCCTCTATATACAAACCCTTTTACAACCCTCAGCCCTCTCTTGGCTCTCTTTCAAGAGGAGAGGAAGGAGAAGAAGACAAACCCTAGTTTCTGTGAGAAGGACCTGACTTTGCAAGCCTAGATCCGGGAACTTGGAGCTTCATCCGGCCATCTACAACGACTGGGAGATAGCTGGAGCATCAGGGAAGGCTTCCCCGATCTCGCTTTGGTGTCTACATCAGTCAAGAACTCGGAGGAAGGTGTCTTTGGAGGCTTCTTGGGATTGCCCAAGGAGAGCTTCACCGCCATTTTAGATCCCTTTGGAGTATTTTTCAGAGGCAAGTAACTTACCCCTATCGTCCATGTAGATGTCTAGTAGGGTTTTGTGATTTTTACATATTTTTCCTCGTGTCCTAGATCCCCCATTCTTCTTGATTTTTGGAGTTCAGTCTGTGTTTCTGCATAGACAGGAACTTGGCGTCAATGCCCTTGACGCCGAGATCCCTGGTATGCGTCTAGCAATCTGGCCGTCCACTCCTGGAACGGCCAGAGACCGCCGTTAAGTTCTCCAGGACAGAACAGTGAGCTGTTCTTCCTGGCATATTTGATTAATTCGACGTGTTTGCGATGAGGATATAATGTAACTCTTATATGCTATGTATACTAGCTAATGTGATGAATGGGAGAATGAATGAACATTTATTTGTGGGTGGTTGAGTTTATTCGTCTATCTAATGTGTATGCGAAAAGAATGGCAATGTATATTCACCATGATCCTAATGATCCGTGGCAAAGTTTTGTTGCCCAAATTTGTTAGACCATGTATGTATGATCCTGTCTGTGCTCTGAGTTTATGACATTTTCCCCATGCTTGTATAGTTATTAAAATTTTTGTTTTGGGAAATAGAAATCATGCGTAGGTCATGTTAAATTTCAGTAAATGTGTGTTGCTCGGTAAATTTGGGAATAAATTCTGTGACCCTGTGCATGCTAGGGTGCAGACAGTGAGCTGTTAAATTTGTGATTATGTTCAACTCCATGTTAATTTGCATTATGAATAGTAATGTGAGATTGATGTTAAATTTTCTGTAACTTCATTTTGAGTCAAAAAATCTGAAAATTTTCATGTGGAATCATAAACCTGAGATCAGTATGTGTAAATTTCAAGTCGTTTGGACAACTATATAGTGAAATATGAATTTTTCCATGCGAGAAATGTGAAAAAAAAAATGCATGCTAATGTGGTAATAATGGACGTGTGTGTGTGATCTGATTCATGCAAATTTCTGAACATGTAGTCCCTGTTAACTGTAGAATCATGTTAGGAAAACAGAGCCCTTGTGTGAGTGAGAAAATGAATGAGAGGCAAGTGACATGTGTAAAGATATGTGTTAAAAATCGGTAAATGTGTAAATTGTGCCAAGTGTGACACTGCTTCCATGGAGGGCAGTGGAACCGTATCAGGGAAAAGTCCCCCTGAGAAGGTTCAATGTGTTGTGATCCTAAGGGCATTAGGATGAAATCCTGGAGGTGGACAAGTACCACTGGTTAGGGTAGAGACTTGTTCTCCCGGTCTGCGCAGTCCAAGAGTCGTCACTGTATTGCCTAGGTGACGCCTATGTGTATGTGATGTGATGTGTCCTTCTCTGGTGGTTTGGACTATGTGTCACGGCACTAAATGTGAATGTGAAAATGTGTATGTGTTCATGTGCAAGAACTGTGGATGTGAACAATGTGTAAATGTGCATGTGTAAAGTGTAAATTATGTGAATAAAAAACTGTGTAAACATGTGAAAGCAAAACGTGAGGGTTGTGAATTTGTGGTCCATGTTGTAGTAATCTGAAATCATGTTAAAACAACAAACTAAATGTACTTATAATCATGCTTTACATGTGCAAATTGCCTAGAATCCATGTTAGAATGATTCTTAGTGGTGTGTAAGTAATCCCATGCTTGTTTGCCTTCATGTCGTGACTTAAATTGATTAAGTAGCTCTCATGTGTTGGGTTACGCTTCCTAGTCTATGTAAAACCAGCAAGCTTAAAGAGGACAAAATGGTCATGAGCATGTATAGGAATGTATAGAAATTCATGCTAAGTGTATTCTTTTCACATAGGTATTTAAACCATGCTAAACTTGCTTTCATGATTAGTTTAATTGAAAATAGACCTTCCATGTAATGGAATGAGTAGAGAGCATGTGATAGGAAGTTTATTGTGGAAAAGAAATCTGAAAGCATGAACCATGGTTTAATTTGGTAGAGGCATCATAATAGGGTGTTGACTTTCAATGATAAGCATGTATACATCGTATCTTGTAAATGTGTAGGTAAAACCTGCTATGACGTGTATACGTATGGTATGTGTAGAGTTATTTGCGGGTCTTTTAGACTCATTACTTGCTTCGGCGTACAGGTGTAGTTGGTGATGACACACTTGCGGAGGAGGCAGTGGAGACCGACTCCGAGCGTGGAGATTAGATCGTCGGTGTTGTACTTGTGATATTGATTTCATAGTATGTAATTGCAACATTGTACTAGCATTATCATGGAAAAATGTTAAGTGTGGACAATTATTTATTTGATTTTCAGCAAGTTAATTATGTGGACTTTTAGTTCTTAAATGTTACGAATAATGTATGTTAATGTGGATGATGAATGAAATGAAGACAATGGTTCTTTTACTTCCGCTACTCTGTTCTTATATTCACGTGTATCTCAGTTGAATGTTATGTTGGGTAATGTCCACTGTGGCAACGTTCACTATATCGACGTGGGTTAGTATAACCGTACCGAATAATGAGGGTCGCTACAGAGATTGGTATCAGAGCAACCCGTGAGATTGTACATGAATATACATAAGTCATCATCTTCATTACATGCTAAGTCTACAATAGGAATGTCCACATGTGTAGATTTGATTAATAACGAATGAAAATAGATAAGGAAAACGGTTAGGAAATAAATTAAAGTAGCTCTAATTGTGACGGCCCTCATTATACCGGTACGGTTATACCAACCCACGTCGGTATAGCAAGAGTCCTCACAGTGGGACATTTACCCAAACGATACATACAGCTGAGATACACGCGAATATACAACAGAGTAGCGGAAGTAAAAGACAACTGTCTCCATTCATTCATCATCCACATTAAACATACATGCAATTCGCAATTAACATAAAAGAACTAAAGGTCCACATAATTTAAATTGCTGAAATAGAACCACAAATTGTCCACATTTATACATCCTTTTCATAATACTCTAATACAATGTTCAAATTACATACTTATGAAATACACAAATCTCAAGAAACTCCAAAGCTAGTCTCCGCGCTCGGAGTCCGTCTCCACCGTCTCCTCCAACGGTGCCGTGTCACCAACTATACCTGTACGCCGAAGCAAGGAGTGAGTCCAAGGACTCAGCAAGCAACACTACTCATGATATACACGTACAAGTCCTAGTGGTTTCTACATGCACATTTACAATTTGCAACACATGGCATGCTAGTCAATTTAAGTTTCAACCTATCATGAAAGTTTTACAACTTTATACATGGATCATGCTTTCAGATTTCTAAGGATAAAATTACCTATCACATGCTCTCTATTCCATTTACTCATGAAATTTTGTCTTTAAAGAACCTAAACATGAGAGCTACCAACATGAACATTGTGCATGCATGAAAGGGGAACACAACTAGCATGGATTTCACATGTCCTTAAGTACATACATAACCCTTTTCACATGCTTTAGGTTGCTGATTTCACATGGTTTAACGGCTGTAAACCTATACATGAAAGCTACAATATTGCATAAAACATATCATGTGATCAAACAATCATGCTATCTTGTACCCGTTTTCACCAATTATCCCTAACATGGATTCTAGACATCTTTGCACATAATAACATGATGATAATAACATAAATTCACTGATTTCACATGATTTCAGATTTGTCTCACATGGTTTTCAATAACATATTTTCACATCTTTAGTTTCACATTTTCTTTACACAAGTTTCCTCTTTCACATGGTTCACTTTACACATACACATTCACATTGTCACTTACACATTTACACATGGACACATACACATTACACATTTCACATTACACATTTTAGGTGCCGTGACACATAGTCCAAACCACCAAAGAAGGACATATACACATCACATTACACATAGACGCCATCTAGGCATTCCAATGGCGACTCTTGGACTGCGCAGACCGGGAGAACAAGTCTCCACCCTAACCAGTGGTACTTGTCCACCTCCAGGATTTCCCCCTAATGCCCTTAGGGTCACTTACACATTGAACTTTCTCAGGGGGACTTTTCCCTGATACAGCTCCACTGCCCTCTACGGAAGCAGTGTCACATTGGCACAGTTTACACATTTACGTTTTACACATGGTTTTACACTTCACACTTTTCATCTCATTCACTTTCTCACTCACATGAATATCTCTGTTTTTCCTAACATGGTACTACAGAATTTCAGGAGTTTAACACACAGGAATTTTCACTAATCAAGTTGGGTTTAGACAATAACTAACCACATTACGATAATATACGTAGATTATCACATTTCACATGAAAATACATAACTTCTTATTTACTGATCCAAATGACCTGAAATTTTAACCACATGCTGTTTCGGGTTCAAGATCATACACTCAAATTTTCAGATTTTTCTGAGCTAAATATAATTTACAGAAAATCAAATACCTATTTTTGCATGTCATTCACAACTTAAGTTAACATGGAGTTTAACACATCTTGCAATTTGCCACTTACTGTTTAAACAGAGGCTACTAACATACGCATGATTTGAGAATACAAGATTTCCCTAAATCATACATCTATAGATTAATCATCACAATCTTTCTTGTATGTCTTTTTACTTACCGAACCGGATTTATTGGCAATTTATACAAGCATGGATAATTTATCAAAATTGCATACACATATACTGACCCACTAATCTTCATGATCAGACAAAACCAAGGCATTCATACTAATCCTAATCATGAAACATGGATTTGCAAGATTTTCAACAAGTCATGCTCACAAGTTTAAGGGATACAATATTTCCTACATTCACCATCACACACCATATTCATCCACACACCACAATTGACTATATACATAGAGTATAGGATTACCATATATCCTCATCACGGAAACCATACCGAAATTAATGTAAAGGAAGGGCAGAACAGTTCACTGTTCTGTCCAGAGGAACTTGGCGGCGTCTCTGGCCGCTGACTCAGGGTCAGCGGCATGGCCGATGGACGCCAAGCATAATATCGGCGTCCAGGGACCTTGCCGTCGATGCAGGTCTGTGCAGAAACACAGACCCGACCTCTCAAGATTTGGTGAATGGGAGGGTCTAGGACTCGAGGGAAAATTCATAAAAATAGTAAAACCGACCTAGACTCATACGGGAACATCATGGATAGGTCACTTGCCTTTTAAAAATTCCTCCAAAGGATCTAGGGCTCGGTGAAGCTCTCCTTGGGCTGTCCCAAGAAGTGCAGAACTCCCTCCTAGATCTTCTTCCTCCGGGTTCTTGAGCGAGATCCACAGCAAGCCGAGGTCGGGGAAGCCTTCCTCGTCGGTCCAGCAACCTCCTTGAAGCAGTGGAACGCCGGATCAAGCTCCAGGGGTCGGATTTTTGGGTGCTAAGTGGGGGTTTTCTCACAGTTTTCTCTCTAGGGTTTTTCTTTCTCTTTTTCTCCTCTTGCAAGGGTGAAAAGAGGCTGGGGGAAGGGAGCTCCGGTTTAGACTTAAGGAGAGACCCCTCTCCCACTCCTTGGGTGATATGACAGCCCTCAGAGCCGTTGGGGAGAACCCCCAATGGCTGGGCTTTCTTGTTTCAGAAGCTTGCAGCTCTGCTGCGCATGCAGGCCAGAGAAATTGGCGTCATATCGCTGGACGCCAGGATGAGTGTTGGCGTCCATGTCTGGACGCTGACACCACCTAAACGGCCTGGGGTTGACGCCAAGATGGCCTTCGGCCAGAACTCTGAAATATGCAGAAAACCATGCATACCATGCATATATACATGCAATATGTATACGGTATTATGCCCATACTATCACCATGCAATACATACATTATTTATATTTAATATAAACACATGCACACGTAATTATACTAACCAATACGTACGTAAATATGTACATACATACACAAGCACAATTATACACACACAAATACAAATAATGCGACGGAAATTCGAGGGCCTTACACCCTCTCCCCCTTAAAGAAACTTCGTCCTCGAAGTTAGAACGACACTACTCAAACAAAAGGGGATACTTCTTCTTCATCGCATCCTCAAGCTCCCACGTAGCCTCCTCACGTGAGAAGTTCCGCCATAGAACTTTCACCGACGCAATACTCTTGTTCCGGAGATGCTGAACCTTCCGGTCAAGAATGGCTACTGGTTGCTCGACATACGAAAGATCTGGCTGGATCTCCACTGGCTCATGACTAATCACATGAGACGGATCTCGGACATACTTCCTGAGCATAGATACGTGGAATACCGGGTGAACGCTAGCCAAAGCTGGGGGTAAAGCTAGCTCGTACGCCACGCTGCCCAAACGTCTGAGAATCTCATATGGGCCAATGAATCTAGGGCTTAGCTTGCTATGCCTGCCAAATCTGACAACACCTCGAGTAGGCGATATCTTCAAGAAGACATGATCGCCAACCTCGAACTCCAAATCCTTTCTTCTGTTGTCGGCATAACTCTTCTGCCTATCCTGTGCCGCAACAAGCCTTTTCCTGATAAGCTGAATCTTATCCGAAGTTTCCTGAACTAACTCCGGTCCGATCAACTGCCTATCACCAGTCTCCTCCCAACATAAAGGAGATCTGCAGGGCCTACCATACAACGCCTCGAATGGAGCCATACCAATACTAGCATGAAAGCTGTTGTTGTATGCGAACTCCACAAGAGGTAAATGACGCTCCCAATCATCCTTCCAATCCAGAACACACGCTCTCAACATATCCTCGAGCGTCTGGATAGTCCTCTCGGACTGTCCATCGGTCTGGGGATGAAACGCCGAACTGAGCTTAAGCTCCGAACCTAACGCATCCTGAAGACCTTCCACAATCTCGAAGTAAATCTCGGATCTCGATCCGAAATGATCGACTTCGGCACACCATGCAATCTAATGATACCGCTAACATACAATCTAGCTAAACTCTCTACTGACTGCTTCTTCTTCATAGGCAAGAAATGAGCAGTCTTCGAGAATCTATCTACAACTACCCAAATCGAGTCATTGCCCCTTCTAGATCGAGGCAAACCCGATACGAAATCCATAGTGACAGCTTCCCACTTCCATACGGGGATATCCATCCTCTGCATAAGGCCGGATGGTCGCTGCCGCTCGGCTTTCACTTGCTGACATACTAGACATCTAGACACATAATCCGCAACATCCTTCTTCATGCCGGACCACCAAAATGATCTCTTCAGGTCTTGATACATCTTAGTGTTACCCGGATGAATAGAGAATCGCGATCTATGAGCCTCCGCTAACACATGCTCACGGACATCTACCACATCGGGGACACAAACACGGTGCTGAAATCTAATCACACCGTCCTCATCACGAGCAATGCCCGCCTTACCCACTAACTCTAACAATCTAGGATCGGCTTTCTGCTGCTCAATCACCTCATCCAAGACTGAGGATCTAAGGGATAGCTGAGCTACAAAAGCCTGACACAACGATGGCTCTAACTCGGTCATAGAGCACGCTGCATCCTCCAACATCTTCCAATCCTGCTGGAGCGAAGACCTCTTTCTACTAAGAGCATCCGCTACGACGTTCGCCTTTCCAGGATGATACTGAAGGTCGAAGTCATAGTCCTTCAAGAACTCAATCCATCTTCTCTGCCTCAGGTTTAATTCCTTTTGGGAGAAAAGATACTTCAAGCTCTTGTGGTCGGTAAACACCTCAAATCTGACACCATAAAGATAGTGCCTCCAGATCTTTAGTGCATGAACCACTGCTGCGAGCTCCAAATCATGAGTCGGATAGTTCCTCTCATGCTCCTTCAACTGACGAGAAGCATAAGCCACTACCCTCTCTCGCTGCATGAGTACACAGCCTAAACCAATCTGAGATGCATCCGTATAAATGGCAAAGCCCTCTAGACCACTAGGCAATACCAATACCGGAGCAGAAGTAAGCTTAGCCTTCAATAGCTGAAAGCTACGCTCACATGCCTCAGACCATACGAACTTCTCACCCTTTCTGGTCAGCTTTGTCAAAGGGGCGGCGATGGATGAGAAACCCTCAATGAATCGCCGATAGTAACCAGCTAACCCAAGGAAACTACGAATCTCCGAAGGGGTCTGGGAATCTCCCAATCCATAACTGCCTGGACCTTTGCTGGATCAACTGCAACACCAGCGCCGGAGATAACATGCCCGAGAAAGTGAACCTCGCGCAACCAGAACTCGCACTTGCTGAACTTCGCATACAGCTTGTGCTCACGGAGAACCTCTAAGACTAACCTCAAATGCTGACGATGTGTGGCCTCATCCGGAGAATAGACCAACACGTCATCAATAAACACAACAACAAAGCTATCTAAATACGGACTAAACACCCGGTTCATGAGATCCATGAACGCTGCAGGGGCGTTGGTCAATCCGAAAGGAAGGACCAAAACTCATAATGTCCATAACGGGTTCTAAATGCCGTCTTGGACACATCCTCACTCCGAATCTCAACTGATGATAACCAGATCGCAAGTCAATCTTGGAAAAGACTGATGCCTCTCGCAACTGGTCAAACAGATCATCAATCCGAGGTAAGGGATACCTGTTCTTCACAGTCACTTGGTTCAACTTCCTATAATCAATACACAACCTAAGTGACCCGTCTTTCTTCTTGACGAATAATACAGGTGCGCCCCAAGGGGAAACACTAGGGCGAATAAATCCCTTATCGAGCAATTCTTGCAATTGCTTCCTCAACTCGGCTAATTCTGCAGGGGCCATCCGATATGGGGCCTTCGAGATAGGAGAGGTGCCTGGAAGCAACTCTATAGTGAACTCTATCTCCCTATCCGGTGGCAATCCAGACAAGTCATCGGGAAAGACATCTGGAAATCCTGCACCACATCGATCTCTGCAAGAGTCAGTGACGAACTAGCATCGGGTACTAGCATAACGCTGGCAAGAAATGCGTCACAACCCTTGTTCACCATGCGCATCGCCTTCATGGCAGAGATAACTAACTTTCCCGCTAAGTTCTTTGGCAAGGGATGAGAGAACTCGTCCTCACCAGGAATGCGGAAAACAATCTTCTTCCGACGACAATCCACTAACGCATAGTGCTCCTCTAGCCAATCCAGACCAAGAATGCAATCATAGTCCTTCATCTTTAGCAAGAAGAAACACCCATCTAGGAATCTATCCTCAATGCACACAGGTAACGACGGAATGCACTTCCTAGTCGATACCGTACCCGCAGGGGTGTGCACAGACAAAGGGACCTCTAACTCCTCAGACTCTATGCCTGACTCTAGGGCTAACTGCCTAGCGAACCGCTCGGAAATGAACGAGTGAGTAGCACCCGTATCAAACAAAACCCGAGCGTGCACACCGAAAAGCAAAACCGTACCTTCGGTGACATGCTCCGCCTGCTCGGCGTCCTCGCGAGCTAAAGCAAACACTCGAGCTGGGGCTCGAGGCCTTCCTGGTCTTCCTGTAGCTGGCGCGGCTGCCGCTACTGCTGGTGCTGGCGCTCCACGCTGAGCTCCTTGCTGAAGTCTTGGGCAATCTTTGATCTTGTGGTCGCTGCTCCCACACTTCAAGCATCTACCCGCTACTAACCAACACTCGGAACCACCATGGTCTTCCCGCAATGGGGACACTCTTTCTTCACACCAGGGGAACGTACAGAAGGTACCTGAGAGTTGCTGACTGCCACTGGTTTCTGCGGTGTCTGGTACACCGTTTTCTCTTATCCTGCCGCTGGAATGTCGCTGCCGGCCTCTTCTGCGAAGCCTTCTTCTCCTCCAGATATTGCTCCATTTCTCCCTCCTGTCTGCAGGCAGCGCTGAGGGCCTCGTCTAGCGTGCGGTGGTCAAACGCCACGAGTCTCGTCCTCAGTGATGGTTTGAGACCCATCACGAATTTCTTGTCTTCCTGCGCTCATCCTCTACGATATGCGGTGCATATTTAGAAAGTTCAGAAAACCTTGCCTCGTATTCCAGGACGGTCATTGATCCTTGCGTCAGGGAAAGGAATTCTTGCTCCATCTTGTCCTGGATATGCTCTGGGACGAACTTGGCTCGAAAGAGCCTCACGAACGCGTCCCACGCCACGTCTACTGCTCCGTCCTCAAAGCGTGTACGTAGTAGGGAGGACCACCATACATCAGCTCTCTCCTGCAATACACCTTCATAAGCACCAACTAACAAATTCTAACTTGACAAACAACATACAAGCATAAACTAAAACATACCTGTAGCATGTAGGTGGCTAATGTCACCTTATCCTCATCAGGACACCTGATAGCTCGGAAGATTTTCTCTGTCTCCCTAACCAGCTTTCTGCCATTAGCGGATCACTCTCCCCCTTAAAAGAGGGTGGGGTCATCCTCTTGAATCGCTCCATGATGGAAGGTCCACCATGGTCCTGAGCTGGGGCCTGAGCCTGCTACATTAAACAATAACAATACACAATAAACACAATATCATGCAATTTAAATAGCAAACTACTAGGTTGTTTCATTATTCTACCTGGGCCTCCAACTGGGCCTGGAGTGCTGCCTGGGTATGAGCCTGCGTCTGCATGGCTTGCACCAGACCTTGCATGAATACTCCGTAGTCCACAGGCGGCGGTGGGGGAAGCACAGGACCCTGTGGGGCCGGGGCCTGCTGCTCCGCCCGCTCCTCACGCCTCTGCTCGTCGTCGCGAGCTGGCACACCTCCACGTCGTCCACGGGAAGCCATGGCTGTAATAAAATTTCAGCCACCATTAGAGCTAGGTTACTAAGTTTTCTAACCATTTTCTTATCTATCTTTCACTTCTTATTAGTGTTTTCTACACATGTGGACATACTTAGCATGCAATGGGGATGATGACTTAGGTATATTCATGTGCAATCTCAACCGGTCGCTCTGATACCAATCTCTGTGACGGCCCTCATTATACCGGTACGGTTATACCAACCCACGTCGGTATAGCAAGAGTCCTCACAGTGGGACATTTACCCAAACGATACATACAGCTGAGATACACGCGAATATACAACAGAGTAGCGGAAGTAAAAGACAACTGTCTCCATTCATTCATCATCCACATTAAACATACATGCAATTCGCAATTAACATAAAAGAACTAAAGGTCCACATAATTTAAATTGCTGAAATAGAACCACAAATTGTCCACATTTATACATCCTTTTCATAATACTCTAATACAATGTTCAAATTACATACTTATGAAATACACAAATCTCAAGAAACTCCAAAGCTAGTCTCCGCGCTCGGAGTCCGTCTCCACCGTCTCCTCCAACGGTGCCGTGTCACCAACTATACCTGTACGCCGAAGCAAGGAGTGAGTCCAAGGACTCAGCAAGCAACACTACTCATGATATACACGTACAAGTCCTAGTGGTTTCTACATGCACATTTACAATTTGCAACACATGGCATGCTAGTCAATTTAAGTTTCAACCTATCATGAAAGTTTTACAATTTATACATGGATCATGCTTTCAGATTTCTAAGAATAAAATTTACCTATCACATGCTCTCTATTCCATTTACTCATGAAATTTTGTCTTTAAAGAACCTAAACATGAGAGCTACCAACATGAACATTGTGCATGCATGAAAGGGGAACACAACTAGCATGGATTTCACATGTCCTTAAGTACATACAAGAATGTATCATTAAATACATCAAGTGTGACGGCCCTCATTATACCGGTACGGTTATACCAACCCACGTCGGTATAGCGAGTGCTGCCAGCCACAGTGGGACATTTACCCAACGATACAAACAGCTGAGATACACGCGAATATATATAACAGAGTAGCGGAAGTAAAAGAGAACTATCTCCATCATTCATCATCCACATTAAACATACATGCAGTTTACAATTGCAAAAAGGAACTAAATTCACATGAATTAAATTGCTGAAATAGAAATACAAAATGTCCACATATTACATTCTTTTAATGATATTCTAATACAATGTTCAAGTACATACTATGAAGTACACAATCACAAAGATCTCAAAAACTGGCTAGTCTCCACGCTCGGAGTCCGTCTCTGCTGCCTCCTCCGAGGGTACTGTGTCACCAACTATACCTGTACGCCGAAGCAAGGAGTGAGTCCAGGGACTCAGCAAGTAACACTATGCATGATATACACGTACAAGTCCTAGTGGTTTCTACACGCACATTACAATTTGCAACACATAGCATGCTAGTCCATTTAAGTTTTCAACCTATCATGAAGGTTCTACAATTTTATACATAACGCATGCTTTCAGATTTCAAAAATAACATTCACCTATCACATGGTCTCTATTCAATTCACTCATGAGACTTTAATCAAACGTGAGAGCTATTGACATGAACAATTTACATACATGAACGGGGAACATAATTAGCATGGATTCCACATGTTCTTAGTACATACAAACTTTTTATCATGCTTTAGGTTGCTGGTTCACATGGTCCAATGACTATAAACCTACACATGAAAGCTACAACGTTGCTTAAACATAACACATGAACAATCCATCATGCCATTTTACTCACATACTCATTGTTGTTCCTAACATGGATTCTAAACACTTTGCACACATAAACATGAGAATAATAACATGCATTTTCTGAATTCACTTGGTTCAGATTTAGTTTCACATGGTTTCTATAACACATTTACATATCTAGATTTCACATTTTCTTTACACTAGTTTCCTCTTTCACATGGTTCACTTTACACATACACATTCACATATCACTTACACATTTACACATGGTCACATACACTTTACACATTACACTTTACACATATTTTAGTGCCGTGACACATAGTCCAAACCACCAAAGAAGGACACAAACACATCACATCACATAGACGCCATCTAGGCAATACAATGGCGACTCTTGGACTGCGCAGACCGGGAGAACAAGTCTCCACCCTAACCAGTGGTACTTGTCCACCTCCAGGATTTCCCCCTAATGCCCTTAGGGTCACTTAACACAATGAACTTTCTCAGGGGGACTTTTCCCTGATACGGCTCCACTGCCTTCTCGGAAGCAGTATCACATTGGCACAGTTTACACTTTACACATTTACCGTTTTACACATGGTTTTACACTTGACACTCTTCATTACATTCACACTTTCTTACTCACATGAACACCTCTGTTTTTCCTAACATGGTACTACAGAGTTTCAAGATTCAACACACAGTAAACACACCATCATGCTGGGTTTAAACAAATCTAATCACATTTCGATCATATGTACGAATTATTCAATTCACATGAAAACACATAACTTTTATTTACTGTTCCAATTGACCTGAAATTTAACCACATGCTGTTTTCGGGTTCCAAATCATACCCTCAATTTTTCAGTTTTCTGAGCTAATAGGATTTACAGAAAATCAAAACCTAATTAGTATTATTCACAACTTAAGCTAACATGGGTCTACACATTTTGCAATTTACCACTTACTGTTTGCACAGAGCTACCAACATATGCATGATTTTAGAATACAACATCATCCTAATTCATACATCTATAAACAATACCACAAACCATTTTTACATGTTCTCATTTTTTCCAACCGAAACTATTTACAAATTTCACAAGCATGGATAATTTACTAAAATCGAACACACATATGCTGACCACTATTCTTCATGATAAACTGAACTAAGGCATTCACATAATCTAAATCATAACATGGTTTGCAAATTATCTACAAGTCATGCTCACAAATTTACAAGACATCATTACCCACATACACCACATTCATCCACAACCACAATGCACAATATACGTAGAGTATAAGGTGTACATATATCCTCATCGCATAAAACATACGAAATTAATGTACAAGAGGGACAGAACAGCTCACTGTTCTGTCCAGAAGAACTAGACGGCGGTCTGGCCGCTGACTCAGAGTCAGCGGCATGGTCGATGGACGCCAAGGATGAACTGGGCGTCCAGGGACCTTGCCGTCTACTCAGGTCTGTGCAGAAACACAGACCCGAGCTCTAAATCTTGGGTGAAATGGAGGGTCTAGGACTCGAGGAAAATTCCATAAAAATATAAAACCACCTAGACTCATACGGGGACACCATAGATAGGTCACTTGCCTCTCTAAAATTCCTCCAAGAGATTTATGGCTCGAAGAAGACCTCCTTGGGCAGTTCCAAGAAGTTGCAGAAGTGCCTCCAAGATCGCCTTCCTCCGGGCTCCTGGGTGATCTCCACGCCGAGGGGGGATGATGGGAAGCCTTCCCCTTTGCTTCAGCTTCCTCCTTGATGCAGAAGATCTCCAAACCAGCTCCAAGGGTCGGATTTGAGGGTTCTAAAATGGGGTTTTCTCACAGAATGCTCTAGGGTTTTTCTCTCTTCTTCTCTCCTCTTGCAAGGGTGAATGAGAAGTGGGGAGAGGCCAATTCGGGTTCAGGGTGTAGGAGAGGCCCTCACCCACTCACCTACCGATTAGACAGCCCTAGAGCCGTTGGGGGACATCCCCCCAATGGTTGCCATGCCTTGCTTCAGAAGTTTGCAGCTCTGCTGCGCATGCAGGCCAGAGAAGTTGGCGTCCAGATCGCTGGACGCCGGAGTTAGTGTTGGCGTCCAGGGCTGGACGCTAACACCACCTCAACGGCCTGGGGTTGACGCCAAGGGCCTTCGGCCAGAACCCTAATTATGCAGAAAACCATGCATACCAAGCTATATACATGCAATATGTACATGGTATTATATCACACTATCATCATGCAATATACATTATTTATGTTTAATATAAACACATGCACATACGTAATTATACTAATTAATAATACGTAAATACGTACATACATACACAACACAATATACACTAAATACAAAAAATACGACGGAAATTCGAGGGTCTTACACCCCTCCCCCTTAAAGAAACTTCGTCCTCGAAGTTAGAACGACACTACTCAAACAAAAGGGGATACTTCTTCTTCATCGCATCCTCAAGCTCCCACGTAGCCTCCTCACGTGAGAAGTTCCGCCATAGAACTTTCACCGACGCGATACTCTTGTTCCGGAGATGCTGAACCTTCCGGTCAAGAATGGCTACTGGTTGCTCGACATACGAAAGATCTGGCTGGATCTCCACTGGCTCATGACTAATCACATGAGACGGATCTCGGACATACTTCCTGAGCATAGATACGTGGAATACAGGGTGAACGCTAGCCAAAGGGGGGTAAAGCTAGCTCGTACGCCACGTTGCCCAAACGTCTGAGAATCTCATATGGGCCAATGAACCTAGGGCTTAGCTTGCTATGCCTGCCAAATCTGACAACTCCACGAGTAGGCGATATCTTCAAGAAGACATGATCGCCAACCTCGAACTCCAAATCCTTTCTCCTGTTGTCGGCATAACTCTTCTGCCTATCCTGTGCCGCAACAAGCCTTTTGATAAAGCTGAATCTTATCCGAAGTTTCCTGAACCAACTCCGGTCCGATCAACTGCCTATCACCAGTCTCCTCCCAACATAAAGGAGATCTGCAGGGCCTACCATACAACGCCTCGAATGGAGCCATACCAATACTAGCATGAAAGCTGTTGTTGTATGCGAACTCCACAAGAGGTAAATGACGCTCCCAATCATCCTTCCAATCCAGAACACACGCTCTCAACATATCCTCGAGCGTCTGGATAGTCCTCTCGGACTGTCATCGGTCTGGGGATGAAACGCCGAACTGAGCTTAAGCTCCGAACCTAACGCATCCTGAAGACCCTTCCACAATCTCGAAGTAAATCTCGGATCTCGATCCGAAATGATCGACTTCGGCACACCATGCAATCTAATGATACCGCTAACATACAATCTAGCTAAACTCTCTACTGACTGCTTCTTCTTCATAGGCAAGAAATGAGCAGTCTTCGAGAATCTATCTACAACTACCCAAATCGAGTCATTGCCCCTTCTAGATCGAGGCAAACCCGATACGAAATCCATAGTGACAGCTTCCCACTTCCATACGGGGATATCCATCCTCTGCATAAGGCCGGATGGTCGCTGCCGCTCGGCTTTCACCTGCTGACATACTAGACATCTAGACACATAATCCGCAACATCCTTCTTCATGCCGGACCACCAAAATGATCTCTTCAGGTCTTGATACATCTTAGTGTTACCCGGATGAATAGAGAATCGCGATCTATGAGCCTCCGCTAACACATGCTCACGGACATCTACTACATCGGGGACACAAACACGGTGCTGAAATCTAATCACACCGTCCTCATCACGAGCAATGCCCGCCTTACCCACTAACTCTAACAATCTAGGATCGGCTTTCTGCTGCTCAATCACCTCATCCAAGACTGAGGATCTAAGGGATAGCTGAGCTACAAAAGCCTGACACAACGATGGCTCTAACTCGGTCATAGAGCACGCTGCATCCTCCAACATCTTCCAATCCTGCTGGAGCGAAGACCTCTTTCTACTAAGAGCATCCGCTACGACGTTCGCCTTTCCAGGATGATACTGAAGGTCGAAGTCATAGTCCTTCAAGAACTCAATCCATCTTCTCTGCCTCAGGTTTAATTCCTTTTGGGAGAAAAGATACCTCAAGCTCTTGTGGTCGGTAAACACCTCAAATCTGACACCATAAAGATAGTGCCTCCAGATCTTTAGTGCATGAACCACAGCTGCTGAGCTCCAATCATGAGTCGGATAGTTCCTCTCATGCTCCTTCAACTGACGAGAAGCATAAGCTACTACCCTCTCTTGCTGCATGAGCACACAGCCTAAACCAATCTGAGATGCATCCGTATAAATGGCAAAACTTCTAGACCACTGGGCAATACCAATACCGGAGCAGAAGTAAGCTTAGCCTTCAATAGCTGAAAGCTGCGCTCACATGCCTCAGACCATACGAACTTCTCACCCTTTCTGGTCAGCTTTGTCATAGGGGCGGCGATGGATGAGAAACCCTCAATGAATCGCCGATAGTAACCAGCTAACCCAAGGAAACTACGAATCTCCGAAGGGGTCTTGGAAACATCCCAATCCATAACTGCCTGGACTTTGCTGGATCAACAGCTACACCAGCGCCGGAGATAACATGCCCGAGAAAATGAACCTCGCGCAACCAGAACTCGCACTTGCTGTACTTCGCATACAGCTTGTGCTCACGGAGAACCTCTAAGACTAACCTCAAATGCTGACGATGTGTGGCCTCATCCGGAGAATAGACCAACACGTCATCAATAAACACAACAACAAAGCTATCTAAATACGGACTAAACACCCGGTTCATGAGATCCATGAACGCTGCAGGGGCGTTGGTCAATCCGAAAGGAAGAACCAAAAACTCATAATGTCCATAACGGGTTCTAAATGCCGTCTTGGACACATCCTCACTCCTAATCTTCAACTGATGATAACCAGATCGCAAGTCAATCTTGGAAAAGACTGATGCCTCTCGCAACTGGTCAAACAGATCATCAATCCGAGGTAAGGGATACCTGTTCTTCACAGTCACCTGGTTTAGCTTTCTATAATCAATGCACAACCGAAGTGACCCGTCTTTCTTCTTGACGAATAATACAGGTGCGCCCCAAGGGGAAACGCTAGGGCGAATAAATCCCTTATCGAGCAATTCCTGCAATTGCTTCCTCAACTCGGCTAATTCTGCAGGGGCCATCCGATATGGGGCCTTCGAGATAGGAGAGGTGCCTGGAAGCAACTCTATAGTGAACTCTATCTCCCTATCCGGTGGCAATCCAGACAAGTCATCGGGAAAGACATCTGGAAAGTCCTGCACCACATCGATCTCTGCAAGAGTCAGTGACGAACCAGCATCGGGTACTAGCATAACGCTGGCAAGAAATGCGTCACAACCCTTGTTCACCATGCGCATCGCCTTCATGGCAGAGATGACTAACTTTCCCGCTAAGTTCTTTGGCAAGGGATGAGAGAACTCATCCTCACCAGGAATGCGGAAAACAATCTTCTTCCTACGACAATCCACTCATAGTGCTCCTCTAGCCAATCCAGACCAAGGATACAATCATAGTCCTTCATCTTTAGCAAGAAGAAACACCCATCTAGGAATCTATCCTCAATGCACACAGGTAACGACGGAATGCACTTCCTAGTCGATACCGTACCCGCAGGGGTGTGCACAGACAAGGGACCTCTAACTCCTCAGACTCTATGCCTGACTCTAGGGCTAACTGCCTAGCGAACCGCTCGGAAATGAACGAGTGAGTAGCACCCGTATCAAACAAAACCCGAGCGTGCACACCGAAAAGTAAAACTGTACCTTCGGTGACATGCTCCGCCTGCTCGGCGTCCTCACGAGCTAACGCAAACACTCGAGCTGGGGCTCGAGGCCTTCCTGGTCGTCCTGTAGCTGGCGCGGCTGCCGCTACTGCTGGTACTGGCGCTCCTCGCTGAGCTCCTGCTGAAGTCTGGGCAATCCTTGATCTTGTGGTCGCTGCTCCCACACTTTAGGCATCTACCCGCTACTAACCAACACTCCGAACCTCCATGGGTCTTCCCACAATGGGGACACTTTCTTCGCACCGGGGGAACGTACAGAGGGTACCTGAGGTTGCTGACTGCCATTGTTTCTGCGGTGTCTGGTACACCGTTTCCTCTTATCTTGCCGCTGGAATGTCGCTGCCGGCCTCTTCTGCGAAGCCTTCTTCTCCTCTAGATACTGCTCCATTTCTCCCTCCTGTCTGCAGGCTGCGCTGAGGGCCTCGTCTAGCGTGCGGTGGTCGAACGCCACGAGCCTCGTCCTCAGTGATGGTTTGAGACCCATCACAAACTTCTTGGTCTTCCTGCGCTCATCCTCTACTATGTGCGGTGCATATTTAGAGAGTTCAGAAAACCTTGCCTCGTATTCAGGACGGTCATTGATCCTTGCGTCAGGGAAAGGAATTCTTGCTCCATCTTGTCCTGGATGTGCTCTGGGACGAACTTGGCTCGGAAGAGCCTCACGAACGCGTCCCACGCCACATCTACTGCTCCGTCCTCGAAGCGCGTACGCAGTAGGGAGGACCACCATACATCAGCTCTCTCCTGCAACACACCTTCATAAGCAAAACTAACAAATTCTAACTTAACAACCAACATTCAAGCATAACTAAAGCATACCTGTAGCATGTAGGTGGCTAAGGTCACCTTGTCCTCGTCAGGACACCTGATAGCTCGGAAGATTTTCTCGTCTCCCTCATCCAGCTTTCTGCCAAAAGCGGATCACTCTCCCCCTTAAAAGAGGGTGGGGTCATCCTCTTGAATCGCTCCATGATGGAAGGTCCACCATGGTCCTGAGCTGGGGCCTGAGCCTGCTACATTAAACAACAACAATATACAATAAACACATATCATACAATTAAATAGCAACTACTAGTTGTTTAATAATTTACCTGGGCCTCCAACTGGGCCTGGAGTGCTGCCTGGGTGTGGGCCTGGGTCTGCATGGCTTGCACCAGACCTTGCATGAATACTCCATAGTCCACTGGCGGTGGTGGGGGAAGCACAGGACCCTGTGGGGCCGGGGCCTGCTGCTCCGCCCGCTCCTCACGCCTCTGCTCGTCGTCGCGAGCTGGCGCACCTCCACGTCGTCCACGGGAAGCCATGGCTGTAATAAAATTTCAGCCACCATTAGAGCTAGGTTACTAAGTTTCTAACCATTTTCTTATCTATTTTTCACTTTTATTAGTGTTTTCTACACATGTGGACATACTTAGCATGCAATGGGGATGATGACTTAGGTATATTCATGTGTAATCTCAACCGGTCGCTCTGATACCAATCTCTGTGACGGCCCTCATTATACGGTACGGTTATACCAACCCACGTCGGTATAGCGAGTGCTGCCAGCCACAGTGGGACATTTACCCAACGATACAAACAGCTGAGATACACGCGATATATATATAACAGAGTAGCGGAAGTAAAAGAGAACTATCTCCATTCATTCATCATCCACATTAAACATACATGCAGTTTACAATTTGCAAAAAGGAACTAAAGTTCACATGAATTAAATTGCTGAAATAGAAATACAAAATGTCCACATATTACATTCTTTTAATGATAATCTAATACAATGTTCAAGTACATACTATGAAGTACACAATCACAAAGATCTCAAAAACTGGCTAGTCTCCACGCTCGGAGTCCGTCTCTGCTGCCTCCTCCGAGGGTACTGTGTCACCAACTATACCTGTACGCCGAAGCAAGGAGTGAGTCCAGGGACTCAGCAAGTAACACTATGCATGATATACACGTACAAGTCCTAGTGGTTTCTACACGCACATTACAATTTGCAACACATAGCATGCTAGTCCATTTAAGTTTTCAACCTATCATGAAGGTTCTACAATTTTATACATAACGCATGCTTTCAGATTTCAAAAATAACATTCACCTATCACATGGTCTCTATTCAATTCACTCATGAGACTTTAATCAAAACGTGAGAGCTATTGACATGAACAATTTACATACATGAACGGGAAAAATTAGCATGGATTCCACATGTTCTTAAGTACATACATAACTTTTTATCATGCTTTAGGTTGCTGATTCACATGGTCCAATGACTATAAACCTACACATGAAAGCTACAACGTTGCTTAAACATAACACATGAACAATCCATCATGCCATTTTATCACATACTCATTTGTTGTTCCTAACATGGATTCTAAACACTTTTGCACACATAAACATGAGAATAATAACATGCATTTCTGAATTCACTTGGTTTCAGATTTAGTTTCACATGGTTTCTATAAACACATTTACATATCTAAGATTTCACATTTTCTTTACACTAGTTTCCTCTTTCACATGGTTCACTTACACATACACATTCACATATCACTTACACATTTACACATGGTCACATACACTTTACACATTTACTTTACACATATTTTGGTGCCGTGACACATAGTCCAAACCACCAAAGAAGGACAAAACACATCACATCACATAGACGCCATCTAGGCAATACAATGGCGACTCTTGGACTGCGCAGACCGGGAGAACAAGTCTCCACCCTAACCAGTGGTACTTGTCCACCTCCAGGATTTCCCCCTAATGCCCTTAGGGTCACTTAACACAATGAACTTTCTCAGGGGGACTTTTCCCTGATACGGCTCCACTGCCTTCTCGGAAGCAGTATCACATTGGCACAGTTACACTTTTACACATTTACCGTTTTACACATGGTTTTACACTTGACACTCTTCATCACATTCACACTTTCTTACTCACATGAACACCTCTGTTTTTCCTAACATGGTACTACAGAGTTTTCAAGATTCAACACACAGTAAACACACCAATCATGCTGGGTTTAAACAAAATCTAATCACATTTCGATCATATGTACGAATTATTCACATTTCACATGAAAGCACATAACTTTTTATTACTGTTCCAATTGACCTGAAATTTTAACCACATGCTGTTTTCGGGTTCCAAAACATACCCTCAATTTTTCAGATTTTTCTGAGCTAAATAGGATTTACAGAAAATCAAACACCTAATTAGCATATTATTCACAATTAAGCTAACATGGGTCTAACACATTTTGCAATTTATCCACTTACTGTTTTGCACAAGACTACTATATATATGCATGATTAGAATACAACATACCTAATTCATACATCTATAATCAATTACACAACCATTTTACATGTTCTCATTTTCCGAACCGAACTTATTTACAAATTTCACAAGCATGGGTAATTTACTAAAATCTGCAAACACATATACTGACCCACTATTTTCATGATAACTGAAACCAAGGCATTCAACTAATCTAAGATGAACATGGATTTTGCAAAACGGCCTACAAGTCATGCTCACAAGTTTACAAGACATCATTACCCCACATACACCACATTCCCACAACCACAATGCACATATACGTAGAGTATAGGTGTACAATATATCCTCATCGCATAAAACATACGAAATAATGTACAAGAGGGACAGAACAGCTCACTGTTCTGTCCAGAAGAACTAGACGGCGGTCTCTGGCCGCTGACTCAGGGTCAGCGGCATGGTCGATGGACGCCAAGATGAACTGGGCGTCCAGGGACCTTGCCGTCTACTCAGGTCTGTGCAGAAACACAGACCCGAGCTCTAAATTGGGTGAAATGGAGGGTCTAGGACTCGAAGAAAATTCATAAAAATATCAAAACCCCTAGACTCATACGGGGACACCATAGATAGGTCACTTGCCTCTCTAAAATTCCTCAAGAGATTTATGGCTCGAAGAAGACCTCCTTGGGCAGTTCCAAGAAGTTGCAGAAGTGCCTCCAAGATCGCCTTTCCTCCGGCTCCTGGGTGATCTCCACGCCGAGGGGATGATGGGAATCCTTCCCCTTTGCTTCAGCTTCCTCCTTGATGCAGAAGATCTCAAATCCAGCTCTCAAGGTCGGATTTGAGGGTTCTAAAATGGGGTTTTCTCACAGAATGCTCTAGGGTTTTTCTCTCTTCTTCTCTCCTCTTGCAAGGGTGAAATGAGAAGTGGGGAGAGGCCAACTCGGGTTCAGGGTGTAGGAGAGCCCCTCACCCACTCACCATACGATTAGACAGCCTTAGAGCCGTTGGGGGACATCCCCCCAATGGTTGCCATGCCTTGCTTCAGAAAGTTTGCAGCTCTGCTGCGCATGCAGGCCAGAGAAGTTGGCGTCCAGATCGCTGGACGCCGGAGTTAGTGTTGGCGTCCATGTCTGGACGCTGACACCAGCTCAACGGCCTGGGGTTGACGCCAAGGGACCTTCGGCCAGAACCCTAATTATGCAGAAAACCATGCATACCAAGCTTATATCATGCAATAGTATATGGTATATATCCACACTATCATCATGCAATATGCACATTATTTATGCTTAATATAAACACATGCATACATAATTATACTAATTAATGCATACGTAAAATATACATACATAACAAGCACAACCATACCACTAAATACAAATAAATGCGACGGAAATTCGAGGGTCTACATCAAGAAATTCCGACCAAGTGATAGCTCTTCTGCCTGCCTGCGAAGGTGGTCTGCATCTTCAAGCGCACTATTCTAGTGCAAAAACCTCAATTTGATAGGCAGCTAGCACAAACTTATCTGTTTCCGGGACATTCTGGTCGCAAGACCCTTCAATCTCATAGACCCAATGCTCCGCTGTATCTGGATTCGGCCCTCATGATAAAGTAGGCGGCTTGCAATTCAGAAAAAAACGTCTCCACTTGCATCACTGGCCTTCTGCTACTAACACTGGTGGTGGTGGTGGGCACAGGTGCTACCAAAAGCACCACTCCTGGCGGGATGAGCAAAGGTATAGTCTCTCCATACCCAGGTGCACTGCAACCGGTGGTACGGCGCCTGCTGATCATCCTCCTTTGGATATCAGTGAGGTCTCCCAATTCTCTCAATCATACGCTGAGTGCTCTCCTCTGGCTCATCTCTACCAACCCCAATCTCTTCTATCAGTCATTCCAGAATTTCTGTCAAACAAACATCAAACAAAATCACAACAACGAATCATCAGAAACCAGGGTCCCTACCGAAGTGTACAAAGATCGAAATAAGGCTATGTATCTTTTAGTTCCCTTATTAACAAGGATCTTGCTCTGATACCACTGCTGGCGACACCTCGGCAAGCCCGTTTGTGACAACCCCAACCAGCAAACTGGCCAACAACCGTGCCAGTTGGTAGACTTCCCAGGAAGGTCACCCATCCTGGGACTACTCCAACTAAGCACGCTTAACTTCAGAGTTCTTTTCCATCTCGAGCTCTGAAAATGACTAGTCCGGGTTGTGGTAGTCTGCTGATTTAGTCCATTAACATATTCTTAATGGGGTTTTACAATCTACCCTCTTATATAAAGACGCCTCGTCGCTGCTCACACATAGCACACAATCAAACCCCAGGCAGGCAGGATCTAGAGGTGGGCCCACAGGTTCAAGAGGTGGCTCCCACTATATAGCACTTTGCGCCATTATGGCTTTCAAGAGGTGGCTCCCATAGCGTAGCACTTTGTCCTGTGTGGCACTTAGTTCCTGCACTTCCGGCTAGGTAAGGCTCTGATACCATTTGTGACGACCAAACCAGCAAACTGGCCCAACAACCGTGCCAATGGTAGACTTCCCAGGAAGGTCACCCATCCTGAGATACTCCCAACTGAGCACGCTTAACTTCAGAGTTCTTTTCCATCTCGAGCTCTAAAAAGACTAGTCCGGGTTGTTGGTAGTCTGCTGATTTAGTCCATTTAAATATTCTTATATGGGGTATTACACCGTTAAACGATAAGTACTTGATCCGAGTCCGCCTCCCGCGAACGGGCCGAAGCCTCGCAAGGGATACCAAACCACAGTCCGTGTAAACACAAAAGGAAACACACATTTTCATATATATTCACAAGTTTACATAGCCATATTTCATAAAAACTGAAAGAAAGTACAAGAGCTGGGGCATACCCCGACGTACCACTGAAGAAAGTAGCAACTAGCTACACTACACTACTGGGACTACACTGCTAGAGGTACTGACCCTGCACTGCTACGATGCGCTCTGAACTGGACGACGGTCAGAAAGAAACGTCCTCCTCGCTCTCACCTATGGGGGTAGGGGTGAGCCTCGCTAGTCACTGGCTCAGTAGGGAACTCCCCCAAAACCAAGCAAACCAAAACCACAGGTACAAAAGTAGTAAACACTACAACAATTTATAGAACAGCTAAGTAGGATATGAAAGCTGTAAAAGTACTCACCGTCTGCCAACTATGAAAAACAACTGTAATAATGAAACGGAAAACCAGTACAAGTGTACAAGCTAAAGTAGAGACTTCCAAACACGAGTCACGTGAACTGGTTCGCGACACCAGAGACTGACTCGACAAGCTAACACAGGTCTACCTCTCAGTCTCGCAGCCAGAACGAAAGGTCCAGCTGCCGCTCCACATGAAAAGGTCAAGCACTGTGGAGACCAACTAAACACCACCACCTGCGGACCACACGGTTGCAGGCCCATGCCTGACACCTCTGGAGACCCTGGCCTGGGCCCTCTAGAGTGAGGCACTGGAAAAGACTAGCTGGGGACCAGTGTCGACTACTGGTGTCCATAACCCCAACTACGAGCGCGCTACAAGTGACTAAAAGACAAGTACGGCATCACTGTCCCACTGTCATCTTTCCCTCAGCCGGACGTACAACTCAAACACAGGAGTGAGGGTGTCCAGGTCAGACGACGCAGACCTCGACGGTACAACACAAGTACCGGGACAAAGCCCCGAGCTAACAGCCTGGCTCACAAAGAACCTGGGGCACCCAACTGGAGAAGGTAACGACAGTAGGCGTCGTACTACTTGCCACGTTCACAAAACCACATGCACGTCACACCACAAACCACGTGAAGTCTCATGTAACCGCGTGCACTAGTGAGTCCACTACACGTGAACATCATGAAAACACGTAAAGAACCAACCACTGCGTACCCAGTACGCTAATCTCAAGAACCATAGCACCATGTGCACCACAGTACCAACACACCGCTTATATCGATAAACATTCTACATGGCAATATTTAAATAAACACATGTTGGCGGCAACATCGACTGCTGTCGATGGGGTGTAAACGGCAAGGTATCTGGCCGTTAAGCTCCCAGCTGAAGAACCTGGCGTCAAACGATGTTGACGCTAAAGATCTGCGGCCATCAACTTCACAGAAACCCTGGGCTGATACCTCAGGTATCCTGAGCCCTAAAACCAATGGAAAAACATGAGGAAACACTTCCTCTAACATGCATGAATCCTAATCAACTCGTAATAACATGTTTCCATTGTCAAATTTCTCAAACCACCATGTACCCCGCATGGATACCATTACCAAAAAACACAATTATCATGCAGATTCATGCTTTCCAATTGCATTATCACAACCTATAGGAACTAAGGGATCATTTCCTACCTCAATACACGCTTAAACCCCTAAATTCTCCCGATCCACACCGAACCCTCCGTGAGCTCCTACGGCAATTGCACCATCGTCCGGCATTTCCTTGGCTGATTCGTCACGTCTCGCGTTCCACGATCCTCCAACTAGCCTTCCGCAACCATTGGAAGCATTGGGGAAGAAAGGGCATGAAAATAGGGCAAGAGAGAGGGAGAATGGAGTGAGGGAATGCTCTCGGGTAGACCTATATTCTGCAGGTCGCACAGGTTGGCGTCAACAAGGCTGTCGCCAATCAGACCGCCAAGGCTAGACGTCCATATCCCTTGTCGCCAAGTTCATATAGTAAACATCAACATACATGGACGCCAACCAGTCAACGACCACACTGGCTGTCAACCCCTACTCAACTGCAGTAGATCTATCTTACCTCAGGACCAAACCTGAACCACACCTGCACACACCACACGTCCAAACCAAATTGGCCTCACAATGGCCATCACAACCAATACACGCATGATCCATAAGGATCCGAAAAGCACGCAACGTTACATAAATGGACAGAAGATGACAAGAAAAAGATCTCTCTTAACTGCAAAGCAAAGAGCATACTATGTTGCGCTCTTAGCAGAAGGAGTTCAACAGGTCTCAGCCTGCAAATCCGCAATGGAGATGTGGGAGAAGCTGAGGATCACATATGAAGGCACAGATAAAGTGAAAGAGACAAGAATAGACATCTTGGTGACTCAATATGAGAGATTCCAGATGCAGCCAGGAGAGTCATAACACAGATGTATAGCAGATTTACAGACATCACAAATGGGTTGTCGGTCTTGAAAAAGTTATGAAATGGGAGATATGGTAAGAAAGATCCTAAGATCCCTACTAGCCTTGTGGACTCCAAAAGTTACAGCAATAGAAGAGGCCAACGACTTAGAGGAATGTCATGGAGAAACTTATTGGGTCACTAATGGCCCATGAAATAAACATGGAGAGGCTCAGAGAATCCTCAAGCAGGAAAAAGCATAGCAATGCACTAAAAGCTACAGAAGGTAGCTCTGAGGATGAATCTGAGGATGAAGTCAGTAATGAAAGTAGTGAAGATGAAGAAGCGCTTCTATCCAGAAGACTATAGAGCATATTAGCTAAGAAAAGGTACAAATCTGGAAGAAGACAACTCAAGAAAGGAAAAGATTTTAGAAAACCTGAAGGGAAAGAGTTTAAGAAGACTGAACCTATATGTTACGAATGTAAAAAGCCCGAACACATCAAGCAGAATGCCCGAAGCTGAAGAAGACCGAATTCAAAAAGAAGGACAGCTCCAAGAAGCTCAGAAAATACAAAAAGAAAGCCATGGCAGCAGCATGGGACAACAACAGCGACTCAGACAGTGATTCGAGCTCAAGCGAGGAAGAAGAAGAAAAGGCCAACATGGCCTTCATGGAAATATCGAGGAAAGGTAACCTCTGACTCCTCATCTACTTCTTGCAACGAATCTGATTCAGATAGTTTAGAAGACGCCTTTAATGAGTATATAGCAAATACAAAAGATGTATGTAAAGTATTAAAAATTACTAAGAAAAATCATGCTTGTTAGAAAAATTACCAATGCAGATCTAAGATCTGAAAATGAGCAATTAGAAAAACAAGTTTCAGAGCTAAAAAGAAGGAATGATTATTATGTGAGATTTAAAAAGTAAAAATAATCAGATAGCTAATCTGGAAAGCAAGAAACTGTAAGTAAGCTAAAATGGGAAATTAACACACTAACAAAGAAAATGAATATTTATCTTACATTAGAAATTTTTACAATGGTAAATCCACATTAATACTAAAAGGAGCTAGAAGATCAGGGAAAAAGAAGTATGGCTTAGGATACACTCCTCCTGATAATGAAGATACAGTAGTGCATCCTAAAATTTATCCAACACCAAAGTTGTTGTTGAACAAGACACTGCATACAAATCTAATTTCAGATATACACAAATTGAAAAGAAGTAAAACATCTTGCTGTAGTCACTGTAACAAGTTAGGACACATTAAAATAACATGTCCAACTAAACATATAAAATAGATAATTAAAGAAAAATGATGATACTAACAGCAAGGACCCAAGAGAACTTGGGTACCTAAATCTTAATGTTTTATTGCAGGGAAGCCTAAGAGCATCAAAGTGGTACCTAAAGTGGATGCTCAAGGCACATGACAGGAAATAGAAGGCTGTTCTCACATCTTGAAGATGAAGAAGGCACAATGACCTATGGCAACAATCACTACAACCAAATTCAGTCTATATCCACAGTTTTACCTAAGGTAGAGTAATACGTAGGTACAATGAGAATTACTGTAAGGCCCTCGAATTTTGTTGCATTATTGTATTGCATGTAAATAATTCAGTTGTGTGTGTACGTATGTAAAATCTACGTAAGTACTAGTTGGTATACTTATGTATGCATGTGATAAATTAGTTGTAAATAATGTATGAATGGTATGATGGTAGTGTGTACATGATAACGTATACTTATGGCACATATCTAGGTATAAGATGTGCATGGTTTCTGCATGTTTTAGTGTTCTGGCCGAAGGCCAGCTTGGCGACAATATCAATAGACGTCGATGTTGTGTTGGGGTCAACCATATGGACGCCAACACTAGCCCCAGCGTCCAGCGATGTGCACGCCAATTTCTCTGACCTGTCTGCATTGCAGAGCCGGATTTCCGGGAGCAAGCTTGCTCACCCATTGGGGAGCTGTCCCCAACGGTCTGAAAGCCTTCTTGTCTGACCTGCGTGAGAGGAGAGCTTCCTCTCCTCTATATACAAACCTTTTACAACCCTCAGCCCTCTCTTGGCTCTCCTTTCAAGAGGAGAGGAAGGAGAAGAAGAAAACCCTAGTTTCTGTGAGAAGGACCTGACTTTGCAAGCCTAGATCCGGGAACTTGGAGCTTCATCCGGCCATCTACAACGACTGGGAGATAGCTGGAGCATCAGGGAAGGCTTCCCCGATCTCGCTTTGGTGTCTACATCAGTCAAGAACTCGGAGGAGGGTGTCTTTGGAGGCTTCTTGGGATTGCCCAAGGGAGCTTCACGCCATTTTAGATCCCTTTGGAGTATTTTTTCAGAGGCAAGTAACTTACCCTATCGTCCATGTAGATGTCTAGTAGGGTTTGTGATTTTTACATATTTTTCCTCGGTCCTAGATCCCCATTCTTCTTGATTTTTGGAGTTCAGTCTGTGTTTCTGCATAGACAGGAACTGGCGTCAATGCCCTTGACGCCGAGATCCCTGGTATGCGTCTAGCAATCTGGCCGTCCACTCCTGGAACGGCCAGAGACCGCCGTTAAGTTCTCCAGGACAGAACAGTGAGCTGTTCTTCCTGGCATATTTGATTAATTTCGACGTGTTTTGCGATGAGGATATAATGTAACTCTTATATGCTATGTATACTAGCTATGTGATGAATGGGAGAAGATGAATGAACATTTATTTGTGGGTGGTGAGGTTATTCGTCTATCTAATGTGTATGCGAAAAGAATGGCAATGTATATTCACCATGATCCTAATGATCCGTGGCAAAGTTTTGTTGGCCAAATTTGTTAGACCATGTATGTATGATCCTGTCTGTGCTCTGAGTTTATGACATTTCCCCCATGCTTGTATAGTTATTAAAATTTTTGTTTTGGGAATAGAAATCATGCGTAGGTCATGTTAAATTTCCAGTAAATTGTGTGTTGCTCGGTAAATTTGGGAATATAAATCTGACCTGACCCTGTGCATGCTAGGGTGCAGACAGTGAGCTGTTAAATTTGTGATTATGTTCAACTCCATGTTAATTTGCATTATGAATAGTAATGTGAGATTGATGTTAAATTTTCTGTAACTTCATTTTGAGTCAAAAAAATCTGAAAAATTTTCATGTGGGAATCATAAACCTGAGATCAGTATGTGGTTAAATTTTCAAGTCGTTTGGACAACTATATAGTGAAATATGAATTTTTCCATGCGAGAAATGTGAAAAAAAAAATGCATGCTAATGTGGTAATAATGTGACGTGTGTGTGTGATCTGATTCATGCAAATTTCTGAACATGTAGTCCCTGTTAACTGTAGAATCATGTTAGGAAAACAGAGCCCTTGTGTGAGTGAGAAAATGAATGAGAGGCAAGTGACATGTGTAAAGATATGTGTTAAAATCGGTAAATGTGTAAATTGTGCCAGTGTGACACTGCTTCCATGGAGGGCAGTGGAACCGTATCAGGGAAAAGTCCCCTGAGAAGGTTCAATGTGTTGTGATCCTAAGGGCATTAGGATGAAATCCTGGAGGTGGACAAGTACCACTGGTTAGGGTAGAGACTTGTTCTCCCGGTCTGCGCAGTCCAAGAGTCGTCACTGTATTGCCTAGGTGACGCCTATGTGTATGTGATGTGATGTGTCCCTTCTCTGGTGGTTTGGACTATGTGTCACGGCACTAAATGTGAATGTGAAAATGTGTATGTGTTCATGTGCAAGAACTGTGGATGTGAACAATGTGTAAATGTGCATGTGTAAAGTGTAAATTATGTGAATAAAAAACTGTGTAAACATGTGAAAGCAAAACGTGAGGGTTGTGAATTTGTGGTCCATGTTGTAGTAATCTGAAAATCATGTTAAAACAACAAACTAAATGTACTTATAATCATGCTTTACATGTGCAAATTGCCTAGAATCCATGTTAGAATGATCTTAGTGGTGTGTAAGTAATCCCTGTTGTTTGCCTTCATGTCGTGACTTAAATTGATTAAGTAGCTTCATGTGTTGGGTTACGCTTCCTAGTCTATGTAAAACCAGCAAGCTTAAAGAGGACAAAATGGTCATGAGCATGTATCGGAATGTATAGAAATTCATGCTAAGTGTATTCTTTCACATAGGTATTTTAAACCATGCTAAACTTGCTTTCATGATTAGTTTAATTGAAAATAGACCTCCATGTAATGGGAATGAGTAGAGAGCATGTGAAGGAAGTTTATTGTGGAAAAGAAATCTGAAAGCATGAACCATGTGTTAATTTGGTAGAGGCATCATAATAGGTGTGTGACTTTCAATGATAAGCATGTCATACATCGTATCTTGTAAATGTGTAGTAAAACCTGCTATGACGTGTATACGTATGGTATGTGTAGAGTTATTTGCTGGGTTTTTAGACTCATTACTTGCTTCGGCGTACAGGTGTAGTTGGTGATGACACAATTGCGGAGGAGGCAGTGGAGAGACCGACTCCGAGCGTGGCGATTAGATCGTCGGTGTGTACGTTGTGATATTGATTTCATAGTATGTAATTGCAACATTGTACTAGCATTATCATGGAAAAATGTTTAAGTGTGGACAATTATTATTTGATTTTCAGCAAGTTAATTATGTGGACTTTTAGTTCTTAAATGTTATCGAATAATGTATGTTAAATGTGGATGATGAATGAAATGACGACAATGGTTCTTTTACTTCCGCTACTCTGTTCTTATATTCACGTGTATCTCAGTTGAATGTTATTGTTGGGTAAATGTCCCACTGTGGCAACGTTCACTATATCGACGTGGGTTAGTATAACCGTACCGATATAATGAGGGTCGCTACAAGAGATTGGTATCAGAGCACCCGTTGGATTGTACAGAATATACATAAGTCATCATGTCATTACTGCTAAGTCTACATAGGAATGTCCTCCACATGTGTGGATTTGATTAAAACGAATGAAAATAGATAAGAAAACGGTTAGGAAATAAATTAAAGTAGCTCTAATTGTGACGGCCCTCATTATACGGTACGGTTATACCAACCCACGTCGGTATAGCAAGAGTCCTCACAGTGGGACATTTACCCAAACGATACATACAGCTGAGATACACGCGAATATACAACAGAGTAGCGGAAGTAAAAGACAAATGTCTCCATTCATTCATCATCCACATTAAACATACATGCAATTCGCAATTAACATAAAAGAACTAAAGGTCCACATAATTTAAATTGCTGAAATAGAACCACAAATTGTCCACATTTATACATCATTTTCATAATACTCTAATACAATGTTCAAATTACATACTTATGAATACACAAATCTCAAGAAACTCCAAAGCTAGTCTCCGCGCTCGGAGTCCGTCTCCACCGTCTCCTCCAACGGTGCCGTGTCACCAACTATACTGTACGCCGAAGCAAGGAGTGAGTCCAAGGACTTAGCAAGCAACACTACTCATGATATACACGTACAAGTCCTAGTGGTTTCTACATGCACATTTACAATTTGCAACACATGGCATGCTAGTCAATTAAGTTTCAACCTATCATGAAAGTTTTACAACTTTATACATGGATCATGCTTTCAGATTTCTAAGATAAAATTACCTATCACATGCTCTCTATTCATTTACTCATGAAATTTGTCTTTAAAGAACCTAAACATGAGAGACCAACATGAACATTGTGCATGCATGAAAGGGGAACACAACTAGCATGGATTTCACATGCCTTAAGTACATACATAACCCTTTTCACATGCTTTAGGTTGCTGATTTCACATGGTTTTAACGGCGGTAAACCTATACATGAAAGCTACAATATTGCATAAAACATATCATGTGATCAAACAATCATGCTATCTTGTACCCGTTTTCACCAATTATCCCTAACATGGATTCTAGACATCTTTGCACATAATAACATGATGATAATAACATAAATCACCGATTTCACATGATTTCAGATTTGTCTCACATGGTTTTCAATAACATATTCACATCTTTAGTTTCACATTTTCTTTACACAAGTTCCTCTTTCACATGGTTCACTTTACACATACACATTCACATTGTCACTTACACATTTACACATGGAACACATACACATTACACATTCACATTACACATTTTAGGTGCCGTGACACATAGTCCAAACCCCAAAGAAGGACATATACATCACATTACACATAGACGCCATCTAGGCATTTCAATGGCGACCTTGGACTGCGCAGACAGGGAGAACAAGTCTCCACCCTAACCAGTGGTACTTGTCCACCTCCAGGATTTCCCCCTAATGCCCTTAGGGTCACTTACACATTGAACTTTCTCAGGGGGACTTTTCCCTGATACAGCTCCACTGCCCTCTACGGAAGCAGTGTCACATTGGCACATTTTACACATTTACGTTTTTACACATGGTTTACACTTCACACTTTTCATCTCATTCACTTTCTCACTCACATGAATATCTCTGTTTTTCCTAACATGGTACTACAAAATTTCAGGAGTTTAACACACAGGAATTTTCACTAATCAAGTTGGGTTTAGACAATAACTAACCACATTACGATAATATACGTAGATTATCACATTTCACATGAAAATACATAACTTCTTATTTACTGATCCAAATGACCTGAAATTTTAACCACATGCTGTTTCGGGTTCAAGATCATACACTCAAATTTCAGATTTTCTGAGCTAATATAATTTACAGAAAATCAATACTTATTTTGCATGTCATTCACAACTTAAGTTACATGGAGTTTAACACATCTTGCAATTTGCCACTTACTGTTAAACAGAGGGTACTAACATACGCATGATTTGAGAATACAAGATTTCCCTAAATCATACATCTATAGATTAATCATCACAATCTTTCTTGTATGTCTTTTACTTACCGAACCGGATTATTGCAATTTATACAAGCATGGATAATTTATCAAAATTGGGCACAATATACTGACCCACTAATCTTCATGATCAGACAAAAACCAAGGCATTCATACTAATCCTAATCATGAAACATGGATTTACAAGATTTCAACAAGTCATGCTCACAAGTTTAAGGGATACAATATTTCCTACATTCACCATCACACACCATATTCATCCACACACCACAATTGACTATAACATAGAGTATAGGATTACCATATATCCTCATCACAGAAACCATACCGAAATTAATGTAAAGGAAGGGCAGAACAGTTCACTGTTCTGTCCAGAGGAACTTGGCGGCAGTCTCTGGCCGCTGACTCAGGGTCAGCGGCATGGCGATGGACGCCAAGCATAATATCTGCGTCCAGGGACCTTGCCGTCGATGTAGGTCTTGCAGAAACACAGACCCGACCTCTCAAGATTGGTGAATGGGAGGGTCTAGGACTCGAGGAAAAATCATAAAAATAGTAAAACCGACCTAGACTCATACGGGAACATCATGGATAGGTCACTTGCCTTTAAAAATTCCTCCAAAGGATCTAGGGCTCGGTGAAGCTCTCCTTGGGCTGTCCCAAGAAGTGCAGAACTCCCTCCTAGATCTCTTCCTCCGGGTTCTTGAGCGAGATCCACAGCAAGCCGAGGTCGGGGAAGCCTTCCTCGTCGGTCCAGCAACCTCCTTGAAGCAGTGTGGAACGCCGGATCAAGCTCCAAGGGGTTGGATTTTTGGGTGCTAAGTGGGGGTTTTCTCACAGTTTTCTCTCTAGGGTTTTTTCTTTCTCTTTTCTCCTCTTGCAAGGGTGAAAAGAGGCTGGGAAAGGGAGCTCCGGTTTTAGACTTAAGGAGAGACCCCTCTCCCACTCCTTGGGTGATATGACAGCCCTCAGAGCCGTTGGGGAGAACCCCCAATGGCTGGGCTTTCTTGTTTCAGAAGCTTGCAGCTCTGCTGCGCATGCAGGCCAGAGAAATTGGCGTCAATATCGCTGGACGCCAGGATGAGTGTTGGCGTCCATGTCTGGACGGTGACACCTCCTAAATGGTCTGGGGTTGATGCCAAGATGGCCTTCGGCCAGAACTCTGAAATATGCAGAAAACCATGCATACCATGCGTATATACATGCAATATGTATACGGTATTATGCCATACTATCACCATGCAATACATACATTATTTATATTTAATATAAACATATGCACACGTAATTATACTAATAATACGTACGTAAATATGTACATACTTACACAAGCACAAATATACACACATAAATACAAATAATGCGACGGAAATTCGAGGGCCTTACACCCTCTCCCCCTTAAAGAAACTTCGTCCTCGAAGTTAGAACGACACTACTCAATAAAAGGGGATACTTCTTCTTCATCGCATCCTCAAGCTCCCACGTAGCCTCCTCACGTGAGAAGTTCCGCCATAGAACTTTCACCGACGCGATACTCTTGTTCCGGAGATGCTGAACCTTCCGGTCAAGAATGGCTACTGGTTGCTCGACATACTAAAGATCTGGCTGGATCTCCACTGGCTCATAACTAATCACATGAGACGGATCTCGGACATACTTCCTAAGCATAGATACGTGGAATACGGGGTGAACGGTAGCCAAAGCTGGGGGTAAAGCTAGCTCGTACGCCACATTGCCCAAACGTATGAGAATCTCATATGGCCAATGAATCTAGGGCTTAGCTTGCTATGCCTGCCAAATCTAACAACTCCACGAGTAGGCGATATCTTCAAGAAGACATGATCGCCAACCTCGAACTCCAAATCCTTTCTTTTGTTGTCGGCATAACTCTTCTGCCTATCCTGTGCCGCAACAAGCCTTTTCCTGATAAGCTGAATCTTATCCGAAGTTTCCTGAACTAACTCCGGTCCGATCAACTGCCTATCACCAGTCTCCTCCCAACATAAAGGAGATCTGCAGGGCCTACCATACAACGCCTCGAATGGAGCCATACCAATACTAGCATGAAAGCTGTTATGTATGCGAACTCCACAAGAGGTAAATGACGCTCCCAATCATCCTTCCAATCCAGAACACACGCTCTCAACATATCCTCGAGCGTCTGGATAGTCCTCTCGGACTGTCCATCGGTCTGGGGATGAAACGCCGAACTGAGCTTCAGCTCCGAACCTAACGCATCCTGAAGACCTTTCCACAATCTCGAAGTAAATCTCGGATCTCGATCCGAAATGATCGACTTCGGCACACCATGCAATCTAATGATACCGCTAACATACAGTCTAGCTAAACTCTCTACTGACTGCTTCTTCTTCATAGGCAAGAAATGAGCAGTCTTCGAGAATCTATCTACAACTACCCAAATCGAGTCATTGCCCCTTCTAGATCGAGGCAAACCCGATACGAAATCCATAGTGACAGCTTCCACTTCCATACGGGGATATCCATCCTCTGCATAAGGCCGGATGGTCGCTGCCGCTCGGCTTTCACTTGCTGACATACTAGACATCTAGACACATAATCCGAAAACTCCTTCTTCATGCCGGACCACCAAAATGATCTCTTCAGGTCTTGATACATCTTAGTGTTACCCGGATGAATAGAGAATCGCGATCTATGAGCCTCCGCTAACACATGCTCACGGACATCTACCACATCGGGGACACAAACACGGTGCTGAAATCTAATCACACCGTCCTCATCACGAGCAATGCCCGCCTTACCCACTAATTCTAACAATCTAGGATCGGCTTTCTGCTGCTCAATCACCTCATCCAAGACTGTGGATCTAAGGGATAGCTGAGCTACAAAAGCCTGACACAACGATGGCTCTAACTCGGTCATAGAGCACGCTGCATCCTCCAACATCTTCCAATCCTGCTGGAGCGAAGACCTCTTTCTACTAAGAGCATCCGCTACGACGTTCGCCTTTCCAGGATGATACTGAAGGTCGAAGTCATAGTCCTTCAAGAACTCAATCCATCTTCTCTGCCTCAGTTTAATTCCTTTTGGGAGAAAAGATACTTCAAGCTCTTGTGGTTGGTAAACACCTCAAATCTGACACCATAAAGATAGTGCCTCCAGATCTTTAGTGCATGAAACACAGCTGCGAGCTCCAAGTCATGAGTCGGATAGTTCCTCTCATGCTCCTTCAACTGACGAGAAGCATAAGCCACTACCCTCTCTCGCTGCATGAGTACACAGCCTAAACCAATCTGAGATGCATCCGTATAAATGGCAAAGCCCTCTAGACCACTAGGCAATACCAATACCGGAGCAGAAGTAAGCTTAGCCTTCAATAGCTGAAAGCTGCGCTCACATGCCTCAGACCATACGAACTTCTCACCCTTTCTGGTCAGCTTTGTCAAAGGGGCGGCGATGGATGAGAAACCTCAATGAATCGCCGATAGTAACCAGCTAACCCAAGGAAACTACGAATCTCCGAAGGAGTCTGGGAATCTCCCAATCCATAACTGCCTGGACTTTGCTGGATCAACTGCAACACCAGCGCCGGAGATAACATGCCCGAGAAAGTGAACCTCGCGCAACCAGAACTCGCACTTGCTGAACTTCGCATACAGCTTGTGCTCACGGAGAACCTCTAAGACTAACCTCAAATGCTGACGTTGTGTGGCCTCATCCGAGAGATAGACCAACACGTCATCAATAAACACAACAACAAAGCTATCTAAATACGGACTAAACACCCGGTTCATGAGATCCATGAACGCTGCAGGGGCGTTGGTCAATCCGAAAGGAAGGACCAAAACTCATAATGTCCATAACGGGTTCTAAATGCCGTCTTGGACACATCCTCACTCCGAATTCTCAACTGATGATAACCAGATCGCAAGTCAATCTTGGAAAAGACTGATGCCTCTCGCAACTGGTCAAACAGATCATCAATCCGAGGTAAGGGATACCTGTTCTTCACAGTCACTTGGTTCAACTTCCTATAATCAATACACAACCTAAGTGACCCGTCTTTCTTCTTGACGAATAATACAGGTGCGCCCCAGGGGAAACACTAGGCGAATAAATCCCTTATCGAGCAATTCTTGCAATTGCTTCCTCAACTCGGCTAATTCTGCAGGTGCCATCCGATATGGGGCCTTCGAGATAGGAGAGGTGCCTGAAGCAACTCTATAGTGAACTCTATCTCCCTATCCGGTGGCAATCCAGACAAGTCATCGGGAAAGACATCTGGAAATTCCTGCACCACATCGATCTCTGCAAGAGTCAGTGACGAACTAGCATCAGGTACTAGCATAACGCTGGCAAGAAATGCATCAACCCTTGTTACCATGCGCATCGCCTTCATGGCAGAGATAACTAACTTTCCGCTAGTTCTTTGGCAAGGGATGAGAGAACTCGTCCTCACCAGGAATGCGAAAAACAATCTTCTTCCGACGACAATCCACTAACGCATAGTGCTCCTCTAGCCAATCCAGACCAAGAATGCAATCATAGTCCTTCATCTTTAGCAAGAAGAAACACCCATCTAGGAATCTATCCTCAATGCACACAGGTAACGACGGAATGCACTTCCTAGTCGATACCGTACCCGCAGGGGTGTGCACAGACAAAGGGACCTCTAACTCCTCAGACTCTATGCCTGACTCTAGGGCTAACTGCCTAGCGAACCGCTCGGAAATGAACGAGTGAGTAGCACCCGTATCAAACAAAACCCGAGCGTGCACACCGAAAAGCAAAACTGTACCTTCGGTGACATGCTCTGCCTGCTCGGCGTCCTCGCGAGCTAAAGCAAACACTCGAGCTGGGGCTCGAGGCCTTCCTGGTCTTCCTGTAGCTGGCGCGGCTGCCGCTACTGCTGGTGCTGGCGCTCCACGCTGAGCTCCTTGCTGAAGTCTTGGGCAATCTTTGATCTTGTGGTCGCTGCTCCCACACTTCAAGCATCTACCCGCTACTAACCAACACTCGGAACCACCATGGTCTTCCCGCAATGGGGACACTCTTTCTTCGCACCGGGGGAACGTACAGAAGGTACCTGAGAGTTGCTGACTGTCATGGTTTCTGCAGTGTCTGGTACACCGTTTTCTTCTTATCCGCCACTGGAATGTCGCTGCCGGCCTCTTCTGCGAAGCCTTCTTCTCCTCCAGATATTGCTCCATTTCTCCCTCCTGTCTGCAGGCAGCGCTGAGGGCCTCGTCTAGCGTGCGGTGGTCAAACGCCACGAGTCTCGTCCTCAGTGATGGTTTGAGACCCATCACGAATTCTTCGTCTTCCTGCGCTCATCCTCTACGATATGCGGTGCATATTTAGAAAGTTCAGAAAACCTTGCCTCGTATTCAGGACGGTCATTGATCCTTGCGTCAGGGAAAGGAATTCTTGCTCCATCTTGTCCTGGATATGCTCTGGGACGAACTTGGCTCGAAATAGCCTCACGAACGCGTCCCACGCCACGTCTACTGCTCCATCCTCAAAGCGTGTACGTAGTAGGGAGGACCACCATACATCAGCTCTCTCCTGTAATACACCTTCATAAGCACCAACTAACAAATTCTAACTTAACAAACAACATACAAGCATAAACTAAAACATACCTGTAGCATGTAGGTGGCTAATGTCACCTTATCCTCATCAGGACACCTGATAGTCGGAAGATTTTCTCTGTCTCCCTAATCAGCTTTCTGCCATTAGCGGATCACTCTCCCCTTAAAAGAGGGTGGGGTCATCCTCTTGAATCGCTCCATGATGGAAGGTCCACCATGGTCCTGAGCTGGGGCCTGAGCCTGCTACATTAAACAATAACAATACAAATAAACACAATATCATGCAATTTAAATAGCAAACTACTAGGTTATTTCATTATTCTACCTGGGCCTCCAACTGGGCCTGGAGTGCTGCCTGGGTATGAGCCTGCGTCTGCATGGCTTGCACCAGACCTTGCATGAATACTCCGTAGTCCACAGGCGGCGGTGGGGGAAGCACAGGACCCTGTGGGGCCGGGGCCTGCTGCTCCGCCCGCTCCTCACCCTCTGCTCGTCGTCGCGAGCTGGCACACCTCCACGTCGTCCACGGGAAGCCATGGCTGTAATAAAATTTCAGCACCATTAGAGCTAGGTTACTAAGTTTTCTAACCATTTCTTATCTATCTTTCACTTTATTAGTGTTTTCTACACATGTGGACACATTAGCATGCAATGGGGATGATGACTTAGGTATATTCATGTGCAATCTCAACCGGTCTCTCTGATACCAATCTCTGACGGCCCTCATTATACGGTACGGTTATACCAACCCACGTCGGTATAGCAAGAGTCCTCACAGTGGACATTTACCCAAACGATACATACAGCTGAGATACACGCAATATACAACAGAGTAGCGGAAGTAAAAGACAACTGTCTCCATTCATTCATCATCCACATTAAACATACATGCAATTCGCAATTAACATAAAAGAACTAAAGGTCCACATAATTTAAATTGCTGAAATAGAACCACAAATTGTCCACATCATACATTCTTTTCATAATACTCTAATACAATGTTCAAATTACATACTTATGAAATACACAAATCTCAAGAAACTCCAAAGCTAGTCTCCGCGCTCGGAGTCCGTCTCCACCGTCTCCTCCAACGGTGCCGTGTCACCAACTATACCTGTACGCCGAAGCAAGGAGTGAGTCCAAGGACTCAGCAAGCAACACTACTCATGATATACACGTACAAGTCCTAGTGGTTTCTACATGCACATTTACAATTTGCAACACATGGCATGCTAGTCAATTTAAGTTTCAACCTATCATGAAAGTTTTACAACTTTATACATGGATCATGCTTTCAGATTTCTAAGGATAAAATTTACCTATCACATGCTCTCTATTCCATTTACTCATGAAATTTTGTCTTTAAAGAACCTAAACATGAGAGCTACCAACATGAACATTGTGCATGCATTAAAGGGGAAACAACTAGCATGGATTTCACATGCCCTTAAGTACATACATAACCTTTTCACATGCTTTAGGTTGCTGATTTCACATGGTTTAACGGCGGTAAACCTATACATGAAAGCTACAATATTGCATAAAACATATCATGTGATCAAACAATCATGCTATCTTGTACTCGTTTCACCAATTATCCCTAACATGGATTCTAGACATCTTTGCACATAATAACATGATGATAATAACATAAATCACCTGATTTCACATGATTTCAGATTTGTCTCACATGGTTTTCAATAACATATTTTCACATCTTTAGTTTCACATTTTCTTTACACAAGTTTCCTCTTTCACATGGTTCACTTTACACATACACATTCACATTGTCACTTACACATTTACACATGGACACATACACATTACACATTTCACATACACATTTTAGGTGCCGTGACACATAGTTCAAACCACAAAGAAGGACATATAGACATCACATTACACATAGACACCATCTAGGCATTTCAATGGCGACTCTTGGACTGCGCAGACTGGGAGAACAAGTCTCCACCCTAACCAGTGGTACTTGTCCACCTCCAGGATTTTCCCCTAACGCCCTTAGGGTCACTTACACATTGAACTTTCTCAGGGGGACTTTTCCCTGATACAGCCCACTGCCCTCTACGGAAGCAGTGTCACATTGGCACAGTTACACATTTACACATTTACGTTTTACACATGGTTTTACACTTCACACTTTTCATCTCATTCACTTTCTCACTCACATGAATATCTTTGTTTTCCTAACATGGTACTACAAAATTTCAGGAGTTTAACACACAGGAATTTTCACTAATCAAGTTGGGTTTAGACAATAACTAACCACATTACGATAATATACGTAGATTATCACATTTTACATGAAATACATAACTTCTTATTTACTGATCCAAATGACCTGAAATTTTAACCACATGCTTTTTTCGGATTCAAGAGATCATACACTCAAATTTCAGATTTTATGAGCTAAATATAATTTACAGAAAATCAAATACCTATTTTGCATGTCATTCACAACTTAAGTTAACATGGAGTTTAACACATCTTGCAATTGCCACTTACTGTTTAAACAGAGGCTACTAACATACGCATGATTTGAGAATACAAGATTCCCTAAATCATACATCTATAGATTAATCATCACAATCTTTCTTGTATGTCTTTTACTTACCGAACCGGATTTATTGGCAATTTATACAAGCATGGATAATTTATCAAAATTGCATACACATATACTGACCACTAATCTTCATGATCAGACAAAACCAAGACATTCATACTAATCCTAATCATGAAACATTGATTTGCAAGATTTTCAACAAGTCATGCTCACAAGTTTAAGGGATACAATATTTCCTACATTCACCATCACACACCATATTCATCCACACACCACAATTGACTATATACATAGAGTATAGGATTACCATATATCCTCATCACAGAAACCATACCGAAATTAATGTAAAGGAAGGGCAGAACAGTTCACTGTTCTGTCCAGAGGAACTTGGCGGCAGTCTCTGGCCGCTGACTCAGGGTCAGCGGCATAGCCGATGGACGCCAAGAATAATATCGGCGTCCAGGGACCTTGCCGTCGATGCAGGTCTGTGCAGAAACACAGACCCGACCTCTCAAGATTTGGTGAATGGGAGGGTCTAAGACTCGAGGGAAAAATTCATAAAATAGTAAAACCGACCTAGACTCATACGGGAACATCATGGATAGGTCACTTGCCTTTTAAAAATTCCTCCAAAGGATCTAGGGCTCGGTGAAGCTCTCTTGGGCTGTCCCAAGAAGTGCAGAACTCCCTCCTAGATCTTCTTCTCCGGGTCTTGAGCGAGATCCACAGCAAGCCGAGGTCGGGGAAGCCTTCTCGTCGGTCCAGCAACCTCCTTGAAGCAGTGGAACGCCGGATCAGCTCCAGGGGTTGGTTTTTGGGTGCTAAGTGGGGGTTTTCTCACAGTTTCTCTCTAGGGTTTTTCTTTCTCTTTTCTCCTCTTGCAAGGGTGAAAAGAGGCGGGGGGAAGGGAGCTCAGTTTTAGACTTAAGAGAGACCCCTCTCCCACTCTTGGGTGATATGACAGCCTCAGAGCCATTGGGGAGAACCCCCAATGGCTGGGCTTTCTTGTTTCAGAAGCTTGCAGCTCTGCTGCGCATGTAGGCCAGAGAAATTGGCGTCAATATCGCTGGACGCCAGGATGATGTTGGCGTCCATGTCTGGACGCTGACACCTCCTAAACGGCCTGGGGTGACGCCAAGATGGCCTTCGGCCAGAACTCTGAAATATGCAGAAAACCATGCATACCATGCGTATATACATGCAATATGTATACGGTATTATGCCCATACTATCACCATGCAATACATACATTATTTATACTAATATAAAACATATGCACACGTACTTATACTAATCAATACGTACGTAATATACATATTTACACAAGCACACAATATACACACATAAATACAAATGCGACGAAAGGAAATCGAGGGCCTTACACTAATGGTGGCTGAAATTTATTACAGCCATGGCTTCGAGAGGTAGGCGTGGCGTAGAGCAACGGCCCGTGAGGACGAGCCGAGACGTGATGAGCGACTGAGCAGCAGGCTCCTGCTCCCGGGTCTTGTAGACGCAGGCTCATACCCAGGCAGCACTCCAGGCACAGTTGGAGGCTCAGTTAGACTAATAAAATGATTATAGTCTGTTTTATTTGATTGTGCGATATTATGTTGATTGTGTATTGCTTGCTGTGTACTGTAGCAGGCTCAGGTACCGCTCAGGACCATGGTGGACCTTCTACCATGGAAAGATTCAAGAGGATGCTGCCACCCTCTTTTAGGGGGAGAGCGACCCATTGTTGGCTAGAAGCTGGATGAGGGAGTAGAAAAGATCTTCCGAGCCATCAGGTGTGCAGATGAGGATAAGTTTACATTAGCCACCTACAAAGCTAGAGGAAAGAGCTGATATGTGGGCTTCATTGCTGCGTACCCGGTTTGAGGACGGAGCTATCGATGTTGCTTGGACGAGTTCGTGAGGCTCTTTCGGGCCAAGTTCGTCCCCGGGCATGTGCAAGATCGGATGGAGCAAGAGTTCCTCTCTTTGGCTCAAGGCTCCATGACCGTGCTAGAATATGAGGCAAGATTTTCTGAACTCTCTAAATATGCACCTCATATCGTGGCAGATGAGCGCAGGAAGACAAAGAAGTTCGTGATGGGCCTAAGCCATCACTGCGGACGAGACTCGTGGCGTTTGACCACCGCACTTTGGACGAGGCCCTCAGTGCTGCTTGTAGGCAGGAGGGAGAGATGGAGCAATACCTTGAAAGAAGAAGGCTTCGCAGAAGAGACCAGCGCCATTCCAACGGCAAGACAAGAAGAAAGCGGTGTACCCGACACAGCAGCGATCAGTGGCAGTCGGCAGTTCTCAGGTACCCTCTGTACGTTCCCCTGGTGTGAAGAAAGAGTGTCCCCACTGTGGGAAGACACATGGTGGTACCGAATGTTGGATGATTACGGGAAAGTGCTTGAAGTGCGGAAGCAGCGACCACAAGATCAAAGATTGCCCAAGACTTCAGCAGGGAGTCCAGCGCGGAGCGCCAGCCCCAGCGGTAGCGGCAGCAGCGCCAGCTACAGGAAGACCAGGAAGGCCTCGAGCCCCAGCTCGAGTGTTTGCTTTAGCGCGCGAGGACGCCGAGCAGGCGGAGCATGTCACCGAAGGTACGGTTTTACTTTTAGGTGTGCACGCTCGGGTTTTGTTTGATACTGGTGCTACTCACTCGTTCATTTCCGAGCGGTTCGCTAGGCAGTTAGCCCTAGAGTCAGGTGTAGAGTCTGAGGATTTAGAGGTCCCTTTGTCTGTGCACACCCCTGCGGGTACGGTATCGACTAGGAAGTGCATTCCGTCGTTACCTGTGTGCATTGAGGATAGAATCCTAGATGGTGTTTCTTCTTGCTAAAGATGAAGGACTATGATGCTATTCTTGGTCTGGATTGGCTAGAGGAGCACTATGCGTTAGTGGATTGTCGTCGGAAGAGGATTGTTTTCCGCATTCCTGGTGAGGACGAGTTCTCTCATCCCTTGCCAAGGAACTTGGCGGGAAAGTTAGTCATCTCTGCCATGAAGGCGATGCGCATGGTAAACAAGGGTTGTGACGCTTTTCTTGCCAGCGTGGTATTAGTGCCAGAGGCTGATGAGTCACCTACTCTTGCGGAGATTGAGGTAGTGCAGGATTTTCCAGATGTCTTTCCTGATGACTTGTCTGGATTGCCACCGGATAGAGAGATAGAGTTTACCATAGAGTTGCTTCCGGGCACCTCTCCTATCTCGAAGGCTCCATATCGGATGGCACCTGCGGAGTTAGCCGAGTTGAGGAGGCAGTTGCAAGAGTTGCTTGATAAGGGATTTATTCGCCCTAGTGTTTCCCCTTGGGGCGCACCTGTATTGTTCGTCAAGAAGAAAGACGGGTCACTTAGGTTATGCATTGACTACAGAAGTTGAACCAAGTGACTGTGAAGAACAGGTATCCCTTACCTCGTATTGATGATTTGTTTGACCAGTTGCGAGATGCATCAGTTTTTCTAAGATTGATTTGCGATCTGGTTATCATCAGTTGAGGATTCGGAGTGAGGATGTGTCCAAGACGGGTTTTAGAACCCGTTATGGACATTATGAGTTTTTGGTCCTTCCTTTCGGATTGACCAATGCCCCTGCAGCGTTCATGGATCTCATGAACAGGGTGTTTAGGCCTTATCTAGATAGCTTTGTCGTAGTTTTATTGATGATGTGCTGGTCTACTCTCCGGACGAGGCCACACACCGTCAGCATTTGAGGGTAGTGTTAGAGGTTCTTCGTGAGCACAAGCTGTATGCTAAGTTCAGCAAGTGCGATTTTTGGTTGCGCGAGGTTCATTTCCTCGGGCATGTTATCTCCGGTGCTGGTGTTGCAGTTGATCCAGCAAGGTCCAGGCAGTTATGGATTGGGAGATTCCCAAGACCCCTTCGGAGATTCGTAGTTTTATTGGTTTAGCTGGTTACTATCGGCGATTTATTGAGGGATTTTCATCCATCGCCGCCCCTTTGACTCAGCTTACCAGAAAGGGAGTGAAGTTTGTTTGGTCCGAGAAGTGTGAGAGTAGTTTTCAATTGTTGAAGACTAAGCTCACGACAGCCCCGGTGTTAGTCTTACCGAGCGGTGTAGAGGGTTTTGCTATCTACACGGATGCGTCTCGGATTGGTTTAGGCTGTGTGCTAATGCAGCAGGAAAGGGTAGTGGCTTATGCTTCTCGTCAGTTGAAGGAGCATGAGAAGAACTATCCGACTCATGACTTGGAGCTCGCAGCAGTGGTTCATGCACTAAAGATCTGGAGGCACTATCTTTATGGTGTCAGATTTGAGGTGTTTACCGACCACAAGAGCTTGAAGTATCTTTTCTCCCAAAAGGAATTAACCTGAGGCAGAGAAGATGGATTGAGTTCTTGAAGGACTATGACTTCGACCTTCAGTATCACCCTGGGAAGGCGAATGTCGTAGCAGATGCTCTGAGTAGAAAGAGGCCATCTCTCCAGCAGGATTGGAAGATGTTGGAAGATGCGGCTTGCGCGTTGACTGAGTTAGAGCCATCGCTATGCCAGGCTTTTGTAGCTCAGTTATCTCTTAGGTCCTCGGTTTGGATGAGGTGATCGAGCAGAAAGCCGACCCTAGACTCTTAGAGTTAGTGGGCAAGGCAGGCATTGCTCGTGATGAGGACGGTGTGATTAGATTTCATCACCGTGTTTGTGTCCCTGATTTGGTAGATGTCCGTGAGCATGTGTTAGCGGAGGCTCATAGATCGCGATTCTCTATTCATCCGGGTAACACTAAGATGTACCAGGATTTGAAGAGATCCTTTTGGTGGTCTGGCATGAAGAGGGATGTAGCGGATTATGTATCCTGGTGTTTAGTATGCCAGCAAGTGAAGGCCGAGCGACAGCGACCATCCGCCTTATGCAAAGGATGGACATCCCAGTGTGGAAGTGGGAAGCTGTCACTATGGACTTTGTTTCGGGTTTGCCTCGATCTAGAAGGGGCAATGACTCGATTTGGGTAGTTGTAGATAGATTCTCGAAGACTGCTCATTTCTTGCCTATGAAGAAGAAGCAGTCAGTAGAGAGTTTAGCTAGATTGTATGTTAGTGGTATCATTAGATTGCATGGTGTGCCGAAGTCGATCATTTCGGATCGAGATCCGAGATTACTTCGAGGTGGGAAGGGTCTTCAGGATGCTTTAGGTTCGGAGCTGAAGCTCAGTTCGGCGTTTCATCCCCAGACTGATGGACAGTCCGAGAGGACTATCCAGACGCTCGAGGATATGTTGAGGCGTGTGTTCTGGATTGGAAGGATGATTGGGAGCGCCATTTACCTCTTGTGGAGTTCGCATACAACAACAGCTTTCATGCAAGTATTGGTATGGCTCCATTCGAGGCGTTGTATGGTAGGCCTGCAGATCTCCTTTATGTTGGGAGGAGACTGGTGATAGGCAGTTGATCGGACCGGAGTTAGTTCAGGAAACTTCGGATAAGATCCAGCTGATCAGAAAGAGGCTTGTTGCGGCACAGGATAGGCAGAAGAGTTATGCCGACAACAGGAGAAAGGATTTGGAGTTCGAGGTTGGCGATCATGTCTTCTTGAAGATATCGCCTACTCGAGGAGTCGTCAGATTTGGCAGGCATAGTAAGTTGAGCCCTAGGTTCATTGGCCCATATGAGATTCTCAGACGTTTGGGCAGCGTGGCGTATGAGCTAGCCTTACCCCCAGCGTTGGCTAGTGTTCATCCCGTTTTCCACGTTTCGATGCTCAGGAAGTATGTCCGAGATCCGTCTCATGTGATTAGTCATGAGCCAGTGGAGATTCAGCCAGATCTTTCGTATGTCGAGCAACCAGTAGCTATTCTTGACCGGAAGGTTCAGCATCTCCGGAACAAGAGTATTGCGTCGGTGAAAGTTCTCTGGCGGAACTTCTCACGAGAGGAGGCTACTTGGGAGCTTGAGGATGCGATGAAGAAGAAGTATCCCCTTTTGTTTGAGTAGCGTCGTTCTAACTTCGAGGACGAAGTTTCTTTTAAGGGGGAGAGGGTGTAAGGCCCTCGAATTTTGTTGCATTATTGTATTGCATGTAAATAATTCATGTTGTGTATGTACGTATGTAAATATCTACGTAAGTACTAGTTGGTATACTTATGTATGCATGTGTATAATTAGTTGTAAATAATGTATGAATGGTATGATGGTAGTGTGTACATGATAACGTATACATATGGCACATATATAGGTATAAGATGTGCATGGTTTCTGCATGTTTTAGAGTTCTGGCCGAAGGCCAGCTTGGCGTCAATATCAATAGACGTCGATGTTGTGTCGGCGTCAACCATATGGACGCCAACACTAACCCCAGCGTCCAGCGATGTGGACGCCAATTTCTCTGACCTGCATGCGTTGCAGAGCCAGATTTCTGGGAGCAAGCTTGCTCACCCATTGGGGAGCTGTCCCAACGGTCTGAAAGCCTTCTTGTCCGACCTGCGTGAGAGGAGAGCTTCCTCTCCTCTATATACAAACCCTTTTGCAACCCTCAGCCCTCTCTTGGCTCTCCTTGCAAGAGGAGAGGAGGAGAAGAAGACAAACCCTAGTTTCTGTGAGAAGGACCTGACTTTGCAAGCCTAGATCCGGGAATTTGGAGCTTCATCCGGCCATCTACAACGACTGGGAGATAGCTGGAGCATCAGGGAAGGCTTCCCCGATCTCGCTTTGGTGTCTACATCAGTCAAGAACCCGGAGGAAGGTGTCTTTGGAGGCTTCTTGGGACTGCCCAAGGAGAGCTTCACCGCCATTTTAGATCCCTTTGGAGTATTTTTCAGAGGCAAGTAACTTACCCTATCGTCCATGTAGATGTCTAGTAGGGTTTTGTGATTTTTAAATATTTTTCCTCGTGTCCTAGATCCCCCATTCTTCTTGATTTTTGAGTTCGGTCTGTGTTTCTGCATAGACAGGAACTTGGCGTCAATGCCCTTGACGCCGAGATCCCTGGTATGCGTCCAGCGATCTGGCCGTCCACTCCTGGAACGGCCAGAGACCGCCGTTAAGTTCTCCAGGACAGAACAGAACAGTGAGCTGTTCTTCCTGGCATATTTGATTAATTTCGACGTGTTTTGCGATGAGGATATAATGTAACTCTTATATGCTATGTATACTAGCTAATGTGATGAATGGGAGAATGAATTAACATTTATTTTGTGGGTGGTTGAGTTTATTCGTCTATCTAATGTGTATGCGAAAAGAATGGAAATGTATATTCACCATGATCCTAATGATCTGTGGCAAAGTTTTGTTGCCCAAATTTGTTAGACCATGTATGTATGATCCTGTCTGTGCTCTGAGTTTATGACATTTTTCCCCATGCTTGTATGGTTATTGAAATTTCTGTTTTGGGAAATAGAAATCATGCGTAGGTCATGTTAAATTTCCAGTAAATTGCGTGTTGCTCGGTAAATTCGGGAATAAATTCTGTGACCCTGTGCATGCTAGGGTGCAGACAGTGAGCTGTTAAATTTGTGATTATGTTCAACTCCATGTTAATTTTCATTATGAATAGTAATGTGAGATTGATGTTAATTTTCTGTAACTTCATTTTGAGTCAGAAAATCTGAAATTTTCATGTGGAATCATAACCTGAGATCAGCATGTGGTTAAATTTTCAAGTCGTTTGGACAACTATATAGTGAAATATGAATTTTTCCATGCGAGAAATGTGAAAAAAAAAATGCATGCTAATGTGGGAATAATGTGACGTGTGTGTGTGATCTGATTCATGCAAATTTCTGAACATGTAGTCCCTGTTAACTGTAGAATCATGTTAGGAAAACAGAGCCCTTGTGTGAGTGAGAAAATGAATGAGAGGCAAGTGACATGTGTAAAGATATGTGTTAAAATCGGTAAATGTGTAAATTGTGCCAAGTGTGACACTGCTTCCATAGAGGGCAGTGGAACCGTATCAGGGAAAAGTCCCCCTGAGAAGGTTCAATGTGTTGTGATCCTAAGGGCATTAGGATGAAATCCTGGAGGTGGACAAGTACCACTGGTTAGGGTGGAGACTTGTTCTCCCGGTCTGCGCAGTCCAAGAGTCGTCACTATATTGCCTAGGTGACACCTATGTGTATGTGATGTGATGTGTCCTTCTCTGGTGGTTTGGACTATGTGTCACGGCACTAAATGTGAATGTGAAATGTGTATGTGTTCATGTGTAAGAATTGTGGATGAACAATGTGTAAATGTGCATGTGTAAAGTGTAAATTATGTGAATGAGAAATTGTGTAAACATGTGAAACCAAAACGTGAGGTTGTGAATTTGTGATCCATGTTGTAGTAATCTGAAATCATGTTAAACAGCAAACTAAATGTACTTATAATCATGCTTTACATGTGCAAATTGCCTAGAATCCATGTTAGAATGATTCTTAGTGGTGTGTAAGTAATCCCATGTTTGTTTGCCTTCATGTCGTGACTTAAATTGATTAAGTAGCTCTCATGTGTTGGTTACGCTTCCTAGTCTATGTAAAACCAGCAAGCTTAAAGAGGACAAAATAGTCATGAGCATGTATAGGAATGTATAGAAATTCATGCTAAGTGTATTCTTTTCACATAGGTATTTAAACCATGCTAAACTTGCTTTCATGATTAGTTTAATTGAAAATAGACCTTCCATGTATTGGAATGAGTAGAGAGCATGTGATAGGAGTTTTATTGTGGAAAAGAAATCTGAAAGCATGAACCATGTGTTTAATTTGGTAGAGGCATCATAATAGGGTGTTGACTTTCAATGATAAGCATGTCATACATCGTATCTTGTAAATGTGTAGGTAAAACCTGCTATGACATGTACATGTATGGTATTGTAGAGTTATTTGCTGGGTCTTTTAGACTCATTACTTGCTTCGGCGTACAGGTGTAGTTGGTGACGACACACTTGCGAAGGAGGCAGTGGAGACCGACTCCGAGCGTGGAGATTAGATCGTCGGTGTACTTTGTGATATTTGATTTCATAGTATGTAATTGCAACATTGTACTAGCATTATCATGGAAAAATGTTTAAGTGTGGACAATTATGTATTTGATTTTCAGCAAGTTAATTATGTGGACTTTTAGTTCTTAAATGTTATCGAATCATGTATGTTAAATGTGGATGATGATGAAATGAAGACAGTGGTTCTTTTACTTCCGCTACTATGTTCTTATATTACGTGTATCTCAGCTGAATGTTATTGTTGGGTAAATGTCCCACTGTGGCAACGTTCACTATATCGACGTGGGTTGGTATAACCGTATCGATATAATGAGGGTCGCTACAATTACATACTCGTTTTGCCATCCATTGTAATATTACACATATAGTTATGTTAGCCGTGTGTATTACGTGCATATAGTTATGGTTTTATATAACAATGTGTAAAATTGGTTATTTTTTGCCACAGTTTATTAAGAAACATAAGAAAAAATTATTGTATACTTATGAAAGTTTAAAATATATGTATTGATCAATATAGTAACATCTCAAAAAAAGAGAACCATAGGTTGAGGGTTTTGTTGTGGCGCCAATACTTTTCATTTACCGCCGGAAACTAAAAATGTTTTATTTTAAGGGGACGATCGAAGCCATAGAAAGTGGCCTCGAAGGCGTCAGATTTGGAGGGAGTCTCCTGGTGCTGAGGAGGAAGTGGAGGATGGAGAAGAGGTATGGGTCGCGGGTCGATGAAGGCGATGTCGCCAGTGGGTCCGCCCACGACATAATAGAGGGAGGCGAGGAGGGAGTCGGAGCTGGCGAGGACCAGGGTCCCATGATGCTCCTCGAAGAAACCCTCTCTATCGTCAGTTTCCCTCCTTTGAGTGCCATCGTCTTCGCCATCACTCATGGAGGCTTCAGTGGCCGCTGCTGCTGTTGCTGCCATGAAGCGGTGCCCCAGGAGCATCTCCACTGTCAACCTCTCGCTGGCTTCCTCCGAAGCACCTCCCCAAGAAGTCCCTACCCTCCTCCGACAGCTCTAGAAACTCCTCGTCGGAGTCGATGTGGAGGAGAAGCGGCGCGGCGGCAGATGTCGTGGCCCACCCCCCATATTGCCACGCCGGCATCCCAGTTGCCATCTTTGACACTACGCAGCCAAGCGACCAGACATCTGACAGTGGCTCGTACTCGCTCTTCTCCACAAACTCCGGTGCCATGTACAGCAGCGTCCCCCTCAGGAACCCCGCACGGCCACTCCCGCTGCCCTGTGCCCCCGCCCTCTTCGCAAGCCCAAAGTCGGCGATCTTGGTCCGCCCAGGGCCGGCGATGAGCATGTTCTGCGGCTTGAGGTCGCAGTGCACGCAGCCCTCCTCTTGGACCCTGCGCAGCCCTTGCATCATAGACGCAGCATACCTTCGCATGTCGTCCTCTGCCATGGGCTCCCCCCTGTACAGCTCCGAGAAGGACCCCCCGGGCAGGTACTCCGAGAACACGTTGTACAGCCGCCGTCCGTCGACCTCGACGCTGACCTCATCATCATAGAAGGCGACCACCTCCGGACATCTGGTGAGCTGGTTGAGCACCTCCTTCTCATGAGAAAGTGTGACAGATTCCATCAACGAAGAGGACTTGACGGCCATCACTCTGGGGCAGCAGTTGCCGGCTGGGTCCTCTTCCTCAACCATCATCGGTATTTGCGAGAGCCAGGTTGACGGAGCTGAAGCTGCCCTTCACTATATAACCAGTCTCCTCGTGAACTGGTCTTGGGGCAAGGCGAGGCCGGCGTACGTTGCTACAACATTTTTCTTCTGTCCTTCCTCTCCACCCCCCCCCCCGATCCGACAAATGTCACATATGATGATTCTGCACAAGATGAAGAGGGGGAGGGGAGCTGCTCTGGCCAGACTCAAGGTGTACGAGGGTGTCTCACCGCCCTGTGACAAAATGAAGAAGATGGTCATTCCTAATGTTTTCAATTAAGTTTTCCTCTTCCATATCATGTTCTAGTTGATGGTGTGGCACCGTTCATTTGCTGATTTACTTTGTTTTGTTTATGGAACTAAAAAGGGAACTGAGGCTTCGGAAGGAGAACAAGTACTGCCTGCTTTGTCATCTCTCGAAGGAGGTTGGATGGACCTACTGTGACATTGTGAGGATAAGAGATTTTGTATCTATTCGGTTTTATTTGGTCTATTATTTGTCTCAACTTTTTTATGTTTTGAATAGGTAAACAGTTGATCAATTTTTGTTGATGAGATGTCCCCATATCGATTGATTTGTAAAGATCAAATCTATACTTTTAATGTTTTGCTTGGATCGGGGACTGATCCTCCTTTAAGGATCTCTGTTTGTCCTTTTCATCATTTGGTTAATAAGAAATCTTAAAGGTGGTGGGATTAATGGAGGCCAAACTGCGAAAAAAAATGTATTAGCATCAGAAGAAAGGTGAAATTTAGTATTGTTATTCATGTGATCAAGTTTGTTTCTTTCATGTAATGCATTGAGACTTTTGGTGACCATCTATGTCAAGTATGCCCTTTTCCTTAGAAATTAGTGGATGCTTTGTGAACATCATCTCTTAAGTGACGGTTGAATGGGCATTGAATGGCGTACTTGGTTTGACCTATTTTAAATATGAGGGAAAGCTTTCTAAACTCCTTTATTCATTGATAGGCTACTTCTTTTTAATTATGTCATGCTTTTGATTTTACTTCATTGTTCATTTTGCACACTTATTATCAGTTTTAGATGTTTGTCAGGGGATTCTCATCAGAAAGAAGGATGTATTAACTTCGTTGTCTCAATCAATATAGTAGGCTTATAGTCATATACATTAACTTCTTCTGTTAGATGGAACAAGTCACTTGTCTAATATGCTTTATTGTTTTTTGTTGCTTTCTTAAATCCGTTGATTACCATGATCATGTTTGTCATTGGTTTCTTAAATTTTAGATTTGCCCATGTTTTATATTTTCTTACTATAACATATATAATCACCTGTTGGATAATTTTACTCTTTTTTAAGATAGATTTAATTTGTTTCTCAACTAAGTTTATTGCATAAGTTGTGTAGGACATGGTGGGCAGGTCATCATCTGGTGTCATCTACGTTTTTTAGTTATTTCCCATTTAAAATAACACCTAACTGAATTGTCAATATGGTGTCTTTTTCCTTCTATTATGTTAAGCTTGCTGCTTGATCTGACAAGCTTATATGCTTATGGTCTCCTTCTGTTTTGGTGAGTTTAGAGGATACACTTTGTGGTCCTTTTCTTTGGAGTTTAGATTTTTGTTTATGCTATAGGTTGAAAGGACAAGGAAAATTGCTACTTTCCCTTGCAGAGACACCTTGCTTACTGTACATTCTCCCCAACCTCCATATTTATCCCACCTCATGGTGGGACATGAGCACATAATGTGCTATGGGAGTACATTTAAAGTATGCAGCTTAGCTACCTTTATCTGGCAACTGTTCAAGCTCTTCTTCTGGCTAATTTAAATAATTTTCTGATTTGGCCATCTTGGAAACCCTGTAGACTAGAACATGGGTTCACAGAGTAATAGTTCAGGTTTAACATTTTAACCAAGGGTTCAGGAGATGATGGGAAAATACATCCCTCTCCCCATTTTAGTGGTCTATTACTGATTCTTTTTTTTTGGGCAATGCTCTATTATTAGATTTCAAAGAGGAAGGTAGATAATAAGAATGTGTTGAATAGGAATATGTCCCGTGATCGGAAGATGTGGTATGAAATGAAAGGAGGTGAAGAAGATGAATAAAGAATGATAATTAAATATATGTGTAGATTGTTTGTTTCTTTCTTCACACTCTCATAATTAATATATTTTGTAGATTCATGTCTGTAGTAAGAATTTTCATTCTTTTCGTGTATAGAGTGTATAACATGCCTTTCATAGCTTGTGACATATTATTTTTGTGCTATGCTAGGAGATTTTCCATTTTTTTTCTTATATACAGTTCTTAATTTTGAGTCTTCAAAAATAGTAAAGTGACAGCCAGTAACTAGTTGAAATCAGTTTGGATTTGTTCCGGATCTAGAAACCTAAAGACAAAATATTAACTGGTGAGATACCTTGCCAAGACCAGCTCCCATTATTGCACTTGTAGGTGTCAGCATTTCTGGCATGCCTGGCCCACCCTTGGGCCCCTCTCCTCTAATAACAACAACTTTGCCCTGAGTACAAGAAAGAATGTAACATTTTAGATCCACACATATCCATTAATTATGTTACTATAGATAAAGGTAGAGCTTCAAATAACAATGATGCAGTGTATGAGTGGTGTAATATCTAAAAGCCCAAACAGTTGAGCCATCATAAATTCATAATGTCTCTCCATATTAAGTGGAAAGCCTCTAGATGCCAACTGACAAGTACTTATAAAAAATGTACATAACCTATTCACTGTATATCGGCAAATGTGATGTTCATTGAGAGGATAACTTAGAAGTGAAATTCATGAAAGCTAAAATTAGAGGAGCCTAAAACATAGACAAAAATAGCATGTTCTGCACGATAACAGGTGAGACATATTGCACAATCAAATCATATATTCATTTTTATCAATTTTCAGGGTAGTTGCAAATGACATTATTAACACAATGCCTTTGACAACTACAAGTGTCTTTCTTGTGACTGTAAGAAGAGTTTGACAGCTTTAAGTGTTGGAGAATAGTAACCAAGTCATCCATAACTCATGAAACAAGTTTTTTTCCACAAACCTGTCAAACAATCCCCATCCAAGGGCTAGCTAGTTGCTAACTTGATGCCAACTTCCCATTTGAGGTGTCAGACATTGACAAATGTCATTACCAGGTAGGTGGGGACTAGACAAAATTAAAAAAGAACAAAAGATATAAAGTGGAGTGTTACTATCAAACCACACTCCTAAATGTAGTACTACACTTGTCCATAGACTCCTTTCTTTCTTGTTGGCAGGAAAGTTCTAGTGTTTAACTTGTTTTCACATTAGTCCTTATTTTACCTGTAAGTATAATAAACTTGGTCTCCAGGATGATTGATTCTCATTGTAGTGTGCATAAGGAATCAACTAGCAAGAAAACAACCATAGACTCCTTTCTTTCCTGTTGGCAGGAAAGTTCTAGTGTTTAACTTGTTTTCACATTAGTCCTTATTTTACCTGTAAGTTAATAATATTTGGTCTGCAGGATGATTGATTCTCACTGTAGTGTGCATAAGGAATCCACTAGAAGGGCATAGATCGTAGACTGTTGACTTGTAGTTTCTTTGTATAACACACAGAAGTTCATGGTTCTTTTTATGCACCTTTCAGCAAGCTTTCTTTTGGAAATGCTATGGTACTTTTGATGTTTGTTTTTTTGTTGAAAAAGTTGCATCCTTTAAGGAAAAGGGAAGAAACAAGAATCCATATGTCATGCATTGACATAACACCTGGAACTCTTCATACAATTTCCTTTGGTTTTTCTTTAGAGGAAAGAAACAATCAGAGACTGTCATTGACTAATCTAGCTATATTAGGAATAGATTTGACCTTTTTATTGGTTGGGATATTACATATGAAACCTGATCATTTATTCTACTATCTGTATACCTGTGATTGCTTATATCATCATGAATACCCTCATATTTAATGATGCTGTCTCAACCATATCTCTTTATATCTAGTACTTAGAAATCAAAGAAATATTCCATTTGAAACTTAGTTGAAGTTTAGAATATAAGGTTTTTGGGGATACTAGGAGACTAAGAAAGATACAAGGGGTATATGTGTAGCCATTTTAATTATGTGAAGGGGCACAACAAGGCTGGTTAGTCTTATTTCCTCTCTCAACTCATCCATGGAAGTTAAGCAAATGACAAGTAGATATATAATGACAAAATATGACTTGCTACAGGGGATAGGAAACTATATGGTGTTTACTGTAAAACGCCATATCTTCTGGGGTTTTAATCTAATTATCCATTATTAATCTTACAAAACTCAAAATATAGATTTTTATACCTAACCCGAAATTCAGTGTTAGGTATGCTTTGTTTTTTTTTTTTGGATTTCTTGGGGTTTATTGGGTTACAATCTCACACTTGTATTGATGATAATATCATAGACCCAAAGTTATATTCTTTTAGATTTTTTCCTTCATGAATTTTACTATCCCTGTTGCCAAGAGACCCACCTTGTTAGTCTGCTATATGCAGACATTAATGATCTATGAAAGCCTAGCTTCTATTAGTTATGCATCTTTAATTAAGCTTTAGTATGGTGGTGCTTTCATTCTCTCATGAATGTTCTATCTTTACACTCTGCAAAAGAATGGCTCATTAGTACTACTGGTTTATGCTATTTGCTCAACTATCTTGTTGTGAGTTGCATGCTCTTGCTGAAGATTTTAGAAGAGAAGAGGCAACGAATATTGGATTGTGGCTGATTGCATGCTCTTGTTGTGAGTTGCATGCTCTTGCTGAAGATACATCACTTTTCATCTTGTGCTTCCACTTCAAGCCAAAGTAATATTGCTGAATAGAGTCAAGCCTTCATTTATTTATCTTGGACATTTTTCCATCAGGAAGGGTGCATTGGGCTTCTTCGAGGGGCAGAAACATTTGACAACAAACAAGGGTACAAGCTCTCAACACATGTCTACTGGTGGATAAACCAAGAAATAGCTAAACAATCCAGGATCGTCAGATTATCGGTAACTGTGAAGCTTCTTTCTGATAATATCTGGTATTTTAGAAATTCTGCAGGATACCCTTTCCTGCATACTAAAGTGAAGGGAAAAAAAAAACAATGTGAGTTTATTGTAGGGAAGCATGAACAGAGAAGTTTTGTATTATCTGTTTTTTTTTTCTTGCAGGTTACTTTTTCCTTCATTCCTCATCCTGTAGGTGCTTCATAGTGAGGAGTTTTGTATTATCTATTTTTTTCCTTGAAAATATGTTCTCCAATATATTATGATTTTCCTTGCACATTTGACATTGACATTTTTCATTTATTCCTCTACACTGTAATTCCCCTCAAATAACCTCCCATTTAACATTTACATGATCTAGGTTTTGGAGTGAATGGACAGACCAAAAGCAATAAGAACATATATTACTCAGATAGTACATCTGTCTTATTAATGTGGATGGTGTGGATTACAGGGGCTTGTGGCATCAGGGTTTGCCTTCTCCCTCCAGTTCTGGTGCATCGGTAGAGGATGGCCCGTGGTTGTGGCGGTCTAGGATTGCCTTCTCCCTCTAGTAGATAATTACAACTCTTTTGGTCATGTCTATTCTTTCTCCATGTCTTTGATTAAGTTCAATCTCTTCATGAATATAAGAGTGTATATTTATGTGGATATTTGAGTGGACGTGTGAATGTTATGGATGTGAATGTGAATGTGAATATTATGGATTTGAATGTTGTTTTGCTTATGTGATGTAGATGAGTGGATAGAGATTTGAATTTTATTTTAGTTATGTGGATGTATCTTTATTACATGATATTATATGTGCATGTGTATAGCATGCATGCTTGTAGAATAAAATTCTACATGTTTACATCAAATATGGATAGGTATTTAGTTTATATTGTAAATAAAAAATAAAAAATCTACACCTAGGATTTTTAATATTCATGACTAACCGTCATTACATACAGAACTGTAAAGCCATAGGTATACATATTTATTCTTACATTTATTTATCATCATCTCAGAAAAGGTATTACTACGGTTACAAAACAATCAGTATAGATGACCTCTACACTTACAGTTGTTTATCATCATCTCAAAAAGGTATTACTACAGTTACAAAACCATCAGTATAGATGGCAATACCTATGCTTTTTAGGAATTTTACCTATCCTTTATATGAATCTTTACCTACGGTTAATATTCGTATGAATAATCTGATATATAGCTACGATTATTTTTCTGTGGATATAGGCTTTAGTCACGCGCGCATGCGTGTCGGATTCAAACCGTAGCACTTTCCGTAGGTAAAGGGTTTTACCTACGAATTTTGGGGATATACCAACAGTTATTATGCAAAGTTATAGGTCATTTTTTTTTGTAGTGAATGGAAAAGGGATAGTGATAGGTTGCAGATCAGTTAGCAGTCAAGGCAGAACTCTCATAGAAGGCGTCCTATGTGTAAAAGGATTGAAGCAACCTAATCAGCATCAGTCAGCTATGTGATAAAGGACATCAAATTAAGTTTCAAGAGACTAAGTGCAGTGTAATGAAAGATGGCGCAGTTGTATTTGAAGCCAGTAGAGAAAAGAACTTATATGTGCTTCATTTGGAAGAGTTAAAAGATCAGATGTATGCCTTGCAGCAAACAAAGATCAATCAGCTGAATTATGGCACAGAAGACTAGGTTACTGCAGCTTGGATGGAATCAGAAAACTGATCAAGAGGAACCTAGTAGAAGGTTTGCCCAAAGTAAACTCAAGGATAGAAGGTGTGTGTGAACCTTGTGCAAAAGAGAAGCACACAAAATCTTCTTTCAAATCGAAGACAGTTGTAACCACTTCAAAGCCATTGGAATTATTACATATGGATCTATTTGGGCCAATGAGAACAACAAGTCTTGGAGAAATAACTTTGGATTCGTAATAGTGGATGACTATTCAAGATTCATATGGGTATGATTCTTGGAACACAAAGATGACACATTTGATAGTTTTGTTAGCTTCAGTAAGAAAATTTAGAAAGATAAGAAGTACAGCATCGTCAGTATTCGATCGGATCATGGAGGAGAGTTTCAAAATGAAAGATTTGTTGAGTTCTATGATAATCAAGGAATAGAGTACAATTTCTCAGCACCAAGGACACCACAGCAAAATGGAATTGCTAAGAGAAAGAATAGAACTTTATTGGACATGGACAGAACAATGTTGTCAGAGTACAACCTTCCAAGGTATTTCTGGGCTGAAGCAATTAACACAGAATGTTACATTATCAATAGAGTGATTATCAGGCCAATCCTGAAGAAGAGACAGCTTATGAGTTATTCAAGTAGAAAAGGCCAAAGATTAGTTACTTCAGAACCTTCGGATGTCCATGCTTCATCCACAATAACGGCAAAAGGATATTGGTAAGCTAGACTCCAAATTCGATGAATGTATATTATGGGGTATGCTTCTAAACCCAAAGGATATAGAGTATTTAATAAGCAAAGTTTATTAATTGAGCAAACAGTACATGTTATTTTTGATGAAACTAACCCTTCCTTGAGAAAGGAAGTAGATAGTGATATTGATGATGTAGAAGATTTGTCCAAGAAATTAAAGAATACATCTATCAAGGACAAGGAAGATCCACCCTTGGAAGAACTACAACAAAAAGATATATCACATGATGATCTTCCAAAATAAAGGAGATACAAGAAAGATCACCCGTTGGATAACATTATTGGAGATCCATCGGTTGGGGTAAGAACCAGAGGTAATGTAATTTCCTGTGATTATTTAGCTTTTGTATCTCAAATAGAGCCTAAGACAGTCAATGAAGCACTGTTTGATGAATCTTGGATATTAGCCATGCAAGATGAACTTAATCAGTTCAAGAGAAAACAAGTGTGGTCCCTTGTTCCGAGACCATCAGATCATCCAGTGATCGGCACCAAATGGGTGTTCAGGAACAAATTGGATGAAGCTAGTGTGATCACTAGAAACAAGGCCAGACTGGTAGCTCAAGGCTACTCCCAAGAGGAAGGCATAGATTTCGATGAAACCTATGCACCAGTGGCTAGACTAGAGGCAATTAGAATTTTACTTACTTATGCATCTGCATTGGATTTAAAACTTTTTCAAATGGATGTAAAATCTGCATTTCTAAATGGTTATATAAAGGAGGAAGTCTATGTAGAACAACCTCCTAGTTTTGATGATATCGATTTTCCAAATCATGTTTTTAAGTTGCATAAAGCCTTGTATGGTTTAAAACAAGCACCTAGAGCATGGTATGAAAGGTTAAGTACATTTTTATTAAACCATGGTTTTATCATAGGTCAAGTAGATAGCACATTATTTATTAAGTCTAAAGTCAGAAATGTATAGCTTGTACAAATCTATGTAGATGATATAATATTTGGTTCTACTGATGAATCTCTTTGCAAGTATTTTGAAAAGCTTATGCAAGGAGAATTTGAAATGAGCATGATGGGGGAGCTCAATTACTTCCTCAGATTGCAAATCAAGCAAGGAAAAGAAGGCACACATTTGTCAAGCCAAGTACACCAAAGAACTACTAAATAAGTTTGTATTTGAAAATGCCAGGCCACTGTCAACACCAATGAGCACATCTACAAGGCTAGACAGTGACAAGGATGGTAAGAAAATAGACCAAAAGCTCTACAGAGGTATGATAGGTTCTTTACTCTATTTAACTGCCAGTAGACCAAACATTCTATTTAGTGTATGCATGTGTGCTAGATATCAAGCTGATCCTAAAGAATCTCATCTAATATCCGTCAAAAGGATTTTTAGATATTTAGCTAAAACTCATGATCTAGGACTATGGTATCCCAAATCATGTGAAGTAAATTTAGTAGGATATTCTGATGCTGACTATGATGCATGCAAAATAGATAGAAAAAGCACTAGTGGTTATTGTCAATTTCTTGCAGGATGTATGATTTTATGGTCCTCAAAGAAACAAAATTCAGTTACACTGTCAACAGCTGAAGCTGAGTACGTGGCTGCTGGAAGCTGTTGCACACAACTCCTATAGATTAAACAGTAACTTGAGGATTATGGATTACACATCAAGACAATTCCCTTGCTGTGCGACAACACCAGTGCAATAAATCTCACCAAAAATCCAGTTCAGCACTCAAGGACAAAGCATATAGAGGTTAGATATCATTTCATTCGAGATCATGTAGCCAATGGGAATATAGATATTTCTTTTATAGATACTCAAAATCAGTTAGCAGATATCTTCACAAAGGCCTTACCTGAAGAGAGATTTACGTCTCTTAGAAGGGAATTAGGCATGTGTAAATTGTGATAGATTTATCTGTATATAATTGAAATAACCATAATTTCAAAATAACAATTATTCTCTTCCTTGAAATTAAGTAAATTCCTTAGAGTTGTTTGCATCATAAATACCTTTAACGGTTCTTTAATTTAAAAAGTCTTTATTTATCTCGAACATGTCTTCTTTTGTCGTTTTCTGCATTTATGGCGCTATCCTTTCAAAAAGTCACTTTATCTTTATCTGATAAATCCTGCAATCTGTGTCATAACAATTCATCTCCCTCTCTCATCCCTTTCGACTCGCCTGAGAAGATAAACCCTATCGACTCCGGCATCGACTCTGTGAGATTTAAAAGCATTAATCCTCTTCCTGCAAAAATTTCTTGAGGGCTTTTTCTCCAATCCTCTTCACGATCTTCTAGAACCTTTTCCTGTTCAAATCCATGGCCGCTTCTAGAGTTTCCGGGACTGTTGAGGGCTATGGTGCTGCTTTCCTCACCGGAGAGCAGCAAGAAAGGTTCACTTCTGTGAAGACAAAGCTGTGTGGCAACAAGGTTGTTGATGTAGCAGATCTAGAGAATAATGGTATGCATAGCATAGTGGCAGCGATGAAGAGAATGAAGTGGTCACAGATGGCAACCCTTAATGAGGCAAGTTATCCTGACTAGGTTAAGGCTTTCTATGTTTGTCTGAAGTCAGAGGAAGATGGGTCTTTGACATCCATGGTCAAAGGAACCCAGATTTGCATTACCTATGAGTTATTGGAATCCCTATTTAGAGTGTCTACCACCGGTCACAGCGGGGTAAACACTGTCGATATTTAGGCCAAGGGTTTGGGGATAGTTGGTCATGAGTTCAAGTTGAAGGATGAAAAGATTGATATCAACCAGTTAAATGCTTTCAATCGAATTCAACATTTTATAGTTTGTCAGATTTTAGTACCCCGAAGCGCAACCTTTTCCACCTGCACAAAGGCAGACTCCGATATGATGTTCTGGGCCATCCAGAACCAAGGTATCAATATGGCAGAAGTTATTATTGAAAGGATGAAGTTTGCGACTGCGTTGATTTATGTCACGCCCCAACGCGGAATATCGGAGCGCGAAGGCAGTTGCAAGAAAAGGTATAGAGCGTATACTAGACATCAAACCATTGCACACTGAATAATACTAAAGCAAATCTTTCTCATTATTAATTTTCCAAATGTCTAGTTACAACCACTAATATCAGAGCCATTCTATAGGGCCAATTACATTGCATTAGAAGGAAATAACTAACTACAACTGTAAGATAACATAACGACTCGAGGGTACTCCTGGCTTCACTCTTGGTCATTCCCTTCCTCGTGAGTGTATGTGTCATCCTCGGTCTCACCTGAGAACACAACATTAAATAACGTAGGGTGAGCGATAACGCCCAGTAGGACTTAAATCTCAGGCTCAAGCAGGCTTTAAATAATTAATGCATTTAATGGCAGAGTATCTAAAGATAGCAGGTACAAGAGAGTCAAAATATAGCAAGAGATAGAACAATAGCACGAGAGCGAGTATAGTTTCCAAAATAGCACAAGTATCGAGTATAGCACGAATAGCAGAATGGCCATAGCACAACTAGCACAAGTATAGTAATAGCACGACGAGTATAGCACTTGTTTGTCATTCTAGCCATCGAGAGAGTATAGCACGTTTTGTGTTTTTGATTGTCATATAGATAGTCGAGATAGATAGCACTTGAGTGTAATGCCAAACACTCTGATCATTTAACTCCCATGGGCACTAGCACTTTCGGGCGCACATCCCAGGACCAGATCGGGCCCTTTATATATTGCCAAGCATTGGTTATATTGTTTATCTTTAGACAATCAGTCAATGGCCAATATAGAGTACCAAGAAGTAGATGAGAGCACTAGATGAATAGAAGAGAAAGCAGAGTGACGTGAATAGACGAGCGAGTAGAGTACAGATGAGAGCTAGTGGTCTTTGTACGTAATGCGTCGAGTAAACAGGCGATAGTAACAGTTGCACGACACGCGCACGTCGTGTTGGCAGTCAGGTGGAACTCACGATCCTACCACTGGCCTTGTTATGCACAGGTCCAGAGGTCCGGCGTGATTTAAGACGAGAGTGAATCTCTAATAGCCGTTTGGATCATATAGATCCCTAAAGGGTATCGTAGGTTATTAGGGTACAACCGGCTCGTCGACCATGGGGAATCCATGATCAGAGGAGACTTACGGAGGCCTTGTGCAAAGGGTTCACTAGTCCGGCGAAAGGAATATCCGACGGAGAGTTCACCACAAGCCAGTAAAGTGTGTATATAAAACATGTGCTCGACGTTCTAGAGGAATTCTAGAACAGTGGAGCGTCGATATCGGTATATAAACAACGCAAGAAACGAATACAAGTCCTTTAAAATAGGGCAATTACTATACCTTACTTTGGTAATTTACCAGATACATTATGAGATATTTTCTGCAAGATTTTAGCCATAAATGGATGGTTCAAGTGTGTGCAAGTGCAAGTGAAATCATATATAGAAATAAGTCGTGAACATGTATTTTAAATCATTCAATATAGCATCCTTTTTAAGTAGGGTTTTTACTAGGGGTATAACGGTAAGAAGGCGTAAGGATTATTTATAAAATGACAAAAATATTTATTTTATTTTTTTTATGGGTTTTTCATCAAAAACTTGTGAAGGCGACATACCCCTGTACTGGTCGCGACAGGGTCAGGACAGAACGCGACAGGGCCTAAAAAGGGTCGCGACAGGGCATGCAAATCGGGTACTGAGAATGCGACGGCTCGTCTGTCGCCTTCTTGGTCGCGACAGGGTGGCTGTCGCAATCAGGCCCCAGAAAACGACATATCGAGGTGTCGCCTTCTGGTTGTCTGCGTCTGACTCCGACAGGAGTCAACCAGGCATTGGATTGCGGGCCAGAACATTGAAATTTCGATACAGGGTCGTTCAGGAAATCATAACTAATTATATAGTCAACGACAAATCATGAAACCAGTTGCAAATTAAACTAGACATGTAAGGGTACTTCAATAAATCGGAATTAGAGAGAGAGCATGGTTGAACATGGTTTTGAGAACGAACAAGAACAAGTAACATAGAACATGATACAGGGAGCAAGATCGATTTAATTCGAGTAACATGTTCAATAGAAATTAGGGCTTTTAGGGGCAAAAGATGCCTATCATGCATCAGTATCTCCCATTAAAATTTGGAGGCATGAGATAGAGTATCTAAGGAGATATGAATTAAGCATGAAGGTTCGGGGTCATAAGAACTGCAGAACTTTGAAAATTCATAAGAAAAGATTTGATCGCTGGAAAATTATGAAATTTGAGGGTTTTGTTCCAGAGGGTAGAAAGATCCTACAGAAAAAGTTTCACGGTTTATGCTTGTGAGAATGCCTACCTTGACTCGTTTTCCTCTTCTAGGGCTAGAACTTGAAGAACGGGGTGAGAGCTTGAAAGGTTCTTCTCCCCACAAAATCTCCTCCTCCTTGGCCTCTCCTTCTGGTCCAGGAACCTTTGGCACGAGCTTGGGTCGGCCATGAGGGTTTTAGGAGAGTATTTAAGCTTCTCCTCTTTCTATTTCCTAATAGGACTCTAATTCCTCTTAAATTCCGAAATTTCCTACTTCCTCCTTCTTCCTTGCTTTCCAATCTCTGTTTAGACTAGGAAGAGATCCAATTCGTGCTAACCCATAGGGGTAGGTTTAGGAATCCTATTATAACTCAAACTAGCTATTTAATGCATTAAATACCCCCTTTTCTATTTAGGTAATAATTTAGTTACGAATTTAGGATATTTTCCTATTATTCTCCCTTTGTAAATTCATATTTTTAACCCAATAAATTCTAGAAGATCCATTAAGCAAATCCCATTACTCTTTTCCATCTAATGAGTTTTATTTAATGCTCTATTTAAATATCCATTTAGCTAGGTTTTAAATTCTTTATTTAAATTTTTTTTTCGTAAAAATTCAGGTTGCTACAATTTAGGACAGGAAAAACAAGTTAAATGTGTCCCTTCTGTAAGACCAAGTTTCCCGACTTCCATCCAGTGTCATGGGATGACTAGCCACTAGCCACTGACGCGTCCAGGCTCAATGCATGCTGGAGGCAACATCGACTGTCGTCGATGAGATGTAAACGGCAAGATATCTGGTCGTCAATCTCCCAGCTGAAGAACCTGGCGTCAATCGATATTGACGCCAAGCTCCTCGGCTATCAGCTCTCACAGAAATCCTAGGCCGATTCCTCAGGTATTCTCGCCTTAAAATCAGCGGAAAAACACGAGGAAACACTTCCTCTAACATGCATGCATCTCAATCAAACTGAAACTACAAATTTCACTCGTTAAATTGCTCAAACCACCCATAGTCCCCACATGGAGTACCTTTACCCAAAAACATAATTAACATGCAGATTCATGTGTTCCAGATGCATTATCACAACAGAAAGGATTAAAAGGGATCGTTCCCTACCTAAAGACGCACATAAACTCCCTAAATCCTCCTGATTTGCACCAAATCCTCTGCGAGTTTCTACGGGAATCACGCCTCGCACTGGCATTTCCTGGCACAATTAGTCACCGCCACTCGTTCCACGATCCCCTAACCAGCCTTTAGCAACCTTTAGAAGATGTAGGGAAGCAAAGGCGTGAAAGTAGGGCGAAGAAGAGGGAGAATCCGAGTGGAAAAGCTGCCCTCGGGTAGACCTATATTCTGCAGGTCGCACAGGTTGGCGTCAACCCTGATGTCTCTTAGAGAACTGCCACCATAAACATCCACAAAGTCTGACGTTAAGTTCATAAGGTTGACGTCACCTTCGATGGACATCAAACTAGTCAACGACCACACCTGGCCGTCAACCCCTAATTAGCTACAACAGGTCCTATCTTGTTTCAGGACCAAACCTGCGCCAAACCTGGCACACCACACGTCCAAACCATAGTGACCTCACAAAGGCTACCACAACCATTACACACATGATCCATAAGGATCCGAAAAGAATGCGACGTTACATTACTATCATCTAAAAAGAGAATTTTGACCTCAAAATTTATAACACAATTCAAGCAAAAACAACTTAAATATGCACATTTTTTTACAAGTACTATCATCTAAAAAGAAATACAAAACCTTATTCAAACAGATAGGATACCCCTTAGCCATCTCCTCGGCTAATTACCAGGTATCCTCACCACCCAACCTATTTTCCCATCGCACTTTAACTAGTTCAATTTCTTTATTTCTCAATTTCTTTGTCTTTCGATCAGTGATCTGCACTGGATATTCTGGCATTGTCATATCCGGCCTTAGGTCACCACCTTGGTAACTGATTACTTGTGCTGGATCTTCAATGCACTTTCTTAACATAGAAACATGAAATATATCATGGATATCTGCAAAATCTGCTGGCAAATCCAGTCTATAAGCTGTTTCCCCAATCCTTTCAATTATGTGGAAAGGTCCCACATACCTTGGGCTCAACTTTCCAGTCTTGACAAACCTCATGATACCTTTACTTGGGGAAACTTTCAAGAAAACAAATTCTCCAGTTTCAAACTGGAGTGGTCTCCTCCGATTATCAGCATAACTCTTTTGCCTACTTTGAGCTGCCTGCAATTTTTTCTTAATAAGCTTCATTATTTCTGTGGTTTGTTGAATTAATTCAGGACCCACTAACTGTCTTTCTCCCACTTCATGCCAGTTCAATGGGGTTCTACATGGCCTTCCATATAAAGCTTCATACGGTGCCATCCCAAGACTGGTATGATAACTATTATTATAGGCAAACTCAACCATTCCCAAATGATGCTCCCAGTTACCTCCCCAAACTAAACAACAAGCTCGCAACATATCTTCAATCGTCTGGATAGTCCTTTCTGTTTGACCATCTGTCTGGGGATGATAAGCGGAGCTATAACTCAGCTCAGTACCAATTACTTTTTGCAGACTTCTCCAAAAACCAGAAGTAAATCTTGGATCTCTGTCAGACACAATAGTCTTCGGAATACCATGTAGTGGAATAATTCTATCAACATAAACCTTTGCTAATCTGTCCACCGTCCAAGACATACTTACTGCCACTAATCTGCACACCTTGGTCAATCTATCAACGAATATCCATATTCCATTATGCCCGGAACTCGATTTTGGTAAGCCTTCCACAAAGTCCATAGCAATATCATCCCATTTCCACTGTGGAATGGGCAACGGTTGCAATAGACCTCCAGGCTTCTGATGCTCTGCCTTAATTTGCTGACATATAGCACATCTGGAAACAAACTCAGCTATTTCCTTTTTCATATGAAGCCACCAGAAATATTTCTTTAAATCCTGGTACATTTTAGTACTACCTGGATGGATAGTGTACCTGGATTTATGAGCCTCTTCTAATATTCGCTTCTTTACCTCTCTTTCTGCTGGAACAAACAACCTGCCTCTGAGCCTAATCACACAATTATCATCAATGGTAACTCCTTCCATTTTCACAATTTCAGCAAAATTCGCATCTATTTTCTGAGCTTCCACAATCTGCCAATACAAGGACGGCTCTACAGCACTACTGGCTAATATTGCCCGTCATTGACTGCTTAGCACATACAAGGAGTTCTCCGCTATTTCCTCATACAATTTTCATTCCTTGATCATCATTTGACTTATATATGCCTTTCTACTCAAGGCATCCGCTACCACATTAGCCTTACCCGGATGATAAGCCAAACTGAAGTCATAATCCTTCAAATACTCCACCCACCTATGCTGACGGAGATTTAAATCTTTCTGCGAGAAGATATACTTTAAGCTTTTATGATCTGTAAAGATCTCAAATCTCTCACCATACAGATAATGCCTCCACATTTTCAAAGCAAACATAACTGCCGCTAATTCTAAATCATGGGTGGGATAATTCTCTTCTGTCGGGTTCAACTGCCTGGATGCATAAGCTATAACTCTACCATGCTGCATAAGCACTGCGCCAAGTCCTTTCCTTGAAGCATCTGTATATACCACAAAACCACCACTTCCTTCCGGTAACGCCAATATAGGTGCTGATGTAAGCCTCTTCTTCAACTCCATAAAACTTTTCTGACATTCATCAGACCACACAAATGGCACACCCTTCCTGGTTAATTTAGTCATGGGTGCCGCAATCTTAGAAAAATCTTGTATGAAGTGCCTATAATAACCTGCTAACCCCAAAAAACTTCTAATCTCAGTGATTGTCTTAGGCACTTCCTGTGACGGACCGGGGTATTTATGCCCAATAAGGCTCCATATCCAGATCTGCCTCCCGCAAACGGACCGAAGTCTCGCAAGGGATATCTCACACACGTGTCCAGTAAGAGTATAAAAGACAAACCACAAGAATATAAGACACAAGAAAGTACATGTGCTCATATCTGTTCACAAATTTGTACAACTGTCCCATTACATTAATACATGTCCAATTTAAAAGAAAGTACAACTACCTGGGGCATACCACGAGGGAGCACAAGCTCACACAACACTAACTACTAAACAACTGCTGGTGGTACAAGTCTGACACAACGCCGCTGCAAGCCAAACACACGGCAAGCCCTGAAAAGAACTGTAGGGGAGTGAGCCTCAACAAGTCACTGGCTCAGTAGGGGCTACCCAAAACAACACCGTAACCACAAACACCTCAACCCCAACGGGTCTCACTGGCAACATCAATAGCCAAACCATTTCATGCTCACATCATGACAATAAATAACAATTAAACATACTCATGATGATAACATAACGTTCTCAAAAGAAAAGTAGGACTACAGGACTAACATAAATCATTAGTCAGCCCCACTACTAAAGTGCCTAAACCACAGTCTCACTGGCACACTGCTACAACAACTGGTTGCCTAAACTATAAGCCACACAGGCAGGTCACTGCCTAAGCTGCAAGCTTCACAGGCAAACCTCAAGCACTTGAATAATAGGACTGCTAACAAAGAGCTGGTCCTTTATACTCCAAACCACACTACATTGGATACTACATACAAGGTAACAGAACTGGCTACCACGAAGCCAATCCATAACACACTAAAACTATAATTAGAATCATACCCAAGAAGAGTAAAACTCAACAAGTGGAAGGTCTCACATGGCCTCCACGGAGCATAGCTCTACTAAACCACAATAAGCCTAAGCCACAAGCCTCATCGGCAAAATACCCACAAAGGTAACGTAATTAATAATCACAAATTAATCCACAATAAAATATAAACCAAGATCTACTTAAAACAGTTAGGATACAACAAGTGGCAGGTCAAACCACAAGACCTCCACCACACACGAGAACCTAAGAAGGTTGGTACACAATGTACCACCACAAAACTACAAAGTAACCCACGAAGGGAACATGTACCTGCTACTCTGAGGTACCATAACACAAACACCCGAACAAAGGGTACAGGAAGGTGGTAAACACCATACTGGACCACAATTATGTTGTACCTTTATTTAAGCACAATATTACAAGTAAAACCTAAACCGGCAAGTCACACAAACCACAACTCAATCACAATTGTGCCAACACCAGGGCACACCTCGAACTGGTTAAACCTCGACCACGAGTCACAAGCACACGAACCACGACAAGTAGCAAAGCACGAGTCGGAAGGGAACGACGCCACCACACGGGAACGGACTACTGGCTGATCAGGCCAATATCGAACCCGGACAACACAACACAAGAACTACCTCTCAGCCTCGCAGTCACGGACGAAAGGTCCAACTGCCGCTCCACAAGGAAGAAGTCAAACAACTGTGGAGACCAACCAACACCACACCTGCAGACACACAGCTACAGGCCCATGCCTGGCACCTCTAGAGTCTCTGGCCGGAGCACTCTAAAGTGAGGCACTGGAAAACAGGACAAGCTGGGGATCAGTGACGTCTACTGGTGTCCGTACCCCCAACTACGAGCGCGCTACAAGCGACTAAAGAACAAACACTGGGAAGTCGTTGCCCCACTGTCGTCTTTCCCTCAGCCGGACGTACAACTCAAACACAGGAGTGAGGGTGTCCAGGAAGATGACACAGACCTCAACGGTACAACATGAGTACCGGGACAAAACCCCGAGCACAACAAACACACGTGCCTGGCTCACAAAGAACCTGGGGTACCGACTAGAGAGGCATTCCGGAATAGGCGCCGGACCACCACACTCGGCAAGCTCAAACCACGATACTAACACATATAACCTTTACTTATAATTCACAATATACAAGTGTTAGGATTAGCTTAACATCGGTCACCGTGTGACCCCGAAGCTATCCTACACCAACACATAACTGAACCACAAACTTGCCTATCATTGGTCATGAGGTGACCTCCGTGGCAACACACACCACTTAATACATAAATCAATATAATATTATTCGAAAGACAACAACGGACCAGGGCTAGGTCGGTATGGACCTTTACTGCCCAAACACCACAAAGTCATGGCTAGGCTCACACAGGAACCTCACTGCCCAGTTACTACGACAAATCATAAGAATTACATTACAACAAAGTGTGTAGTATACACGCACTCAAACCACGTAAACAACACGTGTATATTACACCCTGGTTGGTGTACCACATGTCTTCCACGTAAACCACATGTCCAACACATGGACAACGCACTCCAAGAGTGCCACGGGTGCCAACGCACCACACATATTGCGTAAAGCAATTACGTACATCACACATCATTCACGTAAAACATGCCCATTACATGAGCAGTATGCTCCAAGAGCATAACAAGTGCACTGGCTCACACCGGTCATCGCCATGCACACACAAACACGCAATATTCATAACTAGAAAAACTACGTAAACGACATTGCATGAATACATGCACAAGTTGGCGGCAACATCGACTGCTGCTTATAGGAAGTAGACGGCAAACGATCTAGCCGTTTATATCTCGGCTGATAAGCTTGGCGACAAGCGATGTTGACGCCAAGTTCTTCAGCTCTTTCCCCTGCAGAAACCCTAACCGATCCCACATGCATTCCTGATCCCGAAATCATCAAGAAGATAGGAGGAAACAGTTCCTCTAACTCCCATGCATTATAATTAAACTAAAACAGCATGCTTTACTACATAAAATCACCAAACCACCCATTATCCCCACACGGTGCAATTGAATCCGAAAATACATTAAAAACACTGATTCAAGTGGTTAAGTCGTGTTTTAATGTTTCTAACAAGCTAACAAGGTTCATCCCCTACCTCAGAACACGCTCAAACCTCCCGCAATCTCCTGGTTCACACCGAACCCTCCGCGAACTCCCACGGGAACCACGCCTGCACCGGCGATTCCTCACGCGATTCGTCACAGCCACACGTTCCACGGTCCTCCAAGCATCCTTCAGTACCTGTTAGAAGCTCTAGAAACACTGGAACGTGAAGCTGGGGCAAGAGGGAGAGAGAACCAGGGGAAGAACCTGCTCTCGGGTGACCCTATAACCTGCAGAATTCTCAGGTTGGCGTCAACCCCTTTGCCGCCAAGGACAACCGCCACCCTAAACGTCCACATCTAATGCCGCCAAGATCATGCAGTCAACGGCCACTTACCTGGACGCCAACAAGTCAACGACCACCCCTGGCCGCCAACTCCTACTCAACTGCAGCAGGTCCTATTTCATTTCGGGACCTAACCTGCACCACACCTACACACACCACGCGTCTACACCACACTGGCCTTACAACAGCCATCACAACCACAACACACACGATCCAAAAAGGATCCGAAAATAAGCGACGTTACATTATATCACCTAAAAACAAATGTCATCCTCGACATATAAAACAAATCACAACAATCCGGATTATCACCTAAAAACAAATAAAGCCGAACACAGAACAAGTAGGATACTCTTTCTCTGCTTCAGTCTTTCAATTCATCTCACAATTACTCTGTTCTGTCGATTCCATTGCCTTTATTTACCTTTCAACCATAGGTAATCCTACCTTGCCAATGGTGCTTTATCTCCTTGGACTGAACCTGTTTCCACAATTTCTGGGCTGTGTTTGCAATATTTCTTCCGAGACTACTTTATCTTTCTCAAATATCTTACACTGTAATATTCTTTCATGCCACCATTTTCTTTTTCTATTTATCACTGCTTGCTGTTATCCTGCCTCATCTACATTCACATTCACAACTGACACTTCTTCAAAGAAAATCAATCATCATCTTTGAATTTCCTACTCTTTCATATTTTCTGCTCATACTGCTTAAAGTCAATCTCTGATTAAAACTATAATAAACTCTGCTCCTTTATTCCACTGCGCAAAACTTTACACTTTCTCTTTATTCAAGTAAACTTAAACAATCTCTGAATATTAAATTTTTCTTTACTTCTGCTTCTGCTGTGCTACTCTGATCACACTGAATATTTTTGCAAAATATTCCACAATTTCTGCTCACAATATTACTTTCAGTTGTTTTCTTCTAGCTTCAACTGCATTCATTTCTAACTTTAACTGCTTCTCAAATCATCTTATTCAATTAATTCATGCTGAAAAAATTACTGCAATATCTGTTCTGCCAAACCGCTATTGATATATTGTGCGCTTTATATATCTTTCTTGCTTTACTAACATTCTCTGGCTAATCTCATAATTTTGTTGCACAAACTTTCCAAATACTCTTTAATTAATCTATTCCTGCTCTGACATGAAACTCTTGAATATCTTAATAACAATTCTTTCTACTAATTGAATCATTTCTTTGCACCAATATGCAAACTCTAACCGACATTTCCTGACTCATCTGACTTTATTTACTTCATCATTTGCTAAATTCTTCATTTCCTTAATCCATATCTTTTCTGCAAAATACCTCTTTTTTCATTAAATGTTCTTTCTGAAAAACTTTTCATAATCTGCCATTCATCAACTAAATATTCCTCTTGTGCAATTTTCACAAATTCTTATTGCACATTAATTTTCTTTTCTCTCTTTCTTTATTCAACTGATCCTTTCAATACATATTTATGCAAATCTTCATATCACACTTTCTATTACCATTATCATCCATAACAACACTTTTCCTCAAATTTCTGATCTCAGGCATACTTAGTCTATCTGCCATAAATCACTGCTCTTTTATGTACTGATACTTTTTTTTTAAAGCTGATCTGCCTTTCTTAATCATATCAAACTCTTCATAACTCTAATCACATTTCCATACACACTGTTTCTTAATATCCTCTGACTCAAATCTCTAATGCCACAATACATTTGCTGAGATTCTCAACTGCAACTTATCACACACACTGACCTGATCCTTATCACCTTGCTACCATGCACCTGTCTCTGCCAACTTTCTATCTCATTATAACTTACTTACTGAATTCCTATCCAAACTTGTTAATCTCTTTAATTCTTTAACTGCAAATCTTTAACAACCAAACTAATCTATCACAGAAATACTCTATACTTTAACTGCTTTAACTGCACTAGTGCCAGGATGCTACCACACAACTTATGCTACTATCCACATTGTGGCACAACAACTGCTCACAACTGCCAATCTAACAAACAGAAACACACGGTTTACGTGCCAAAAGCTCACGTAAAAACTACTTTATATCACACAAAACCTCAGACTTACTACCAGCAGTGAACATTAATCCATGTATTGGGACATTGTACTTTCAATGTCTTTTCATATTCTAACTGGACATTGCTCTGATACCAACTGTGACGGACCGGGGTATTTATGCCCAATAAGGCTCCATATCTAGATCCGCCTCCCGCGAACGACCGAAGTCTCGCAAGGGATATCTCACACACGTGTCCAGTAAGAGTATAAAAGACAAACCACAAGAATATAAGACACAAGAAAGTACATGTGCTCATATCTGTTCACAAATTTGTACAACTGTCCCATTACATTAATACATGTCCAATTTAAAAGAAAGTACAACTACCTGGGGCATACCCCGAGGGAGCACAAGCTCACACAACACTAACTACTAAACAACTGCTGGTGGTACAAGTCTGACACAACGCCGCTGCAAGCCAAACACACGGCAAGCCCTGAAAAGAACTGTAGGGGAGTGAGCCTCAACAAGTCACTGGCTCAGTAGGGGCTACCCAAAACAACACCGTAACCACAAACACCTCAACCCCAACGGGTCTCACTGGCAACATCAATAGCCAAACCATTTCATGCTCACATCATGACAATAAATAACAATTAAACATACTCATGATGATAACATAACGTTCTCAAAGAAAAGTAGGACTACAGGACTAACATAAAATCATTAGTCAGCCCCACTACTAAAGTGCCTAAACCACAGTCTCACTGGCACACTGCTACAACAACTGGTTGCCTAAACTATAAGCCACACAGGCAGGTCACTGCCTAAGCTGCAAGCTTCACAGGCAAACCTCAAGCACTTGAATAACAGGACTGCTAACAAAGAGCTGGTCCTTTATACTCCAAACCACACTACATCGGATACTACATACAAGGTAACAGAACTGGCTACCACGAAGCCAATCCATAACACACTAAAACTATAATTGGAATCATACCCAAGAAGAGTAAAACTCAACAAGTGGAAGGTCTCACACGGCCTCCACGGAGCATAGCTCTACTAAACCACAATAAGCCTAAGCCACAAGCCTCATCGGCAAAATACCCACAAAGGTAACGTAATTAATAATCACAAATTAATCCACAATAAAATATAAACCAAGATCTACTTAAAACAGTTAGGATACAACAAGTGGCAGGTCAAACCACAAGACCTCCACCACACACGAGAACCTAAGAAGGTTGGTACACAATGTACCACCACAAAACTACAAAGTAACCCACGAAGGGAACATGTACCTGCTACTCTGAGGTACCACAACACAAACACCCGAACAAAGGGTACAGGAAGGTGGTAAACACCATACTGGACCACAATTATATTGTACCTTTATTTAAGCACAATATTACAAGTAAAACCTCAACCGGCAAGTCACACAAACCACAACTCAATCACAATTGTGCCAACACCAGGGCACACCTCGAACTGGTTAAACCTCGACCACAAGTCACAAACACAAACCACGACAAGTAGCAAAGCACGAGTCGGAAGGGAACGACGCCACCACACGGGAACGGACTACTAACTGATCAGGCCAATATCCAACCCGGACAACACAACACAAGAACTACCTCTCAGCCTCGCAGTCACGGACGAAAGGTCCAACTGCCGCTCCACAAGGAAGAAGTCAAACAACTGTGGAGACCAACCAACACCACACCTGCAGACACACAGCTACAGGCCCATGCCTGGCACCTCTAGAGTCTCTGGCCGGAGCACTCTAAAGTGAGGCACTGGAAAACAGGACTAGCTGGGGACCAGTGACGTCTACTGGTGTCCGTACCCCCAACTACGAGCGCGCTACAAGCGACTAAAGAACAAACTCTGGGAAGTCGCTGCCCCACTGCCGTCTTTCCCTCAGCCGGACGTACAACTCAAACACAGGAGTGAGGGTGTCCAGGAAGATGACACATACCTCAATGGTACAACACAAGTCCCGGGACAAAACCCCGAGCACAACAAATACACGTGCCTGGCTCACAAAGAACCTGGGGTACCCGACTAGAGAGGCATTCGGAATAGGCGCCAGACCACCACACTCGGCAAGCTCAAACCACGATACAACACATATAACCTTTACTTATAATTCACAATATACAAGTGTTAGGATTAGCTTAACATCGGTCACCGTGTGACCTCGAAGCTATCCTACACCAACACATAACTGAACCACAAACTTGCCTATCATTGGTCATGAGGTGACCTCCGTGGCAACACACACCACTTAATACATAAATCAATATAATATTATTCGAAAGACAACAACGGACCAGGGCTAGGTCGGTATGGACCTTTACTGCCCAAACACCACAAAGTCATGGCTAGGCTCACACAGGAACCTCACTGCCCAGTTACTACGACAAATCATAAGAATTACATTACAACAAAGTGTGTAGTATACACGCACTCAAACCACGTAAACAACACGTGTATATTACACCCTGGTTGGTGTACCACATGTCTTCCACGTAAACCACATGTCCAACACATGGACAACGCACTCCAAGAGTGCCACGGGTGCCAACGCACCACACATATTGCGTAAAGCAATTACGTACATCACACATCATTCACGTAAAACATGCCCATTATATGAGCAGTATGCTCCAAGAGCATAACAAGTGCACTGGCTCACACCGGTCATCGCCATGCACACACAAACACGCAATATTCATAACTAGAAAAACTACGTAAACCACACTGCATGAATACATGCACAAGTTGGCGGCAACATCGACTGCCGCTTATAAGAAGTAGACGGCAAACGATCTAGCCGTTTATATCTCGGCTGATGAGCTTGGCGACAAGCGATGTTGACGCCAAGTTCTTCAGCTCTTTCCCTGCAGAAACCCTAACCGATCCCACATGCATTCCTGATTCTGAAATCATCAAGAAGATAGGAGGAAACAGTTCCTCTAACTCCCATGCATTATAATTAAACTAAAACAGCATGCTTTACTACATAAAATCACCAAACCACCTCATTATCCCCACACGGTGCAATTTAATCCGAAAATACATTAAAAACACTGATTCAAATGGTTAAGTTGTGTTTTAATGTTTCTAACAAGCTAATAGGGTTCATCCCCTACCTCAGAACACGCTCAAATCTCCCGCAATCTCCTGGTTCACACCGAACCCTCCGCGAACTCCCACGGGAACCACGCCTCGCACCGGCGATTCCTCGCGCGATTCGTCACTGCCACACGTTCCACGGTCCCCCAAGCATCCTTCAGTACCTGTTGGAAGCTCTAGAAACACTGGAACATGAAGCTGGGGCAAGAGGGAGAGAGAACCAGGGGAAGAACCTGCTCTCGGGTGACCCTATAACCTGCAGAATTCTCAGGTTGGCGTCAACCCCTTTGCCGCCAAGGACAACTGCCACCCTAAACGTCCACATCTAATGCCGCCAAGATCATGCAGTCAACGGCCACTTACCTGGATGCCAACAAGTCAACGACCACCCCTGGCCGCCATCTCCTACTCAACTGCAGCAGGTCCTATTTCATTTCGGGACCTAACCTGCACCACACCTACACACACCACGCGTCTACACCACACTGGCCTTACAACAGCCATCACAACCACAACATAAACGATCCAAAAAGGATCCGAAAATAAGCGACGTTACACTTCCCACTTCATCACCGATTCCACTTTACTTGGATCGACTGCCACTCCATCTGCCGAGATGACATGACCCAAAAACTGAATTTCCTTCAACCAGAACCCACACTTACTAAATTTAGCAAACAACCGATTATCTCTTAATAATTGAAGAGTAAACCTCAAATGAGCAGCATGCTCCTCTTCAGAAGCTGAATAAATCAGAATATCATCTATAAAGACCACAATGAATTGGTCCAAATATGGAAGAAAAATTCTATTCATCATATCCATAAAAGCTGCAGGAGCATTGGTCAACCCAAATGGCATAACCACAAACTCATAGTGACCATATCTGGTTCTGAATGTTGTTTTATCTATATCCTCCTCTTTAATTCTCAACTGATGGTACCCAGACCTCAAATCAATTTTAGAAAATACCTTCGCTGATTGCAACTGATCAAACAGATCATCTATTCTTGGTAACGGGTACTTATTCTTAATGGTCACATCATTCAACTTCCTATAATCAATACACATACGAAAACTTCCATCTTTCTTTTTCACAAATAATACCGGTGCTCCCCACAGGGAATGACTCAGTCTAATAAACCCTTTCTGCAATAGCTCTTCTAATTGCTTTTTCAATTCTTTAAGTTCTGCTGGTGCCATCCGATATGGAGCTTTAGAAATCGGCATGGTACCTGGCAGTAATTTAATGGTAAAGTCCACCTCTCTACGTGGAGCTAAACCAGGAAAATCTTCAAGAAAAACATCAGCAAATTCTCTAACCATGGGAACTGCCTCCACTGACCGACTAGCTTCTACCAAACTAACTGAGGCTAAATAAGCCACACACCCTGCATTTATTAGCTTTCTAGCTCTTATTGCAGAAATTATAAACTTAGAAGTACAGAAAGGCATACCTTGATACTCAAATACTACACCATTAGGATGACAAAACCTGATCCTCTTCTTTCTGCAATCTAACAGTGCTCCATAGGCTTCAAGCCAATCCATTCCCAGAATAATATCATAGTCGGTCAACTGTAAAGCATATAACCGACCTGGCATCTGGTTTCCTTCAATCACAACAGGAGCTTCATCTATATAGCTCGAAGTGAGCATAAACTCACCTGAGGGAACTTCCACTACCAACTCACAGGATTCCTCTTTCAAAGGATGAACCATACAATCCAGGAATTCTTCGGAAATAAAAGAATGAGAGGCACCCGAATCAAATAAAACTCTTGTTGAGTAGTCATAAAGAGGTAAAGTACCTTCTATCATATTCGATGGCTCTGCCTGGGCTCGGGTGATAGCCATAACCCGACCCCTTCCCCGCTGCTGCGGTGCTCCTCTGCCATGACCTGCCTGTGGCTGCTGAAACTGCTGCGGCTGCTGCTGCACACCTCTTCCATATCCATACTCTCTTGGATAGGGGCAATTACGAATCAAATGCCCTGGCTGATTGCAATTATAACATCTATACCCTGGTGGAATAATGGGTTGTCTGGCAGTACTCTGCTGCGATTCCTCCACCTCTGGCCTACCACGACCTTGCTGAAATTGTTGTCGACCTCCCCATCCTCTTCCTTTACCTTTAAATGCTTGCTTCAGTTTCTGGCCCCACTTACCAAAACCTGATGGAGAAGGTCCTGCTGGTGCTTTACCCTTACTCACACCCACTGACTGCTGCGGTAGCCGAGAATTACCTGAATCTGACTCGCCCACCTGATGAGTTCTAATAGACCTTTCCAACGTAGCTGCCCTCTGAGCTGCTTCTTCCACTGTTTTATACATGAGTGGCACTATTGCATTCTGCAATTCTACCCTTAAACCTCGAATAAAATATTCAACCATCATATTATTACCCGATACTACATAAGGCGCATATCTGTTGAGTGCCATAAATCGCATCTAGTACTCTAAAACTGAAGAGTTACCTTGCTGGAGTGTCCGAAACTGCTCCCTTTTCACTTGTTGTACTTGAATCGGAAAGAATGTATCGTTAAATACAACAAGAAATTCCGACCAAGTGATAGCCTCTTCTGTCATGCCTGCAAAAGTGGTCTGAATCTTCAATCACCACCAGTCCAATGCAAAACCCCACAACTGATAGGCAGCTAGCACGACTTTATCTGTTGCCGGACACCTCATGGTCGTAAAGACCCTCTCAATCCCATGAACCCAGTGTTCTGCTGTATCTAGATTCGGCCCTCCTGAGTAAGTAGGCGGCTGCAATCTCAGAAACTTTTCAACTTGCATCACTGGTTCCTCTGCTATTAACACTGGTGGTGGTGGTGGCAAGGGTGCTACAAAAGGCACCTCCACTCCTGGCGGAACTGGAGCTATAGGTACAGTCTATCCATCCCCAGGTGGCACGGCAACTGGTGGTACCGGCGCCTGCTGATCCATCCTCCTAATATCAGTGAGGCTTTCCCAGATCCTCTCTATCATACGCTGAGTGTTCTCCTCTGGATCATCTCCTCCACCACCCTAATCTCTTCTATCAGCCATTTCAAATTTCTACATAAACAAAACATCAAACAAAAACGAAACAACAAATTATCAGAAACCAGGGCCCCTACCAGCAGTGTACAAAGACCGAAATAAGGCTATGTATCTTTCTAGTTCCCTTATATTAACACGGACCTTGCTCTAATACCAACTGTGAAGGAACACCTCGTCCAAGTCCGTTAAACCGATAACGTACTTGATCCGAGTCCGTCTCCCACAAACGGGCCGAAGCCTTGCAAGGGATACCATACCATAGTCCGTGTAAACACAAAGGAACACGCCATTTTATATATTTATATCACAAGATTACATAGCCATATTTCCAAGAAAATAAAATAAAGTACAAGAGCCTGGGGCATACCCCGAGGTACAACTGATGGAAGTAGACAACTAGCTACACTAGCTATACTACACTGCTGAAGGTGTTGACCCTGCACTGCTACGACGCGGCTCCGAACTGGACGACGGCCGAGAAACGTCCTCTTCGCCTTCACCTGTGGGGGTAGGGGTGAGCCTCGCTAGTCACTGGCTCAGTAGGGAACTCCCCCAACAGCGAGCAAACCCAACACAGGTACGAAAGCAGTAAACTATACTAACAGTTTATAGAACAACTAAGTAGGATATTAAAGCTATAAATATAGTCACCATTTTCCGACTACGTAAAACTATATTAAATAAACGGCAAACCCAAACAGGTGTACGAGCTAAAGTAGAGTCCGCCACACTCGAGCCACGTGAACTGGTTCGCGACACCAGTGACTAACTCGGACAAACACACGCAGATCTACCTCTTAGTCTCACAGCCATGAACGAAAGGTCCAGCTGCCGCTCCACGTGAAAAGGTCAAGCAACTGTGGAGACCAACTAAACACCACCACTTGCGGACCACACGGTCGCAGGCCCATGCCTGGCACCTCCAGAGACCCTGGCCTAGGCTCGCTAGAGTGAGGCACTGGAGAAAGACTAGCTGGGGACCAGTGTTGACTACTGGTGTCCGTACCCCCAACTATGAGCACGCTACAAGTGACCAAAAGACACGTACAACAGTCACTATCCCACTGTCGTCTTTCCCTCAGCCGGATGTACAACTCATGCAAAGGAGTGAGGGTGTCCAGGTCAGACGACACAGACCTCGACGGTACAACACAAGTACCGAGACAAAGCCTCGAGCTAAGAGCCTGGCTCACAGAGAACCTGGGGCACCCAACTGGAGAGGTAACCACGGTAGGCATCGTACTACTTGCCACGCACACAAAACCACGTGCACGTCACACACAAACCACGTGATGTCTCGTACAAACCTCGTGCACTGATAGTTCACCACACATGAACACCATGTAAACACGTGAAGAACTAGCTAGGGCTGTACCTTGTACTCTAGTCACAGAAACCTCATGCACCCAGTGCACCACAAGTGCCAACACACCGCTCGTTATCTTTAAATATTTAATATAGCAACATTTAAATAAATGCATGTTGGCGGAAACATCGACTGCCGTCGATGAGATGTAAACGGCAAGATATCTGGTCGTCAATCTCCCAGCTGAAGAACCTGGCGTCAATCAATATTGACGCCAAGCTCCTCGGCTATCAGCTCTCACAGAAACCCTAGGCCTATTCCTCAGGTATTCTCGGCCCTAAAATCAGCGGAAACACACGAGGAAACACTTCCTCTAACATGCATGCATCTCAATCAAACTGAAACTACAAATTTCACTCGTTAAATTGCTCAAACCACCCATTGTCCCCACATGAAGTACCTTTACCCAAAACATAATTAACATGCAGATTCATGCATTCCAGATGCATTATCACAATAGAAAGGATTAAAAGGGATCGTTCCCTACCTCAAGATGCACTTAAACTCCCTAAATCCTCCCGATTTGCACCAAATCCTCCGCGCGTTTCTACGGGAATCACGCCTCACACTGGCATTTCCTGGCACAATTGGTCACCGCCACTCATTCCACGATCCCCTAACCAGCCATTAGCAATCTTTAGAAGCAGTAGGGAAGCAAAGGCGTGAAAGTAGGGTGAAGAAGAGGGAGAATCCGAGTGGAAAAGCTGCCCTCGGGTAGACCTATATTCTGCAGGTTGCACAGGTTGGCGTCAACCCTGATGTCACTTAGAGAACCGCCACCATAAACGTCCACAAAGTCCGACGTTAAGTTCATAAGGTTGACGTCACCTTCGATGGACGTCAAACCAGTCAACGACCACATCTGGCCGTCAACCCCTAATTAGCTATAGCCGGTCCTATCTTGTTTTAGGACCAAACCTGCGCCAAACCTGCGCACACACACACGTCCAAACCACACTGGCCTCACAAAGGCTACTACAACCATTACACACATGATCCATAAGGATCCAAAAAGTATGCGACGTTACACCTTGGCTCTCCGTCGCATCTTCGTGTCGCACACGGTCAGCGGGTCGTAACTGCTTTATGTTGCTTCGATTGTTTGACGCCTGTCAGGGTGGCAGGCATGTCAGTACAGCCTATCGCATTTTCGGAGCGCCATTGGGGGGCGCATTCTTGTCGCGGTCCGTGACCCATCGCGTTCTGGGTGCCGGACCCTTAAGGCACTGGCCGGCTACCCCTTCCCCCTCTCTCTTCTTCTTCCCTTCTCCCTCTCCCTCCGACGACCTCTTCCTCCCCTCTTCTCTCCTTTGTGTGTTTCAGGCAAGGAGGAGGGCCGTGCGTGGTGTCCCGGCATCGTAGAGCATGCGTGGAGCGAGGAGGAGATGTTCATTCTTACAAGAAGGGCCCTACGGGGTTCGGTTCTTCGTTTGAGGTAGGGATTTCTTGTGCCCTCTCTAATCCAGGTGGATTAGATCCCTTGTGCTTTGTAGAATAGCTTTCCAGCTTTCTCCATGCTCCCCTCCCCCGTGTGTGCATGTTTGTAGCTTGTGGGCGGCCCGGGATTGAGGATCCCGGCGGTCTGCCTTGCTGCTGATGTCGCGACCGCACGGCGCGTCGCGACGTCAGTAGAGGCGTTGGCCTGGTCGGGCGTGACCTTATCGCGACGCGGTTGACGGTCGCGATAAGGGTCGCTGTCGCGACGCATTTTCCAGTCGCGACAGGCTTTGCTGTCACGACACCTTGCCCCATCGCGATAAGGTTGGTGCCGCGGCGCCCTTCCCCATCGCGATGAGATCACGACGGCCTGTGGGGGTGCGACATCGCCTGTGTTGCCTCGGGTGTTTCCGTGGCCCTGGTTTGTGTGTCGACGTGTGCCCCACGGCAGGCCTTGCCCTTAGGACCTTCTGGTAGGGAATGCGGCAGGTTGCCTTCAGTGACCGAAGATGACACCTTCGTGGCCGTGTCCTGGAAGCGGTGCCAGGAGGATCGCGTCAGTCTAATAATCGATTGACTAGCGGTCAATCGATTATTAGCAGAGCGATAGGTTTTCTGTACTGTCTGTTGTTGTTCCGAAGTTTTAGTTGTTCGTGCGTGCCTTGGTTGGCCGACAGCCCTCTTAAGGGTTCGTGTGTGCCTCTCGCTTGCTGGGCTTGTCGAGTGTTACAAGCCAGCAGTTCGGTGTGGTTTTATTGTGCTGCCCTGCCTGTTTGCCCAGTGCTCGACACATGAGGGCTTGTCCCTAGTCTAAGAGGTTGTTACCATTTCCTGGGACCCCCATCCTCGGGAGCCTGTTGAGGGAGGTATCCGGGCTACGAGCCTACTTGAGTCAACAGCCGAGTGAGGCGGGCTCTGGAGTAGAGGGGAAAACGGTGGTTTGTATAGCGACGTTGAGTCGTTTATAGAGCTCTCTTGATTAGGCCTGGGACACCGAGGACGGCCGGAGTTCTACCCGGTGCAGGCTAGTCAGTCCCTTGTCTCACTGTCTCTCTCTGCGTTGGTTCTGGAGCCACGTAGTGGTGTTAGGTGTGAGGCCGCAGCTTGGCCAGGCTACGGTGTTGCGTGTGTTGTGTGTTTCTGTGGCGGCTCTGTCTCGCCCTTGCGTGGGGGAGAAGGCAGGAGCTAGGCTAGCGAGCAGAGCGTGCGGACTGCAGGCCCCCCTCTTGGCTGCTAGCGGCGGTGGCTTGGTTGCTGTTGTTGTGAAGGTGTTTCCTTACGACGTTTCCAAGTGTTATCTGTTGCCCTAGCGTGCACGGCGGTTATAGCCTGGCCGTGCCTAGTTTCCGTGGGCGTCGTTGGTCTGGCAGTGGGCAGACCCATGCTTTTGGTGGTTCCCGCTCGATTTCCTCTCGGTACCATAGCTCCGTTCTTGGGTGTCAGTCCGCAGTGGCACCGGCGTGTTTAGCTTCCCGACCTTGCGGTGTATCCGAAGTCCATGGTGGTTCTTCTTGTGGGCCCTCGACCCTGTGGAGGTCTGAGGTGGCCGTGCTTGTAGTGAGACGTCGTTCTCACCTAGTTGTAGCGTGATCTCGACGGGTGTGCCGAGGGTTGCTTCCGCTCTGTTCCCGACTCTGTTGGTTTCTGCGGGAGTCGTGTGTGTGTCCCGACCTCGGTTGTTGGTCGTTGCATCGTGCTGTTCTCTTCTGCTGCTTAGTAGTACCCTTCTATAGGTGTTACCCGCTTTACAGCTTTCTAGTGTAGTTCTTGTTTTCAGAGTTCCTGCTGCTCTGGCTAGTGAGGGACTGGTAATCCCTACTAGGCCTTGTTCACGAGGCTCACCCCCCTACTTCCTTTAGCTAGGAGCTCGTCGTCATGGGAGCTTAGTGTCGGACGGGTTGCAGAGGCGGCTGTGGCGCCATGTTGTTGTCAGTAGTAGTGAGAGTTGAGCGTTGTGAGCTCTTGTACCCGAGTGAGCTAAGAGTTGTGTTTTGTAAGTCCTCGGGGTATGCCCCTTAAGGACTGCACCTTTCTTCTTGTACCTGTGCTTTTATTTGGGACGCATGGTACAGACTTTTGTATAATGTACATATTGTTATAGTTATTCGAATTCAGTACATATCTCACTAGACTATTTCTTCTAACCCTTCCGGATCTTCGGATCCGTGGGTGGCGATGCGAACTTCGGGGTCCCTAGCGGGGGTCCGGGAGGTTGGGTCGTTACAGTTGGTATCAGAGCGAGGAGTCTACTGAGATTGGTAATGAGTTGATAACTATAGCTGTCCCAAAGAAAGGTACTAGTGCGCTACTGACACCGTCCGACTAGTGTTAGGCTTGTGCTTTCAAATGTTTTACAGGTGTGCGGCTCCTCTGCATGGTTTGTGTGCGTGTTGTAGTGAGTTGCAGCTGTTGATGTGCCACGTGTGTGGCGATTGTGATCGCTCGGTGTTCGTGCCGTGGTGGAGAGGTTGGCGGTGTACTCACTGGCAGTGGTCCTTTCGTATGGAGGATGCTGGCAGGCAAGTCCAGGTGCGGTGCTCCTGGTCGTCTTCGGTGCATTTGAGCGTGTGTGCGTCGCAAAGGATGAAAGAGTCTGCGTGTGGTGTGGCCTTCTCCGGTGCAGGGTTGTTGCATGTGGAACTGATGGAAGGTGCCCCGGCCTTGTTGGCTGCCCCTCTGTTGTTGGGGTGTGTGCTGTGTTTGTTGTGTGTGTGGCCTCTTGTTTGTGCGCGCTGTTGTGCGCTGTGCTCTGCTTGGTCGGTGTTGTTGCTCGAGCTAAGCAGGTGTTTGGTGTGCCATGTTGCACAGCTAGTTGAGCGCTGCGACACTTGCCTGTGGTTGCTGTCGGCCTGGTGCTGGCTGGTTGTGAGCTCTGGTGAGGTGCTCCAGAAGTTCTTCTCTGTTGGTTCTGGCGAAAGTGAGGTTTCCCCAGAACTGTGTTGTGATCGTTCCTGGTTGCTATTGCGTTGACCTCTGTGTTGAGATGCATCGCTTGGTTGCCCTGTGTTCTGGTGAGGTTTCCCAGAACCGTTGTTGTTGTCCTGGTGAGGGTTTCTCTCAGGACTGTTCCACACTCATTTCTGCTATTGCTGCGGTGCTACCTCAAGGCTTTGAGGTATGCTGCTTCTGTTGGTTTGGCGGGTGCGTTCTGGAGGTTTTCTCAGAACGGCGCCTTGGTGGTTCTGGTGGAGGTTCTCCCAGGACCGGCTTGCATTGTTTCTGTAGTTCCGCTTGCTGCAGTGTTCTCTCTGTTGATCCGTGTCGTTGGGTTGTGCATTCTGGTGAAGGTTCTCCTCAGGATCTCCCTTTGTCGCTTCTGGTGGAGGTTCTTCCCAGGAGTGTTCTGTGCTCGTTTTGGGTCACCGTTGTGTTGCCCTTGTGGTTTGAAGTGTGTCGTTTGGTTGGGCTGAGTTTTGATGAGGTTCTCCCAGGATGGCTCGTGGCGCTTTTGGTGGAGGTTCTCCCCAAGGCTACTTCGTGTTGTTTTGGTTGTCGCTGCTCTCTCTCTCTCTCTCTCTCTCTCTCTCTCTCTGTAGAGATGAGCTATCTTCGTTTCCGGTTGGACTGTCTTTGTTACAGTCTGCTCAGGCGTTGTCGGTCGAGGCGTTGTGCGCTTGGCCGTGCATCTGGCTGCTGTATTGGCCAGCTTGTCTCGTTGTTTGTTTTCAAGTTTTCTCGGCCGTGCTGGTGGACTTTGTGTGTCCCCAGGGTGAGGGTGGTTTGCTTCATTTTCTCGCGCCCGGCGTGCTCTCGCAGATGGTGGTCTGGTGAGTGCCGTGGGATCTCGGCTGGCTATGTTTCCTGTGGAAGCATCAGTCCCGTGTTGCGATTTTACCTTTCGCGTGTGGAAGAGACTCGTTGTGTGTGTCTCCTTCCTCTACTTTCCATTAGTTGCTCGGGGTGGTGATGCTCCATTGTGGTGTTGTGTCACCAGGGTGCGCATCATTGCGACCTTCTGGTGGAGTCATCTTCCCATGAGTTGTTTTTGGGTTGAGCTGGTTGCTCCCCTCGTACCGACATTTCCTTGTAGCACCGTGGGTCGATGGACCTGTTCGTGCCATTTGTCGTTGTGATGGTTTCTTGCTACCTGCCTGGACAACATTGGGGCATTGGGTCCCTGTTGGTGTAGGGCGAGGTAGTACCGTTTTCTCGTTTGGTTGTAGGCGTGAGTGTTGTTATGCTGTGCATTGGTTCTCCATGGTTGGCTTGCTCGTGCAAGTGTTGTTCCAGTGTCTACTCAATTGTGCCTCGGCTTGTGCCTTGGAGGCTTTTTGTGTCGTCGTTTTGGTGTTTGGCCTCTCTATCGGTCGTGATAGAGGTGGGGCTTCTTGCTCGTGCGCGCTAGGGAGTTGCTGCGGTTTTCGCTCCCCGTGCGGCAGAGTCGGTGCTCTGTATTTTGTGCAGTTTTTGGAGCCGACATGGTTGTTGTGCTCTTGATATTGTCAGCTTTCTGTATGCTTCTGTTGTGGGTCTCTAGTAGAGAGTCCCCTTTGGTGGGCCCGTTGTTGTCTCGGGCCGTTGGTGCAGTTGCGTGTACTGCACCTTGAGTGTTTTTCGTTGCTTCGTGTTTTTTATGCCTCTAGGGCTGGGCCGATGTGGCATGTTGTGCCCTTCCAAGCTTGCGGTCCTTTGCGTGTGGCTTTTGGTAGGTCTCTTGTGAGAGTCCTTCCCGTTAGCCCGTGGTGTCGTTTCGGCCGCTGGTGCACCTGTGTTGCACTCAGTTTAGTTTTGGGTGCTCGTGGTAGCACCGTGTGCTCGTGCTCGAGTGTCTCGGTTTTGTGCCTTTTAGAGCCTTGGTGCATGGTGTTGTACCCTGGGTGGCTCCGGGTGCTTCTGATAGCGCCGTGTGTTGTGCTGTGTGCCTGTTCGCGAGCTTCGTGCGTCGTTTCATGACTTCGCTCAGTGTTGGAGGTGTTGAGCTTTCCGCCTCTGGGACATGTGTGCTAGCCTGAGTCGTGTGGTTGTACTGTTGCCGTTGTGGGGTGGCTGCTTTGTCTTGTCTAGGTAGCCCTATCGGTGGTACGCTAGGCTTTGGTTGTGGCCAGTGTCCCAGTTTTCCCCCTCGCTCTGGGAGCGAGTGTGCTCAGCTGTGGTACCCTACTTCGGTTTGGGTCCCTCTGAGGTCGACGTGTTGTCCTCGACCTCTGCAGTTGTTTTGGTTTCCGTGAGGTTGTGCGTGGCGTTGGTGAGTCTGGAAGCCTATTGGCTTGCTAGTACTCGACCAAGTGATTTGTCAGCGTTGTGAGGTGTCCGGATGTGGCTTAACCTCAGACGTCTCCCATGTTTTCGGCACAGTGTGCCACGTTGTGGAGCGTGTAACTCCTAGTTTTTGTGGCTCTGCGTGCATTTGGTGTCCCAGTTGGACCACGAGGAATGTCTGGGTGAGACCTAGTGGTGACAGTGGATGATGTTTTCACGTGTTGAGGGTTCCTCCGCGTGCATTTGCTGTCCCTGTTGGATCACGAGGAAGGTCTGGGTGAGACCTAGCGGTGACAGTGGGCGTTGTTCCATGTGCTGCAGATTCTCCGTGAGCGCGATGTTGCTCTGGTTCTCGTTGCTCACGTGGCTTCTCGGTTGGGCTGATGACCAGTGCTAGCTATTGCTAGTGGCATGAGGTCGTTCCCTGAGTGTCGTGCTTGACTCTTAGGTGGTTCTTGTGTGGTTGTCAGCAACAGTGTGCTCTGTCGGGTTTTGCTGGTGATAGAGTGAGTTACTGATCGGCAACTGTGTCCTCTGTCGGGTCTTGCTGGCGATAGAGTGGGTTGCCAATCGGTTGGTCCCAACAACGAGGTCTGTTGGTGGCCGCAGCCGTGTAGTTCTCGGCTAGCGTTTTCTGCTGTTCGGGCCAGATTTGGCGTCGCTCAGCACCTATGGGGTTGTCGTTCTGTTTGGGGCGCCCCACGTGTGGTTGGAGTGAACCGTTGGTTTCTCGGCTTGGTGCTCTAGTGTGTTGGAGCATGTTGTGAGCCGTTGGGTTGTCGATTCTGTGCTTCCCGTGTGTTGGAGCCGTACTGTGAGCCGTTAGTTTTCCGGCTTCGTGTGCAGCGTGTGTTTGGCTATGCGATCGTTGCCACGAGGAAGTCGTGTTGAGACTTAGTGGCTTATTCGCATTGGTCTTGCGTTTGCTCCCTGTGTTTTGTTTCGTGCCTCGGGATCTTCTAGGCTTGTCCCAATTTCGAGGATGAAATTGTTTTATGGGGGGTAGAATGTACGACCCGATTTCCCGCTTCCGTCCGGTGTCATGGGATGATTGGCAACTGACACGTCCAGGCTGGGCGACGCGTCGGTGTCGCGTCAGGGTGCCCGACGCGACAGTCATCTGTGTCGCGACGCGCCTGTGGGTCGCATTCTGATCGCACCCTGGCTCTCCGTCGCGTCTTCGTGTCGCACCCGGTCAGCGGGTCATGACTGCTTTATGTTGCTTCGGTCGTCTGACGCCTATCAGGGTGGCAGGCGTGTCAGTACGGCCTGTCGCATTGTCGCGGCACCCTTGGGGGTGCGTTCTTGTCGCGGTCCATTGACCCGTCGCATTAAGGTTGTTAACACGATGGGCCGGTCCGTCGTGTTCTGGGTGTCGGGCGCTTAAGGCGTAGGCTGGCTACCCCTTCCCCCTCTCTCTTCTTCTTCCCTTCTCCCTCTCCCTCTGGCAACCTCTTCCTCCCCTCTTCTCCCCTTTGTGTGTTTCAGGCGAGGCGGAGGGCCGTGCGTGGTGTCCTGGCATCGTGGAGCGTGCGTGGAGCAAGAAGGAGGTGTTCATTCCTACGAGAAGGGACCTATGGGGTTCGGTTCTTCGTTTGAGGTAGGGATTTCTTGTGCCCTCTCTAATCCGAGTGATTTGGAGCCCTTGTGGTTTGTAGAATAGCTTTCCAGCTTTCTCCATGCTCCCCTCCCCCGTGTGTGCATGTTTGTAGCTCATGGGCGGCCCGGGATTGAGGATCCCGGCGGTCTGCCTTCCTGCTGATGTCGCGACCACATGGCGCGTCGTGACATCAGTAGAGGCGTCGGCCCGATCGGGTGCGACCTTATCGCGACACGATTGACGATCGCGATAAGGGTCGCTGTCGCAATGCATTTTCCGATCGTGACGGACTTTGCTATCACGACACCTTTCCCCGTCATGATAAGGTTGGTGTCGCGGCGCCCTTCCCCGTCGCGATGAGATCGCGACGGCCTATGGGGGCGCGACATCGCCTATGTTGCCTCGGGTATTTCCGTGGCCCTGGTTTGTGTGTCGACGTGTGCCCCAGGGCAGGCCTTGCCCTTAAGACCTTCTGGTGAGGAACGCGGCAGGTTGCCTCCCTGCGTTTAGTGACCGAAGGTGACACCTTCGTGGCTGTGTCCTGGCAGAAGTGCCAGGAGGGTCGCGTCTGTCTAATAATCGATTGACTGGTGGTCAATCGATTATTAGCAGAGCGATGGGTTTTCCATAATATCTGTTGTTGTTCCAAGATTTTAGCCGTTCGTGCATGCCTTGGTTGGCCGACAGCCCTCTTAAGGGTTCATGTGTGCCTCTCGCTTGCTGGGCTTGTCGTGTGTTACAAGCCAGCAGTTCGGCGTGGTTTTGTTGTGTTGTCCCGCCTGTTCGCCCGGTGCTCGGCACTTGAGGGCTTGTTCCCGGTCTGAGAGGTTGTTACCGTTTCCTGGGACCCCCATCCTCGGGAGCCTGTTGAGGGAGGTATCCGGGCTACGAGCCTACTTGAGTCGACAGCTGAGTGAGGCGGGCTCTAGAGTAGAGGGGAAAATGGTGGATCGGACAGCGGCGTTGAGTCATTTGTAGAGCTCTCTTGATAGGCCAGGGACACCGAGGATGGCCAAAGTTCTACCCGGTGCAGGCTAGTCAGTCTCTTGTCTCAGTGCCTCTCTCTGCGTTGGTTCCGGAGCCACGTAGTGGTGTCAGGTGTGAGGCCGCAGCTTGGCCAGGCTGCCGTGTTGCGTGTGTTGTGTGTTTCTGTGGCGGCTCTGTCTCGCCCTTGCGCGGGGGCGGAGGTAGGAGCTAGGCTAGCGAGCAGAGCGTGTAGACTGCGAGTCCCCCTCTTGGCTGCTAGCGGCGGTGGCTTGGTTGTTGTTGTTGTGACGGCGTTTCCTTACGACGTTTCCAAGTGTTATCCATTGCCCTAGCGTGCACGGCGGTTATAGCCTGGCCGTGCCTAGTTTCCATGGGCGTCGTTGGTCTGGCCGTTGTTGAGCAACTACCCCTAAGAAAATCTAAGATTTTGAAGATATAGTATATATCATGTTTTTGCTATAACAAAATCTTTAAATAGACTATCTAAAAATAAATGTATCTCAAAATATATATGCATACAATTGTGTGATAAACTTCATCACCAAAAATTTTCTAAGTCCACAGACACTCAGTACATCATACTGTATCCGACTTCAGACTCCAACTGTTGACTCCGACTCCTTTAGAATCGAAGTCAAAACCATCCTAAAATTTTTCTAAGTCCATATAGCTATACATGATTCGATTGTTCACTTCAACTCATACAGTCGAATGCTTCTTAAATCCTAACTACATGATTCGACTGTTCACTTCGACTCTTACACTCGAATGTTTTAGAAATCAATCTCAATAGTATCCGACTGCTAAAGTCGAATTGTCTTATTACCTCAGAAGTCGAATCATTCGATTGAGTATCAGTCGAATTATATTGATTTCTTCTGAAGTCAAATTATTCTTTCTGAAGTCGAATCATTCTATTTCCACTCCGACTTCTATATTCGAATTGCAATCTTCATTGAAGTCGAATTACTCCTTCTAAGTCGAATTATTCCTTTTCATCTCTGATTTCTGCACTCAAGCTTAGTTCCTATTAAAGCCGAATCACTCCTATTCTATCCCCAACAGTTGAATTGTATGATCCTTGAATTCGACTTCACTGTCAGTTCTGTACTTAAATGCTTTTTTGAAGTCTCTGAGGATAAACATGTAATCTAATCCTATTTCCTAATCATCTTGGACATAGTTTCTAATGAGATCTTCCTTGACTAAATATTTTATTGATTCATCAGATTGTCATTATTATTTCTCTAACATGACATGATATATTATACTTAAGATAATCATCTAAATCCTGTGCTGATTATTTCAGAAATATTTTTGAATTGAGCTTTGTGTTCTTCATGTCTTTGTTCCGGATTTTCATGGATACAATAGATACAGAGCATTTATGAATTCTCAGGCGCATGGCATCTAACAAGACTCACCTACCACTGTCAGACCCATACCCTACTTTTTAGCATATCTGTCTGACTCCCTTTTCTATCTGAAAGCATGCCTATCCGAGGTTTCCATACCTTCTTTTATTCTCCTTTGACTTACCTACCTCCATGGCATGGAGATCCCTTTTCTTTTTGTCTTATCCTTACTGCAGACATTTATTGAAGCATGATTTTAGCATGTCTCCTTCACAGTCTACTCCGAGAGAGAAAGAGCTGATCTTCTAGCTGTGAAGACTGCACCTCCTCTGAATACCTTGGAAAGAAGCAAAACTGAAGGACTCCTGGATAACAAGCTCATCAAGATCCAAAGGATTCTAGAGTTATCTTCAAACGGCCAGATTGCAATCAACCACATTTCCAGCGGCCATCTTTCAAACGGCTATATTTTGAAGAATATAAAAGGAGCTAAAGTTTGAAAGACAACAACAAGAGTGATAGCAGAAGCTACTCAAGCCATTGTAAATTCCAGTGAGCTTCACATTTCAAAAATCTAGAATTCACAAGCCTTCTTGCAAGCCCAGTGAAAGAGCTTCCCATTTCAGCAGAAATTCTCTAAAGCTCTCTGAGTCTCTTAGAAGTCTTGTGTTCGGGTGGCAATTGTAACTACCTACTTTTCTGAAGTCCACCCTTCTCATTCAGATAGGATTTGAGTCTTATTTCTGATCCATCAAAGTCCTTCTGATTTCGGTGTGTTTGTGCTCAGCTTTGAGGCAAACACACAATTGTCTTACTATCTATTTGGTGTGTAATTTCTACAGAAGTCTGTTTCTGCATTTCCCCTCCTGTGTAGGTAAGGCCTTGTGAAGGCAGTTGTTGTACCCTTGTTTAGGGAAAACTTGCTAGGGTGCAAGTGGGTGTGTAATTCCTCTTAAGGGTGAGAGAAGGCCAATTTATTGGCAGATGGTGAAAATCTCATGTGGTTGACTTGAGGACTGGACGTAGGACTTCCATATAGGAAGGGCCGAACTAGGATAAATCTCTGTGCATTTCTGTGTGATTGTTTTCGCCCTGTTTACACTTGAATCACACACACCACACTAAGTTCTAACAAATTTATTTAGTGTTGTTCTTTTCAGAAGAAAATTTTAAAACAAAGAAGTTCTATTCACCCCCCTCTAGGACATTCTTAGTGCCATTTCGATCCAACAAGTGGTATCAGAGCGAGGTTTTCTCAGAAGAATTCAAAAGGATTTAAGAAGAAATGGCATCCGAAGCTCACAACTATGAAGGACAATCTGTTACAAGGCCACCATTTTTTGATGGTGAAGACTATCAATACTGGAAGATGCGAATGGAGTGCTTCATCAGAGGTACTGACTTCGACCTTTGGCAGGTAATAGAACAAGGTGACTTCCAAATCGTTGATGAGTCTTCTTCTTCTAGTCTTTCACTAGCTGATAAGAGAAATATGTCATTAAACTACGAAGGTAAAAATTATCTCTGCTGTCCATTGTCTAAAAGATAATTTAACAGACTTTCAGCCTGTAAAACAGCAAAAGAAATGTGGGATAAACTTCAAGTAACTTATGAAGGTGCTGATAGGGTCAAGCAAACTAGAATAGATATACTTGTCTCACAATATGAACAGTTTAAAATCCTCCCTAATGAGAACATAACTCAAATGTATAACACGTTCTCAAATATAATTGTCGGTTTAAGCTCTTTAGGGAAAGTCCTAACAAATGAAGAAACAGTTAGAAAGATACTAAGATCTCTAACTAATGTCTGGACTCCTAAAGTCACAGCCATAGAGGAAGCCCATGATTTAACACAATTGTCTATTGATAAACTAATAGGATCCCTCATGGCTCATGAAATTAATATGGAAAGGTTTTCTAAAAATTCTTCGAAAAAGAAAATGTTAAATGCCTTGATGATTGCAGATTCCTCTTCATCTGAAGACTCTAAAGAAAAATCAGATGATAGTGATGATGAGGCTATGCTTTCAAGAAAGTTGCAGAGAATCCTTGCAAAGAAGAAGAAGTTTGGCTCAAAAAGATTTTTTAAGAAAGATAAGAAGAAGGAGCCAACTTGTTATGAGTGCAACCAACCTGGACATTACAAATCTAAATGTCCCAAGCTGAAGAAGAAAGATCAAGCAGAAAGATCCGACAAGAAGAAGGAAAAAGAAAAGAAGTTCAGAAAATTCAAGAAAAAGGCAATGGCAGCAACATGGGACAACGAAGAAGCAACTAGTTCAGAATCATCAAGCTCAGAATTTGAAGAGGAAGAGAAGGCAAACCTAGCCCTCATGGCAGGACTAGAGCAGGTAAATTCAGAAACTTCCTTTACTTCTTGTTCTGAATCGGATTCTGATAGCCTTGAAGATGCTTTTAATGAACTGTATGAAAAATATAAAACAGTAGTAAAACAAATGAAGGTAGTTAAACTAAACCTACTAAACCAAGAAAAGGCTAACACCTTTCTAAAAAATGAAGCAGAAAGGTTAAGTAAAAGTTTAAGTGAAACCAAAAGAGCTAATGAACTGCTATGTGAAGATTTAAAAAATAAAAACAGTAAGATTTTGGAAATGAAATCAAACCTTAAGGAACTTAATGATGAAGAAAAATTGCAAGAGGAAAATAATTACCTGAAAGCTACCATAGAAAAAATTTCTAATTGTAAAACCTCCTTGTTTGTTAATATAAAAGGTTTTAGAACAGGAAAGAAGAAATATGGATTGGATACACACCCCCATTAAATGAAGAAGATATTGTTCGTCCTGAAGTGTATCCAACGTCAAAATGTGTAGCAGAATAAGGAATTAAAAATCCTAAAAAGGTAAATCAGCATGTGTACAGACAAAAACAGAAATTCAACAACATTGCACATATGAAGAATGCTTTTGATTTATGTTGTAGTCATTGTAACCAATTAGGACACACCGTTAGCACATGCACTACTAGACACTTGAGATGGATTCCTAAAACTAACCATCAAGGACCCAAGAAAATTTGGGTACCAAAAGTTACAACTTAGCTTTATTTTCAGGGTCGGCTGAGGGCATCCAAATGGTACTTGGATAGTGGATGCTCAAGGCATATGACAGGAGATAGGAAGCTATTTACAACTTTTAGAGATGAAATTGGTCAAGTCACATATGGTGATAATGGAAAAGGAAAAGTGCTAGGATGTGGGACAATTGGTACTAAGGAAAAGAACCTAATTGAAGATGTCATGTATGTAGAAGGTTTGAAGCATAATCTGATAAGCATCAGTCAATTGTGTGATAAAGGGCATTCAGTCAATTTTCAGAATGATAAGTGTGTTATTCAGAAAGATAACAAGATTGTGTTCGAAGCTCAAAGAGTGAAGAATTTATACACATTGCAACTAGCAGAATTAAAAGAAGTAAATTTATGTCTTGCAACTACCAAAAGTGAAGAGTCTGATTTGTGGCATAGAAGACTAGGTCATGCAAGCACCTCAGTCATCAAGAAATTGATAAAGCATGATCTGGTTGAAGGTCTTCCCAAGATAAAAGTAAAGAAGTCTGGAATATGTTCAGCTTGTGCAAAAGGAAAGCAGACCAAGACTTCATTTCAGTCCAAGACAATTGTTACAACTTCCAAACCTTTGGAGTTAATTCACATGGATTTGTTTGGACCTATAAGGACAGTCAGTCTTGGAGGTAAAATGTATGGCTATGTGATAGTAGATGACTACTCAAGATACACTTGGGTATCTTTCTTAGAAGCCAAATCTGAAGCTTTTCAAGCATTTCTGAAATTCAGCAAAATTGTTCAGAAGAACCAGAAATTTCAGATTGTAAGCATTAGATCTGATCATGGTGGAGAATTCAAGAATGAGGAGTTCATGAAGTTCTGTGAAGAAATGGGATTGAGCATAACTTTTCGAACACCTCAACAGAATGGAGTAGCAGAAAGGAAAAATAGGACACTGCTAGATATGGCCAGAACTATGCTGAATGAATACAATTTGCCAAGATACTTCTGGGCAGAGGCAGTCAATACAGCCTGCTACATCATCAACTGGTGCATGATCAGACCTATTCTAAAGAAGACCTCTTATGAGCTTTACAAGGAAAAGAAGCCCAATATCAGTCATCTTCGACCTTTTGGCTGTAAGTGTTTTATTTTAAATAATGGTAAGGATAACTTAGGAAAATTAGATGCTAAAAGTGATGAAGGATTTCTGCTAGGATATATTTCAAAACCTAGAGGTTATAAAGTTTTCAATAGAAGAACATTAACTATAGAACAATCTGTGCATATCCTATTTGATGAAACTAACCCTTCTATTAAAAGAATAGAAGAAGAAGAAGAGTGTGTTGAAGATTTGTGCAGGGATCTAGAAAGAACATCTCTTGAAGAAGAAGAAAAAGAGGAAGAAAAGGAAGATCCTCCACTAGAAGATCTTCAACAGCAAGAAGAACCACAAGAAGGACTACCTAGAGAACTAAGGTATCATAGAGATCATCCAAGGGAAAACATCATAGGAAATCCTCAAGATAGGGTAAGAACAAGAGGTATGCAAATTCCCTGTGATTTTTCTGCTTTAGTTTCTCAAATTGAGCCTAGGACAATCGATGATGCTCTGGGTGATGAATCTTGGATCCTTGCTATGCAAGAGGAACTTAATCAGTTCCAACGCAGCCAAGTATGGACTCTTGTCCCTAGACCTTCTGACCATCCAGTCATTGGAACCAGATGGGTTTTCAGAAATAAAATGGATGAATCAGGAGCAATCACCAGGAATAAGGCCAGACTTGTAGCTCAAGGATATTCCCAAGAGGAAGGCATAGATTTTGATGAAACCTATGCTCCAGTAGCTAGATTAGAGGCAATCAGAATCTTATTAGCATATGCATGCTCTCTTAATATTAACTTATTTCAGATGGATGTTAAAAGTGCTTTTCTGAATGGTTTTATAAAAGAAGAAGTATATGTTGAGCAACCACCAGGATTTGAAGATACTAAATATCCTAATCATGTTTTCCGTTTAAAGAAAGCACTATATGGTCTAAAACAAGCCCCAAGAGCTTGGTATGAAAGATTGAGTGCTTATCTTATATCACATGATTTTTTAAGAGGTAAAGTAGATAGCACACTATTTATAAAGAAATTTTCAGATGGAATCTTAATTGTTCAAATCTATGTTGATGACATTATCTTTGGTTCTACTAATGAATCACTTTGTAAGTTCTTTGAGAATCTGATGCAAAGTGAATTTGAAATGAGCATGATGGGTGAGCTTAATTATTTTCTTGGGTTACAAATCAAGCAGACCAAGGAAGGAACTCACATTTGTCAAACTAAATACATTTCAGATTTACTTTCCAAGTATGGTTTTGACAAGTGTAAGCCATTAGGAACACCCATGAGCTCAGGAATTAAGTTAGATAGTGATCCTCTTGGTAAAAAGGTAGATCAAAAGATCTATAGAGGAATGATTGGATCACTACTCTATCTTACTGCTAGTAGACCAGATATAATGTTCAGTGTTTGTTTATGTGCAAGATTTCAAGCTGATCCAAGAGAATCTCATGTTCATGCTGTTAAAAGAATTTTTAGATATCTTATAAATACCAGTAAATTAGGACTATGGTATCCCAGATGTTCAGATTTCAAGTTGATTGGATATAGTGATGCTGACTATGCTGGATGCAAAATAGATAGGAAGAGCACCAGTGGCACTTGTCAAATTCTTGCAGGGTGCTTGATATCGTGGTCTTCCAGGAAGCAGAATTCAGTGGCTTTATCTACTACAGAAGCTGAATACATTGCAGCTGGAAGTTGTTGTACTCAACTCTTGTGGATCAAACACCAATTGGAAGACTATGGTCATCAACTCCAAGAAATTCCAATGCTGTGTGACAACACAAGCGCAATAAATTTGACCAAGAATCCTATCCAGCACTCAAGAACAAAGCACATTGAGGTTAGACATCACTTCATCAGGACCATGTAAGTAATGACAACATTTCACTTGAATTTGTATCTACTGAAAATCAACTTGCTGATATCTTTACTAAACCTCTTCCTGAGGATAGATTCACATCTATTAGAAGAGAAATAGGTATGTGTAATCCTGACTAAATTGCTAAATTAAAATGATGTTTGAATTGCATGCTAAGAAACTGCTATGAAAAATTTCATTTCTGAATGGTCTGTGAAAACTCTCCTGTGAAATTCTCTAAGTCCCAGCACTTCGACTTATGAAGTCATAGTGCATTCGACTCATGTTGTAAATCTTGCATTCGACTGATGAAGTCGAATACACAATTCGACTTATTATGAAATTTTGAAAAGGCGCTTTCAATTTAAATCCTTTTATACTCATTTATGACATAACCGTCAAATCAGTCAATCTCGTCCGTTCAGGCTAAGATCTAGGGTCAGTTACCTTTTCCTTTCTTATATAAGAAACCCATTTGTCTATTCGAAGACACCCTTTCAAATCTCGTCTTCAACTCCCTTGTCTTCTTCCTCCTCTTCGTGCCCTTACTGTTCTCCGGCGAAGGTTTTTCTGGAAACTCTGAAAACTCCATCCTCTTCGAAGAAAGGTAGGTTCTTCAAACTCTCATCAGTATTTCTATCTCTCCTTTGTCAGTTCCCTAAGCCATTTCCATTTCCCTCTTCTAGATGGCTTCATCTAGGGCTCCGGAAACCGCCCAGTTGACCCCTGAACAACTCCAGCGACTTGCTAAGATTCCCATCTGTCCAGGGAAAGTAGTAGACTTCTCCCATTTGAGTGGAAACTTGTCATGGTTAGAAGATACCCTAAATACCATGGGATGGACCAAGCTTTGCCAGATTTCTGAACCTCCCGTAGAAAACGCCATTAGAGCTTTCTATGTCTCTCTGCAAGTATCTTCTGGAAACACTGTGTTTGGATATGTCAAGGGGACCAAGATTACCATATCTGAAGAGTTATTGGTTGAGATTTTGGATTGTCCAAACTCCGGGCACAAGCTTAGTGAAGTCGTGCCTTTGGAAAAGCAAAAATTGGGGATTATAGGAAGTTTGGCCACTGTCAGTAAGAAGGACTTTTGGTAAATGAACTGACAGCAGAAAAGAGACTGCTCCATTCAGTTATATCAACCATTGTGACTCCTAGAGCAGGGACCCATTCTTCCATCACCTCCAGAGATGGAAATCTGTTATTTTGGGCTATTCAGAGGCACAAGGTAAATTTGGCTGCAATTATCTTGGAGAGAATGATTGCTTCAAAGAATTTGCAGGAGTCCCTTCCCTATGGACCTCTGCTCACTTTGATTTTCAAAAGATTCTCAGTAGATCTATCTGGAGAAATATGCTAGAATCAAGGAGAAAATTGATATTTCTACCTTGAAAAGAAGCCACTATTCTTTGATCAACAAAAAGCAAAATTTATGGTTAAAGGATTCTGTTCCAGAATGTGATCATGAACTTTTTCTTGATGAGCCTCATGTTCCATCATCCTCTCAAGTAGTTCAACAAGAAGAAGAGCCAGTAGCAGAAGATAGAATGGAAGAACCAGAAACTCAAGTCAGATCTGAAGCCCCAGTTCAGATTCAAGAGCAAGAAGATCAGTTTCATGTCTCCTCCTCCTTTCTGAACAAGATGCACCTGAGGAAACAATAAATGAAGTTTTAAGAAACATTAGAGGTAAAGGAGTAGCCTATGATGATGTTCCTGTAGAAACTGAATTTGAGGAAAGAGAGCATCACTCTTCCCCTTCTCAGTTTGAGACCCGGCCAAGGTCTCAGGGGGAGAATAGCAACAGCTTCAATTCCATTATGGATTTGTTGAGCAAGCAACAGGAGAATCTCTCTGTTCTTCAGTTGCAAGTTGAATTCATTGATGCCAAGTTCGATGGTTTGACTGATGAAGTCAAACAAATCAAAGATTTATTGCTTCAATTGGTGTGCCAACAGGGCACTTCTCGGCCATCAGGGCCTTCTTCCTCTCAGCAGCAAGAGGAACAAGTTCATGTTCAAGAGACTCAAGTACCAGAACCTGAAGAGCCAGTACTTGAACAGCAACCAGTGGAAGAAAAAGAGCCTGAGTCACAGGCAGAGCAGCAACAGTCAGTGAAAGATCAATCCCAGCAGGTTGAGCAGCAACCTAAAGAGCAAAAGGACCAGGAGCCAGAACCTCAAGAACTATCTATTGTAGTTTTTCAACAAAAAAGTGAGCAGCAGGAAATTTTAGAGAAGCCTCCACTAGCAGCAGCAGCAGAAGTTGAGCAGAAGAAGAAGGAACCCCAGCAAGAGTCTAGGCCTAAGAGATCCCTTGAAGATGTTTCCAAGCCCAAGGTCAAGACCTTCAAGAGGAAAGTGAAGAGAAGACTGATAAAGGATGGTGAACCTGTATTCCCTTCTCCTTCTAGGCCAACTCCACCTATTCCAACTCCCTCTGTTGAACTCCCTCCAGAGCCTAAAAAGCCCACACCATCTCATCCTCAACCTACTGCACCCTCTGCACCTACTTCCTCCTCTACTCAAATTCCTCCACCATCTGCCTCATCGGATCCTCCTCCACTTGCATCTATTCCAGGGAATCCATTCCACCAGGACATAAAATTCCAAATCTACCCTATGAAATACCAATTTAAACCTTCCAAAGCACACATTCATGTTCTACATACTCAACCTCCACATTACTTTTCTTCTCTTCCCACTGCTACCAAATCAGGAAAGTCCCTCCTACATTTAGCTGAAATTCTTCCTAGCATTCAGCTTTCCTCCTCCCGTGGACCCAAGTTGGGAGACAATCCTTCCAAACTTTTTCCTCCCTTTTGGTATGCCTTCATCTGTCATTCTGAGCATTACATGAATTTGTTCAGAGAATATCTTTCTATTAGAGCATTTCTTGAAGTCCATGAAATGCCAGGTTTCACATTTGAACACTGGCTTCCCACTCTTCTTCGCACCACACAAATCTCAGTGGATGAACTCCGCCTGATTTCTCAAAAATGCCATAGCCTAACTCCCAAAGAATTCCTTGATCTCTATCCTGAAGAAGCTGTCAGATATCAGGAGTCCCAATCCAGGAACCAATTCTTAGATGTCCAACTTCATTTGAGTCTGAGGTTCTATGATCTGTTTGGGCTCCTCATCAGGGATTCTCAGGCCAAGTATAACTGCATGAAATCATTCAACTTTGAAAGATTCAAGCTTGGATTGCCTGATGTGTCTAAAGGCCAATGGGAAAATCTTCTAAGAGGCCAAAGAGAAATCATTCCCTCCATGACTGTGGCTTTACCATCTGGACTATATCCATCCTTCTTAGGAACTGTTGCTCATAGAAGAGACTTTGCTGAAGCAGTCTTCAACAGATTCATCCGGATTGCCACTAGATTCAAAATCAAGTACAAACTGAAGTTGTCTTTTCAAAGATTTGTGTTTCTACAGCTTTCCAAGAACCCTCATCACTTATTAGACTTTTAGTTGTGTTTTGCTGAGTCTGAAAGGTTCTCCCTTGATCAGTGGGCAGCCACTTACCCTATAGATCACACTGAGTGTGAGAAAATGAAGCTTTCTCCCTATGAGTTTTTGTCCAAAAGTCTCAAGGACTTAAAGAAGAGCATTGGTCATAAGTGGGCACAAAGGTACTTAGTGTATTATCAAGCCAAAGATGCAGCTGTGACCAGAGGCTTGCACTGGAACATTACAGTCCATGAATTTCTTCATCTTGCAGCCTCTAAGAAGTTTGTTCACCTTAAGTATCGTCTGAGCAGGGACAAGTACCACACCAAGATAGGCTGGTACCATAGGCGCCACATCAAATCTCATAGGAAGCTGCCCACCTCCAGTTCTGACTATAATATTAACTCTGCCTTGTTTGATAATTTCTTCCTTGAAAATGAGAAGAAGCTCTGGGACCTTCTCAAACCATATCTTGCTCAAATTCCCAGATCTTTGTACTTACCTAGCTCCTTATCTAGGTCTTAAACACTATGTTCTGTATTTATTTTTCAGTTTCTGAATGCAGTTATGATCTTTCTTCCCTGCTTATTTCATGTTTTCCTTGTGGTTTGTTACCCTTTCTGTTAATGCCACAAAGGGGGAGAAAGAGGTAAGCTAAGAAACTAGAATATCATCTAAATCTCAAAATTTTCACTATTTTTCACTGTCTATTTTAAAGTTTTTGTCATTAACAAAAAGGGGGAGAATTGTTGAGCAACTACCCCTAAGAAAATCTAAGATTTTGAAGATATAGTATATATCATGTTTTTTCTATAACAAAATCTTTAAATAGACTATCTACAAAATAAATGTATCTCAAAATATATATGCATACAACTGTGTGATAAACTTCATCGCCAAAAATTTTCTAAGTCCACAGACTCTCAGTACATCATACTGTATCCGACTTCAGACTCCGACTGTTGACTCCGACTCCTTAAGAATCGAAGTCAAAACCATCCTGAAATTTTTCTAAGTCCATACAGCTATACATGATTCGACTGTTCACTTCGACTCATACAGTCGAATGCTTCATAAATCCTAACTACATGATTCGACTGTTCACTTTGACTCTTACAGTCGAATGTTTTAGAAATCAATCTCCATAGTATCGACTGCTAAAGTCGAATTGTCTTAATACCTCAGAAGTCGAATCATTCTATTGAGTATCAGTCGAATTCTATTGATTTCTTTTGAAGTCAAATTATTCTTTTTGAAGTCGAATCATTCTATTTCCACTCCGACTTCTATATTCGAATTGCAATCTTTATTGAAGTCGAATTACTCCTTCTAAGTCAAATTATTCCTTTTCATCTCCGACTTCTGCACTCAAGCTTAGTTCCTATTAAAGCCGAATCACTCCTATTCTATCCCCAACAGTTGAATTGTATAATCCTTGAATTCGACTTCACTGTCAGTTCTGTACTTAAATGCTTTTCTGAAGTCTCTGAGGATAAACATGTAATCTAATCATGTTTCCTAATCATCTTGGAATAGTTTCTAATGAGATCTTCATTGACTAAATATTTTATTGATTCATCAGATTGTCATTATTATTTCTCTGACGTGACAAGATATATTATACTTAAAATATTCATCTAAATCCTGTGCTGATTATTTCAGAAATATTTTTGAATTGAGCTTTGTATTCTTCATGTCTTTGTTCCGGATTTTCTTGGATACAATAGATACAATGCATTATGAATTCTCAAGCGCAGCATCTGACAAGACTCACCTACCACTGTCAGACCCATACCCTACTTTTTAGCATATCTGTCTGACTCCCTTTTCTGTCTGAAAGCATGTCTATCCAGGTTTCCATACCTTCTTTTATTCTCCTCTGACTTACCTACCTCCAAGGCATGGAGATCCCTTTTCTTTTTGTCTTATCCTTGCTGCAGACATTTATTGAAGCATGATTTTAGCATGTCTCCTTCACAGTCTACTCCGAGAGAGAAAGAGTTGATCTTCTAGCTATGAAGACTGCACCTCCTCTGAATACCTTGGAAAGAAGCAAAACTGAAGGACTCCTGGATAACAAGCTCATCAAGATCCAAAGGATTCTAGAGTTATCTTCAAATGGCCAGATTGCAAACAACCACATTTCCAACGGCCATCTTTCAAACGGCTATATTTTGAAGAATATAAAAGGAGCTAAAGTTTGAAAGACAACAACAAGAGTGATAGTAGAAGCTAATCAAACCATTGAAAATTCTTGTGAGCTTCACATTTCAAAAAGCTAGAATCCACAAGCCTTCTTGCAAGCCCAGTGAAAGAGCTTCCCATTTCAGCAGAAATTCTCTGAAGCTCTCTGAGTCTCTTAGAAGTCTTGTGTTTGGGTGGCAATAGTAACTGCCTACTTTTCTGAAGTCCACCCTTCTCATTCAGATAGGATTTGAGTCTTATTTCTAATCCATCAAAGTCCTTCTGAATTCGGTGTGTTTGTGCTCAGCTTTGAGGCAAACACACAATTGTCTTACTATCTATTTGGTGTGTAATTTCTGCAGAAGTCTGTTTCTGCATTTCCCCTCTTGTGTAGGGAAGGCCTTGTGAAGGCAGTTGTTGTACCCCTGTTTAGGGAAGACCTGCTAGGGTGCAAGTGGGTGTGTAATTCCTCTCAAGGGTGAGAGAAGGCCAATTTATTGGCAGATAGTGAAAATCTCAAGTGGTTAACTTGAGGACTGGACGTAGGACTTCCATATAGGAAGGGCCGAACCAAGATAAATCTCTGTGCATTTCTGTGTGATTGTTTCCACCATGTTTACACTTGAATCACACACACCACACTAAGTTCTAAAAAATTTATTTAGTGTTGCTCATTTCAGAAGAAAATTTTAAAACAAAGAAGTCCTATTCACCCCCCTCTAGGACATTCTTAGTGCCATTTCGATTCAACAGCCGTGGGCAAACCCGTGCTTCTGGTGGTTCCCGCTCGTTTTCTTCTCGATACCATTGCTCTGTTCTTGGGTGTCAGTCCGCAGTGGCACCGGCGTGTATGGCTTCCCGACCTTGCAGTGTATCCGGGGTCCGGGGTGGTTCTTCTTGTGGGCCCTCGACCCTGTAGAGGTTTGAGGTGGCCGTGCTTATGGTAAGACATCGTTCTCACCAGGTTGTAGCGTGATCTCGGCGGGTGTGCCGAGGGTTGCTTCCGCTCTGTGCTCGACTCCGTTGGTTTCTGCGGGAGTCGTGTGTGTGTCCCGCCCTCGGTTGGTGGTCATTGCGTCGTGCTGTTCTCTTCCGCTGCTTAGTAGTACCCTGCTATAGGTGTTACCCACTTTACAGCTTTCTAGTGTAGTTCTTATTTTCGGAGTTCCTGCTGCTCTGGCCAGTGAGGGACTGGTAATGTAAGGTCTCGGGTCTTAGTGGATCCTTATTGAGTCTTGTAGAGGTTCTGTTGTGGTTGACGACAGGGGATATTGACGTTGACTTGTGGTTGGCGGCAGGGGCTAGCCGTTGACTAGGAGTTAGCGTCCATAGATGTGACGTTTGTTGTTGAACTCGACGGCAAGCGGTCCGGACGTCAACGCTTTGGTGGTTCAGTAGGCGGCGAGGGATGTGGACATCTATTGGTCACGCCTGTAGAAATAGGGCAACCTGAGAGCAGAAGCCTTTTCTCTTCCTTTCCTTCCTTTCCCTCCACTTTTGCCTTTGTCTGTTTCCACCACTTCTGATTGTTGATGGGAGTTCGTGGGAAGGCTCTGGTACGTGTGGCGGTGATAGATCGAGCGGGAAACGCGAAGATTTGGTGTAATTCGCACGGAGACTTCGAGGGTTCCGGCACGATTGGTGATTGTTTAGGAGTTTTTGGGGCATTCTAAGGTAGGGACTTAACCCCTTTAACCTTCCTTAACAGATTAGCATGCTTATTTGTGTAGATTAGTATGTTAATCACATTTTAGGGTTGGGTTATGCCATGCCGGATTTTGAGTGTTTGGGCGATCCAAGTGTTGGATCGTGTTTTCCGAAGTTCTGGTAGTGTCAGAAGCTGTGAGGAAGTATTTCCCTCCATCAGCAGGTGTTCTGATTGGGTGGTTTTACCCAATTGGACTGACCCGGCGCTGTTCTGGGTCTAGGGGACTGAAGATATTAACGTCCACATATGTTGACGCTGAGATCTTCAAAGTTGATATAAATGACAAGGTCGATTGCCATTGATTAGTGTTAACGGCATTGTGAGTGTCGTCTACATCATGATTGGCGACATTCGATGTTGCCGTTAATATCTTGTGTCCCAGTAGGCTATGGTCCTGTTTTGTGTTTCATGGTGTTGACGTGTGATGTCCACCCTGTTAACACATTTTGCTAGGCTTAGAGTGTGACTCTGCCTGTGCATATGCGTAATTCATTGTGTCATGACGTGACATGAGATGTCCGTCTATTGTACGGTGTTTCAGACGTTGAGAGTGTTACCGTCTGTACTCGCGTTGAGTTACCGTGCTTCTGTTTCTGTTTGTAACCTGGACATAGAGCGACGCTCTGTCTAGATGACCGGCGTGTGGGGGTCCTCCGTCAGTGAGCCAAGACGTTGAGAGCATCTCTGTCCTGTCCATACTCCTTGTGGTGGTTTTGAGCCGGTCTCCGTGGAGCCCCTTCTCTACCGCTAGAGTCAGGTGTAGGGGGGAAACCGGCCGTGGACCAGATGCGAGAGAGAGCGTCTGTAGTGTGCACACGTGGCTGGGGTTGAGAGACTCTGTGGTGATGGGATGCCGAGCCACAGACCCTAGCTGAGTCCTACTTACTGTGAGTGTGAGTGTGTGAGCCGCGAGGTTTACAGTTTTGTGTTGTGATGCGACGTGTATTTACTTTCTGTTTTTACTTTCCGCACTTAGTACTATTGCCGGTGGGGTTACTTTTCCCTACTTGGTCTCTTTTCTTGAGACTCACTCCCCTCCCTTTCAGGTGGGTCGTCGTCGACTCCCGTTCCAGGCGAGTCTAGCCACTCCGGTGTTGGTGCGCCCTAGCTGCAATGAGTAGTACTTTTTGTTGTACTTTTGTACTCTGTACTTAGCTCGGACTCTGAGTTGTACATGTTATGTTTCATGTATAGTGAAATTTTACAGCTTTACATGGTGTGTATCTTCTTATATATAGTCTCCTCGGACGTTCACCTTTTACCCTTCCGAGCTTGTCTCGTGGGTTAGCAGGTCAAAATTCGGGTTACTGGTTGGTTACTGGTAATGCGGATTCTGGGTCACTACAGGTAATCCCTACTGGGCCTTGTTCGCGAGGCTCACCCCCCTACTTCCTTCAGCTAGGGGCTTGTCTTCGCGGGAGCTCAGTGTCGGACGGGTTGCAGAGGCGGCTGTGGCGCCATGTTGTTGTCAGCAGCAGTGAGAGCTGAGCGTTGTGAGCTCTTATACCCGAGTAAGCTGAGAGTTGTGTTTTGTAAGTCCTCGGGGTATGCCCCTTAAGGATTGCACCTTTCTTCTTGTACCTGTGCTTTTATTTGCAATGTGTGGTATAAACTTTTGTATAATGTACATATTGTTATAGTTATTCGAATTCAGTACATATCTCACTAGACTATTTCTTCTAACCCTTCTGGATCTTCGGATCCGTGGGTGGCGACGCGAACTTCGGGGTCCCTGGCGGGGGTCCGAGAGGTCGGGTCGTTACATCTTCCTTATGCTCATCTGTTGACAAAGATTTTTTAGCATTACAGCATTATTTTGAATGGCAAGGTTTCTGAGAAGATGGGCCAGACAATCAGAAGCAGGAACCTGAAGAAAAGTGGTTTCTCTTTGGTAGCTAGGGTATGGACCAAAACCTCAGTCGCTGAAGGTGAGGCCATTATCGTCGAAGCCCAAGAAGTTTAAGTCCCTGAGGTAGAAGGTGGAGTTCAAGCAAATAATGATGCTCTCAGGACAGTTGTTCAGGAAGAGTCATCAAAAATTAGAACAGAGGCAGCAGCAGTTCTTCCCGAAATCCAAATGGAAGAGGTCAGATCCGAAGCTCCAATGGTTCAAGAAGCAGCAGCACAGGCCAGAGCGGAAGCTGAGTTGATTGGTTCAGGAAGGATTGAGGATATTCCTCCAGAGCTTATTGAGCCCGTTGTGCAATTATCAAAGGATGCTACCCCTACCTCAGTTGTGGCACCAGTCCTTAGAGATGTGCTGAATTCCATCACCAGCACCTAGGGAGTGCAAGAAATTTTTTCTGAAGTAGCTGCTTCAAATGTTGTGGCACCAGGCCACAGTGTAGAGATTATTTTGGAAGAAGCTCCCATTCAGGGGGAGCAAGAAGTTGTTCATGAAGATGTGGCATCAGACCACAATGAGGATGTTCAGATGGAGAATGCTCCTAGTCAAAGGGAGCATATTGTTGAGAAGGAAGCAAAAATTCAGGGGGAGGCTGTCGCTAACCCCCATGATGATCAGTTTAAAGAAGGTGTTTTGACAAGCCCTTCTGAATCAAATGAAGAAGGGACTAATGTTGATCATGTGGAGCCCGTTGCAAGGGCAAGTGAAAAGGATAAAGGTGTAGCTCCAGAGATCCCTCTACTCACAAGGAAGCCACACCGGAGGCTAAAGCAGAAGAAGTTGAAAATCAATATGAAGCCTTTAATAGACAAATTGGATGAACAAGGTAAAATCCTTTGCTCTGTGCAGCCAGACATTGCTTCTATTTTCATTAGCCAGAGCACAGCAGCTAAGCAAGTTGGAGCATTAACTTTTAAGCTCCAAAGTCTTAAGGGTGAGTTGGGAAGCATTAAGCAAGTGGTCCAAGATTTATCTGTTTTTGTGAGGGCGCATCTTCACATTCAAGCCCCTCTTGCTCCCACTCCGGCCAGCAATTCAGAACCCAGTCAGGTAGAGGAAGATGTTCGGCAAGCAAGGCCATCTATTGATGAAGAATATGGGCCATCAGAGCCAAGGTTGTAGAAGAGGTAGTCCGGCCATCAGGGTCTATTGAAGCTAAGCAGTCAGGGCCACCAGGGCCAATCTTGGATGAGTCTGGGCCATCAGGGCCAATAGAGTCTGAGGTTGTTCCCGCAAGAGTAGAAGACCAGGTTGTAGCCCCTAAGCCCCGTAGCTCCTCTCCACTTCCAACTCCAGCACCTCCCTCTCCACCATCATCCTCCACCGCACCTCTAGCACCTACTACCTTCAAACAACCCCTTTCTAGAAACATTTCATCTCCTATACCATTTCCTTCAGAATCCTCCTCATCTCCTGCTTCCTCCACATCCATTCCTCCTCCTATTGTTGAGGTTCCTCCCGCATCATCTTCAGCTGGAGCCTATTCTTCTAGTCCTTCATCTTCTAGACCATCCATACCACCTCCATCTACCTCTCATTCTTTTCTTCATCCTCCTACTCCTCCCTCCTTTATCACCATCATTCCAGAGGGTGACCAACTTGAACATCATCTGATCCAGGATATTAAAGATGATTTTGAAGTAGCAATGCTTTGCTCAATCCTGTCAGTTGGGACCCACCTCCATAGGACAGGCTCTTCCAGCCCTGCTTCTAAGAAAAGAAAATTTCCCTCCCACCGTGCCATCTCTTCTGAACCTCTCTTTCCACCTCTTTAGTTTTCTCTCACAGTTGAAAATCGAAGAAGGCCCCTTTACTGTAAATATCTACAGAAATGCACCTTTGCTACTATTTTTGGACTTCCTTATCTAAATCTCACCAAACATCTCAATATCATTATTCCTTTCTCTTCTTTATCCAAGCTGAACAGTCAAAAATTTTTACCATGACTGAAGCCAAAACTGAAGAACAGTGGGCTCGGGGGCATAAGTCTCTTTACAGCAAATTTTTTCAAGCTCAAACAGCCAGATACCCACCCCAAGATCATCCTTTGACTCTCTCTGAGTGGTTCTAGATCCATCACAAGGATACCTGGGGGCCCTTTGTTCAGAAAGAAATCAAGCTTATCCGCCATTTCCAGATGTTCACTGACCACTGCTATCTTAATAATCTACCTGAAGTCAGGCTTGGCTAATTCCAGCAAGCTCTTTCTACTCTTGGTTTAGATAATGCTCATACCTCCTCCATCCAGGTAGAATTTGCCACTTTGGAGATTCCAGATGTTGTGTTTCTGCCTCCACTCCACTCCCTAGTCATGGAATCAGCTATCGGCACTATGATTTTTGAAAGATTTGCAAGGGTAATGGGCAGAATTTCAGTACAGAAAGGCGGTTCCCTCTCCTTTCACAGATTTGTCTTCAGAGAATATCATCAGGGCCACATCAAATCAGATGTTCTTGCCCCTCTCTTGTCTTAATGTGAGCTCCTGTCTCCATCAGAATGGGAACAGCTTTACCCCCTCACTGCTCAGCAGCTCACTGCGCTCAATGTCTCTCAGGCTAGCTTAGGTCAACCTCCTCTGTCTACTGCAGAATTCTTAGACCTGAACTCAATTCATCTTGTTCGAGACCCCTATGAATCATGGGTTGAGAGATATAAGGTGTATATGGCTATGAAAAAGGAACTGAAGCAACACCAGATATTCTACCCCATAACCATAGGTAAGTTCCTTCAGCATGCCAGTTTTGGCACCTCTACTTTTTACAAATCTTCTTTTGGCAGCAATGAATATTGCACTTGTATCGAAGCTCAGCGACAATTGCACATCAAGAGGATGGCTCCTATTATGGGACCTTCCTCCTCCATTGTCTATGGTGCCTTTCAAAGTTATTTTGAAGAGTAGGAACGCAAGGCTTGGCCAATCATAACCCGTTATGCCTTTCTTTTGTCTCCTGCCTTCTATCTTCCTATACCCTCCAAGGAGTAATATAAATGATTTCCTTTGCTCCCATTTATCTTTCTTCTCTTCTTTGTCTCATTGTGTTAATTTTTTGCTTAATGACAAAAGGGGGAGAAAAATAACTATTCTGAAATACATTTCTCAAATTTCTTCCACAAATTTACTTACATTTATTTCAGAACTTTCTAAACTCATATTATGTTTTGTCATCACCAAAAAGGGGGAGATTGACGATCAGTTCATCCCCATATAATTTCATTTATTATATGCCTATTTTGGTGATCAACAAAATTTTAATAAAGTATTGTCTAACAAGTTCTCCTGAAGCTTAGTCGCAGGAAATAAATCAGGCAAAATCATGCAAAACATGTAAGTATTTTTACACTGTAGCATTTCAAGTTTAGAGCATGTAATTTTTCTAAGTACACATCGACTTTCTAAGTTTCATATCGACTTCATTAGAATCATAATGATTTCCATACTATTATCGATTTAAGTTTCACAAGGATTTCATAAGTATCACATCGATTTCAGTTTTATAAAGATTTGTTAAGTGAGAACAACGATTTGATCTCACAACGATTTGTTAAGTGAGAACGACGATTTGATCTCACAACGATTTGTTCAGTGAGAACAACGATTTGGTTCTCACATTGATTTGTTAAGTGAGAAACAATGATTTGATTCTCACAATGATTTGTTAAGTAAGAAACAACGATTTGATTCTCACAACGATTTGTTAAGTGAGAAACAATGATTTGGTTCTCACAACGATTTGTTAAGTGAGAAACAACGATTTGGTCTCACAACGATTTGATATGTTACATAACGACTTGGTCGCCACAACGATTTGATAAGTTACATAACGACTTGGTCGCCGTAACGATTTGATAAGTTACATAACGACTTGGTCACCATAACGATTCGATAAAGCAAACAATGATTTGGTCACTGCATTGATTTGATAAGTAGAACAACGATTTGTGTCCATAACAATTTGTGTCCACAACGACTTGATTATAACGATTTGCTTATAATGATTTCACTACAACGACTTGTGTTCACATCGATTTGCTTATGTTTGAACAATGATTTGTTTGTATCTATACAACGATTTGCTTATATGTGTATAACGATTTGTATTCACATCGATTTGCTTCTACTATAAGAATGATTCGCTTGCTCTTGCAACGATTTCATTAGTGGAACAGTGTCTCATAGACACATCGATTTCTCTATCATAGATTTAATGAATATATCTATTATTCTCATGATATTCAAACATATTTTCAAATATTGTGAAAGTCAAAGTCTTCCCGCGCACATCTCTGATATCCTTGCATTTATTATGAATGTTCACATCATCTACTCGTTGCCTTCTATTCTTTTGTTTCTATAGGAAACACTTTTCAGAAAGCAGAATGACATTTCTATTTTGGTGAATAGTCTTACTACATGAATTCTAACGTTGACTGACAGCATAGCTGTCTATGCCTTGGCATTTAATGTGTGCAGGTCTCTGCCAGTACCATGTCATACAACGTTGGACAAAATAGAAGCTGAAGGATATCAAGATGGATCTTCTCCTTGCATGCATGGAGCGTAAAGCATTAAAACGACTGCAAGCACACCTGTCGTACTCGACGAACCATGCAGTCTAACGTACACAAAGCTTAGAGACAACAGACTCTTCAACGGCTATTTTAGCAAAAGAACATATTTATACAAGACTCAAGACTCTTCGCAAAACACTTTTGAAGTGTTCAACAATCTCAACGAAAATTCCCTAAAGTCATAGAGTCTTAGCGAAGGAGCTTCTTGTTTTCATTCCAATCATCTGTAGCTCTTGCTCTCCATTCTTCTTGATCTTAAACTTTGGAGAGCCATTGAGTTCTGAGAGACTATTCCATTATAGATCTTTCTCTCTTAGTCTCTTCCTCGGATCTGGTATCTGTTGTAAGCCAGGTCTAGGGGCAATCAGCCTCTTTCACATTCTTGTGAAGTTCCTCTTCAGGTTGTGAAGAGAAGACCTGTTGGAAGCATGTGGTGTGTATTCCCTTCGTGTTGAAGGAAGACCTGTGTATCAAGGTGTTACATACCTCTTCGGGCTGTGAAGAGAAGGCCAGCTATGGCTGGATGTGTAATTGTCCTTGAGGGGGACTGTACCCTTGGGTAGTGAAATCTTGAGTTGTTGCTCGGGGACTGGACGTAGGACTCCTTGGGATAGGAGGTCCGAACCAGGATAAAAATTCCTGTGTTGTGTGATTGCATGCTTGTGTTCGTTGTCTTCTTTATTTCTAACATTAGCAATCGAACGTAGTGTTTTGTGTTGAATGTTTTTGTTGACGGGTTTTAACGCTATTCGAAATTTAAAAATCCCATTCACCCCCCCCCCCTCTGGGCTTGCTAGCTGGGCAACATCATCCAGCCATTGAATTCCATGAGTCTGAGTTAGCACCGGTGGAGTTTCAGCGGTACGCCCTCTTGACGGATAACATCAATGGGGTCCGTGTGTCTCAATGTCTAGTGGACTCTAGGGCATCAATCAATGTTGTGTCCTTGGACACATTAAATTTCTGTGGAGTTGAATTACAGTCAGTCCGACCCTCTGCTATCACTGTCGCGGCTTACGATAACACTAGTAGGCCGCCAAAAGGGGTTGTTGCATTGAAGTAGGATTGGGTTCGTCGGTCACGGAGATGGATTTTCACATTCTAGACATGGACCCAAGCTTCCGTATGATTCTGGGAAGGCCTTTCATTCAGGCACTTGGCGCCGTTATCTCAACTATTCATCAATGCCTCAAGTTTCCTTACAAGGGGCGAGTCGTCAAGGTTGCCAGCAAGCCTGCTATCTTGGAAGTGGACGCCATGACCGACAACTCAGTCCCTTCCATCTGGCCAAGCAATCAGCCATTGATGTCCGTGCTGGACACACTTAGCTTGGATTTGGGTCCGATCAATGCATCATCCGTTAATGCTGCTGAGAGGAGCAAGATCATTATGAAGAAAGGGTGGCACATTATGTTGCGCATGGGGTACCAGCCAGGCAAGGGGCTGGGTGCACATTTACAGGGTAGGACAGAGGCCGTGAAAGATAGCAGGAGGAGACCCAAGGCAGGGTTGGGGTACAGACCAAGCAGGATAGATCACCAGCAGGGGCAGCCGCTCACATGGACCATATATGAACATTTCAAGAGGGGACCGCTGTAGCCAGGGAGTGAGCAGACGTCCACAATCACTGCAGAACTTGTTCACTGTCCACACCCGGGCACATATAAAGTTGTAGACAACCACAGGGCCCCCAAGCAAGCAAAGAGGGGCGAGTCTGAGGCTGAATGGAGCCGTTAGTTTGACATGAGCGACATTACCACCTCCTTAGACCAACTCTTTGCACCAGTAGAAGCAGAGCAGCTAGAAGTAGCTACTAGCAGGCAACAGGTAGACGAAGTCGAGCAGGGTTTAGAAGCTCCCACAACAAGATTGCTCAGGGCGGGCCTCATCTTTCCGGGCTCCGCGCCCGCTCCCCATTCCTTTCCGGGTACCGCTCCCACTCCTCCTTCCTCTGCAGGTATCGCGCCCACTTCATTCTCCCCTATGAGCAACACGCTCGCTCCCTACTCCTCTTCAAGCAACGCGCCTACCCCTCTCTCCTCTGCGGGAAATGCGCCCGATCTCCCTCTCTCTCCAGGAAACGCGCCTACTCCCTCCTTCTCTGTAGGCAATGCGCCCAATCCCCCTCTCTCACCAGGAAACGCACCTACTCCCCTCTCCACTATGGGCACCGCGCCCACTTCCCTGTCTTCCCCAGGCATCGTACCTTCCCTCCTACAGGCCACCACATGGCCCTTGTTCATTTCTCTGAGCATCCCTCGGGCACCGACTCCCCACTTGGCTGTTTCACGGCACTTTCCCAGTAGACGCTCACTCTCCATGTAGCACCCTTGATTTTTAAAACCCAAATAAATAAATTATTATTTTTAATAAATGAGGGAAATATATTTAATTGAATAAAAAGGGGAATAAATAGAATTAGAATGATTTAAATCAAAGCCCATTAAGTTAAGTTAGGAATGGGTTGTACTATTGGTCCAAGCCTAAAAGAATGGGCCCAAAAGTGAAGAGCCGAACATGGAATGAGAGGAAATTAAGTTAAATTCGGAGTAAAAATAATAGAAAATTGAAAGGGGTTAAGATAAATACTAAATAACCCATATATATATATCCTAAAAAAGAGTCATATACTTACCCTAACCCTCTACCCACGAAATTAGATATGTTCCCAGCCCTATTAGGAGGATAAATGAGAGAAAGTGGGAGATAATTAAAGAAATTCGGATTTTTAATAGGAGGAAGGAGTTTTAGATAGAAAGGACTCTAATTGGCAATCAAACACCCTAAACTTGGCCCTAGCAACCCATAGACCGTAGTTGGAGCTCTGAGGAACGAGGAGGAGGAGTTCTAGACGTGAGGAGCTTGGAGAAGAAGGATTGGAGCAAGGGATTTCATCTTATTTCTTCATCAAACCCTAGTTTTCTTACTCCGTGAAAAGGTAGGCAATCTCTCAAGCCAAATCCATGTAAAATTTACCCTAGGAAGACTTCATGTTCCCGAGTAAAAACCCTCTAGTTTCGCTCCATTTCGATCTCCCATGAGGAAGAATAAATTCTTTGAATCCCTATCAGTTTTATGTACCCGACCATTCATGTTTACTCTTAAACCTCAGGAATACATGATCCCATGCCATGAGAAAATTCTCATAAATACTACATCATGTTAGCTTTCAAACTCCCCTAGTTTGCCAAAATTTCATTATGTATCCATCTCTAATTATTCGTTGAACCTTGACTACACCTGTTTAGGTCATTGATCTGTAACTTGATCAAAGCATGACTAAATCTTGTCTATTTTCAAATTAATTGTGCGTATTGATAGATCTATGTGTCTACGTGCGTTTAAACTTGATTTCATGCTTTTTGGATCACCGTGCGATTTTATACTGAATTTAGAATGACCCTGTGTCAAGAAGGGTTCACCCAGGGGAAATGGGTAAAAAGGCCGGACTCCCCTGTTATCGCGGCGGCGCGATCCGCCGCGATACCAGAGGAATCGCGGCCGACGGTTGCGATGCATTAAGAACGCGGCGACCAAAGCCGTCGCGATTCTTGGCGTGGACCGGGCTGGGCCGGTCGGTCCTCGGACCGCGACCGAGCCACCCGTCGCGACTTGAATCGCGGCGGGTAGGCCTGACGCGATTCAAGAATTTCGGCCAGAAACTTTAATTAAGCATATACCCCTGTTGTTTAGGCTTATTACCCCTTAATTAGCCATGATTAAACCATGTTATACTTAATTCGACTTGTTACATTAATAAATGGCATTAATGAGATAAATTTAATTATTTAAAAGCTATTCTTATGAATTATCATAGTCTCATGATTTCTTTACACTTACACACACATAACATTATTATTTGCCATTTGACCCTAATAATTTATGGAATAATACATCTGTTAGGAACGGATGGGTGGAAGGATCAGATCTAGAAGGGGAGGGGTTGAATAGATCTAACACCAATTAATGCGGAAGCTTAAGCAATTCAAAATTACATCGAATCAGAGATCAAATCACCCAAACATTACTGATCTAAGTGTGATTAGAGTGTGTGAGCAAATTAATTAGAAGTGTGAACGAAATCCCTATGCATGCATCTAGTGAGATACAAAGGCAAACCACAATTCAAACCATGCACAGAAGATTTTTAGGTGGTTCGGAAATCACCTCCAGTGACTCCTACGTCCACCCCTCACACAGTAAGGCCACACTACTCAAACCTTGAGTACAACTCACACAGGAGCACGACGACTCCAAACACCCTTGAGCACGACGACTCAAGAAACACCTAGAGCACGATGACTCCAAACTGAGCACGACGGCTCAACAACAACCGGAGTACGACGACTCCAAATTGAGCACGACGGCTCAAACCGTACAGTGAGTGCGACGACTCACAAACCAGAGCTCGACGGCTCACAGTACAAAAGCTAGATCAAACACAAAAGAGATCAGATCCTCTAGCAATGATCTGATTCAAAACAGATTCGTACACAGAAATTTGTGCAGAACTTCATGCACAAATCTCACAGACGAAATAAGGAAGAACAACTCTGAGATGAGGGAAATGGATGTAGAAAGAGTGTTCTTCGATGAAGAGGCCTTGCAGAGACTTCAATTGAGGATGCTTGATGGAAATCGATGGAGATTCTCCTCAATTGGCGATGCTCTGCTTTGATGGCATCTGAAATGCCAGAAATCCTTCTTCTTCTGAGCCTCTTCAGTTGGATCTGCTCCCTTGCCTTGCACAGCAACCTTCTCTCCAGGGATTCCCCTTGATTCCCTTGTCCTTCCTCTTGAAAGGATGGCTTGCAGCTTCTGGAGATGGAGACAGATCTGGAGAACCCCCTTTGGCTGCCAAAAGGCTTCTTCAAGTAGTGTATGGGCTCTCTTACCTTTGGGGTTCAAGGATCATGGGTATTTATAGCCCCATATGTCCATAAAGTGCCTTGGGATGCATGGGCACAGAACCCTAGGTCAAATCCCCTAAATCCCAAGCAACCACGTGCACAGAGAAATTCACGTTTTTCAGTTTCAGCCGGAGTGTGTCGACCTGCCCTGATCTAGTGTCGACCTGCTGTCCCAGTCAGGCAAACTGGTCTGCTGGAAATTGGGTCTAGTGTCGACCTGCCCTGATCTAGTGTCGACCTGCTTTGATCTAGTGTCGACCTGCTTTGATCTAGTGTCGACCTGATGTCCCAGTCAGGCAAACTGATCTGCTGGAAACTGGTCTAGTGTCGACCTGACTTGATCTAGTGTCGACACTGCCAAGACAAAAATGTGTGAACCTGAAAATATAGTGTAAATAATTAATACAAGATATTATCATTAAATATGAGATATTAACATCAAAACATGTTGTATAAGCATTATTGTGATATGTATAAAATGTATAACATGTTCAACATATCATCATCAAAATCACAATATGTCATCATTAAAATCACAATATGTCATCATTAAAATCACAACATGTCATCATTAAAATCACAACATGTCATCATTAAAATCACAACATGTCATCATTAAAATCATAATATCCCATCATTAAAATCAGAATATGTCATCATCAAAATCAAAGTATGAGTGATGTTCATTGGTCATCATTAAAATACAACTTTAGGAAATTCCAAACACACTCAACCCAACAATCTCCCCCTTTTTGATGATGACCAAACATATGCACAATCTCCTAATAACCTGACTCCCTTGACTACAATAACTCCCTCTTTGACCATATACACCCTTTCACCTTTCTCCCCCTAGAGACCTTTCTCCTTTAAAGAACTTTCTCCCCTTTGAACTTTCTCCCACTAGAGACCTTTCTCCCCCTAGAGACCTTTCTCCCCCTTTTTGACAGCATCAAAAAGATAGATAAGAGAGAGAAACAAAGATGGTTGGTGTAAGGCCCTCGAATTTCCGTTGCATTATTTGTATTTGTGTATGTATATTTGTGCTTGTGTATGTATATACATACTTACGTACGTATTAATTAGTACAATTACGTGTGCATATGTTTATACTAGATGTAAATAATGCATGTATTGAATGGTGATAGTATGAATACACTACCATATACATATTGCATGTATACATGCATGGCATGCATGGTTTTCTGCATATTTTAGAGTTCTGGCCGAAGGCCAGATTGGCGTCAACCCCTAGCCGTTGAGGTGGTGTCAGCGTCCAGACGTGGACACCAACACTAATCCTGGCGTCTAATGATATGGACGCCTATTTCTCTGACCTGCATGCGTTGTAGAGCCAGAAATTCCGGAAACAAGGGAGCTCACCCATTGGGGAGCTGTCCCCAACGGCTCTGAGAGCCATCTTGTCACCTTGTGAGTGGGAGAGAGGCCTCTCCCATATGTTGAACCCGGATCTGCCTTCCCCAGCCCTCTCTTCACCCTTTGCAAGAGAGAAACAAGAGGAAAAACCATAGTTCTGGACTGTGAGGAAACCCCCTCTTTGCAGCCCAAAATCTGAACCTCTGAAGCTGGATCCGGCCATCTTCCTCGACAAGAAGCTAGCTGGACTGAAGGAGAAGACCTCCCCGACGTTTCCTTGCTGTGGAGATCATCCAGGAGCCCGGAGGGAGGAGATCTTGGAGGACGTTCTGCACCTTCTTGGGACTACCCAAGGAGGGCTTCACCAGCACTTTTGATCCATTGAAGCAATTTCCTAGAGGCAAGTACCTAACCATAATGTCCCCGTATGTGTCTAGGTCGATTCTACAATTTTTATGAATTTTCCCTCGTGTCCTAGACCCCCAAATTCACCCCAACTTGAGAGCTTGGGTCTGTGTTTCTGCACAGACCTGCATTGACGGCAAGGTCACTGGACGCTGAGATTATGCTTGGCGTCCATCGACCATGCCGCTAACACTGAGTTAGCGGCCAGAGACTGCCGCCAAGTTCATCTGGACAGAACAGTGACCTGTTCTGCCCTTCCTATACAACTATTTTCGGTATGGTTTCCGTGATGAGGATATATGGTAACCCTATACACTATGTATACTGTAAATGTGGTGTGTGGATGAGTGTGATGTGTGGTGGTGAATGTTAGAAATTATTCTCCCATGAAATTTCAAACACGATTGTTGATAATCTTGCCAATCCATGTTTTATGATTAGGACTAGTCTGAATGCCCTAAGTTTTGTCAGATCATGAAGATTAGTGGATCAGTATACGTATACTCAATTTTTGATAAATTGTCCATGCTTGCATAAATTGCTAATAAATTCGGTTCGGTAAATAAAAAGGCATGCAAGAAAGATTTGTGGTGATCAATCTAGGGTTGTATGATTTAGGGTAATTCTGTATTCTCAGATCATGCATATAACAGTAGTCTCTGTTCAGACAGTCAGTGGCAAAAATGCATGATGGTGTTAAACTCCATACTAACTTAAATTATGAATGGCATGCTAAATAGGTGTTTTATTTACTGTAAATTCCATTTAGCTCAGAAAAATCTGAAAAATTGAATGTATGATCTTGAACCCGAAATAGCATGTGGTTAAAATTTCAGGTCATTTGGACCAGTGTATAAGGAGTTATGTACTTTCCATGTGAAATGTAAAAATCTATGTATGTTATCGTAAGGTGGTTAGATATTGTTTAAACACAACCTGATTGGTGAATTTACTGTGTGTTAAACTCCTGAAATCTGTAGTGTCCTGATAGGAAAACAGAGAATGTGCATGTGAGTGAGAAGGTAAATGAATTGAGAGTGACATGTGTCAAACTGTGTAAATTGGTAAAAATGTGTAAATGTGCCAAGTGTGACATTGCTTCCACAGAGGGCAGTGGAACCATATCAGGGAAAAGTCCCCCTGAGAAGGTTCAATGTGTAAGTGACCCTAAGGGCATTAGGGGGAAATCCTGGAGGTGGACAAGTACCACTGGTTAGGGTGGAGACTTGTTCTCCCGGTCTGCGCAGTCCAAGAGTCGCCATTGAATGCCTAGATGGCGTCTATGTGTAATGTGATGTGTATATGTCCTTCTTTGGTGGTTTGGACTATGTGTCACGGCACCTAAAATGTGAATGTGTAATGTGTAATGTGTATGTGTTCATGTGTTAATGTGTAAGTGAACCATGTGAAATGTGTATGTGTAAAGTGTAACCATGTGAATTGGAAACTTGTGTAAAGAAAATGTGAAACTAAAAATGTGAGAATATGACATTGAAATCCATGTGAGACAAATCTGAAACCATGTGAAATCAGTAAGTTCATGTTGTTATCATCATGTTTATATGTGCAAAAATGTCTAGAATCCATGTTAGGGGTAATTGCTGAGCACGTGTACAAAATAGCATGATTGGGTGTTCACATGGTATGTTTTAAACAACATTGTAGCTCTCATGTGTAGGTTTACAGCCATTAAACCATGTGAAACCAGCAACTTAAAGCATGTGAAAATGTCTATGTATGTACTTAAGAACATGTAAAACCCATGCTAGTTGTGTTTTCCTTTCATATACGCACAGTGTTCATGTTGGTAGCTCTCATGTCTTGGTTCTTTAAAGGCAAAATTTCACGAGTAAATTGAATAGAGAGCATGTGATAGGTAAGTTTTATTCTTAGAAATCTGAAAGCATGATCCATGTATTAATTTGTAAAACTTTCATGATAGGTTGAAACTTTCAAATGACTAGCATGCCATGTGTTGAAAATTTTGAATGTGCATGTAGAAACGCTATGACTTATACGTGTATGTTATGAGTAGTGTTGCTTGCTGAGTCTTTAGACTCACTCCTTGCTTCGGCGTACAGGTGTAGTTGGTGACGTGGCACCGTTGGAGGAGACAGTGGAGACGGACTCCGAGCGCGGAGATTAGTCTTTGGAGTTCTTTGTGACTTGTGCATTTCATAGTATGTAATTTGAACGTTGTATTAGAGTTATCATGAAAAGAATGTATAAGTGTGGACATTATGTATTTAAATTTCAGCATTTAAATTATGTGAACTTTTAGCTCTTAATGTTAATTGCGAATTTCATGTATGTTTAATGTGGATGATGAATAAATGAGGACAGTTGTCTTTTACTTCCGCTACTCTGTTGTATATTCGCGTGTATCTCAGCTGTTTGTATCGTTTGGGTAAATGTCCCACTGTGAGGACTCTCCTATACCGACGTGGGTTGGTATAACCGTACCGGTATAATGAGGGCCGTCACAGAGATTGGTATCAGAGCGACTGGTTGAGATTGCACATGAATATACCTAAGTCATCATCCCCATTGCATGCTAAGTATGTCCACATGTGTAGAAAACACTAATAAGAAGTGAAAGATAGATAAGAAAATGGTTAGAAAACCTAGTAACCTACCTCTAATAGTGGCTGAAATTTATTACAGCCATGGCTTCGAGAGGTAGGCGTGGTGGAGCGTCGGCCCGTGAGGACGAGCCGCGACGTGATGAGCAGGCGGAGCAACAGGCCCCAGCACCACGAGGCCCTGTACTTCCCCCACCGCCGCCTGTGGACTACGGAGTATTCATGCAAGGTCTGGTACAAGCCATGCAGACGCAGGCTCATACCCAGGCAGCACTCCAGGCACAGTTGGAGGCCCAGGTAGAATAATGAAACAACTAAGTAGTTTGCTATTTAAATTGCATGATATTGTGTTTATCGTATATTGCTTATTGTTTAATGTAGCAGGCTCAGGCACCAGCTCAGGACCATGGTGGACCTCCCATCATGGAGCGATTCAAGAGGATGACCCCACCCTCTTTTAAGGGGGAGAGTGATCCATTAATGGCAGAAAGTTGGTTAAGGGAGACAGAGAAAATCTTCCGAGCCATCAGGTGCCCTGATGAGGATAAGGTGACATTAGCCACCTACATGCTACAGGTAGACTTTTAATTTTGTATGTTTGTATGTTTTGCTTAATTTAGAATTTGTTAGTTGGTGCTTATGAAGGTGTATTGCAGGAGAGAGCGGATGTATGGTGGTCCTCCCTACTACGTACACACTTTGAGGACGGAGCAGTAGACGTGACGTGGGACGCGTTCGTGAGACTCTTTCGAGCCAAGTTCGTCCCAGAGCATATCCAGGACAAAATGGAGCAGGAATTTCTCTCCCTGACGCAAGGCTCCATGACCGTGCTGGAATACGAGGCAAGGTTTTCTGAACTTTCTAAGTATGCACCGCATATCGTAGAGGATGAGCGCAGGAAGACGAAGAAATTCGTGATGGGACTCAAGCCATCACTGCGGACGAGACTCGTGGCGTTTGACCACGCACGCTGGACGAGGCCCTCAGTGCTGCCTGCAGGCAGGAGGGAGAAATAGAGAAATATCTGGAGGAAAAGAAGGCTTCGCAGAAGAGGCCGGTAACGACATTCCAGCGGCAGGACAAGAAGAAATCGGTGTACCAGACACCGCAGCGATCCGTGACAGTCAGCAACTCTCAGGTACCTTCTGTACGTTCCCCTGGTGTGAAGAAAGAGTGTCCCCATTGCGGGAAGACACATGGTGGTTCCGAGTGCTGGTTGGTAGCGGGTAGATGCTTGAAGTGCGGGAGCAGTGACCACAAGATCAAGGATTGTCCAAGACTTCAGCAGGGAGCTCAGCGTGGAGCGCCAGCCCCAGCAGTAGCGGCAGCCGCGCCAGCTACAGGAAGACCAGGAAGGCCTCGAGCCCCAGCTCGAGTGTTTGCTTTGGCACGCGAGGACGCCGAGCAGGCGGAGCATGTCACCGAAGGTACAGTTTTGCTTTTAGGTGTGCACGCTCGGGTTTTGTTTGATACGGGTGCTACTCACTCGTTCATTTCCAAGCGGTTTGCTAGGCAGTTAGCCCTAGAGTCAGGCGTAGAGTCTGAGGATTTAGAGGTCCCTTTGTCTGTGCACACCCCTGCGGGTACGGTATCGACTAGGAAGTGCATTCCGTCGTTACCTGTGTGCATTGAGGATAGAATCCTAGATGGGTGTTTCTTCTTGCTAAAGATGAAGGACTATGATGCTATTCTTGGTCTGGATTGGCTAGAGGAGCACTATGCGTTAGTGGATTGTCGTCGGAAGAAGATTGTTTTCCGCATTCCTGGTGAGGACGAGTTCTCTCATCCCTTGCCAAAGAACTTAGCGGGAAAGTTAGTTATCTCTGCCATGAAGGCGATGCGCATGGTGAACAAGGGTTGTGACGCATTTCTTGCCAGCGTTATGCTAGTACCCGATGCTGGTTCGTCACTGACTCTTGCAGAGATCGATGTGGTGCAGGATTTTCCAGATGTCTTTCCCGATGACTTGTCTGGATTGCCACCGGATAGGGAGATAGAGTTCACTATAGAGTTGCTTCCAGGCACCTCTCCTATCTCGAAGGCCCCATATCGGATGGCCCCTGCAGAGTTAGCCGAGTTGAGGAAGCAATTGCAAGAATTGCTTGATAAGGGATTCATTCGCCCTAGTGTTTCCCCTTGGGGCGCACCTGTATTGTTCGTCAAGAAGAAAGACGGGTCACTTCGGTTGTGCATTGACTATAGGAAGTTGAACCAAGTGACTGTGAAGAACAGGTACCCCTTACCTCGGATTGATGATCTGTTTGACCAGTTGCAGGATGCATCAGTCTTTTCCAAGATTGACTTGCGATCTGGTTATCATCAGCTGCGGATTAGGAGTGAGGATGTGTCCAAGACGGCATTTAGATCCCGTTATGGACATTATGAGTTCTTGGTTCTTCCTTTCGGATTGACCAACGCCCCTGCAACGTTCATGGATCTCATGAACCGGGTGTTTAGTCCGTATTTAGATAGCTTTGTTGTTGTGTTCATTGATGACTGTTGGTCTATTCTCCGGATGAGGCCACGCACCGTCAGCATTTGAGGGTAGTCTTAGAGGTTCTCCGTGAGCACAAGCTGTATGCGAAGTTCAGCAAGTGCGAGTTCTGGTTGCGCGAGGTTCACTTTCTCGGGCATGTGATCTCCGGCGCTGGTGTAGCTGTTGATCCAGCAAAGGTCCAAGCAGTTATGGATTGGGAGATTCCCCAGACTCCTTCGGAGATTCGTAGTTTCATTGGGTTAGCTGGTTATTATCGGCGATTCATTGAGGGTTTCTCATCCATCGCCGCCCCTTTGACAAAGCTGACCAGGAAGGGTGAGAAGTTCGTATGGTCTGAGGCATGTGAGCGTAGCTTTCAGCTATTGAAGGCTAAGCTTACTTCTGCTCCGGTATTGGTATTGCCTAGTGGTCCAGAAGGTTTTGCCATTTATACGGATGCATCTCAGATTGGTTTAGGCTGTGTGCTCATGCAGCAAGATAGGGTAGTGGCTTATGCTTCTCGTCAGTTGAAGGAGCATGAGAGGAACTATCCGACTCATGATTTGGAGCTCGCAGCTGTGGTTCATGCACTAAAGATCTGGAGGCACTATCTTTATGGTGTCAGATTTGAGGTGTTTACCGACCACAAGAGCTTGAAGTATTTTTCTCCCAAAAGGAATTAAACCTGAGGCAGAGGAGATGGATTGAGTTCTTGAAGGACTATGACTTCGACCTTCAGTATCATCCTGGAAAGGCGAACGTCGTAGCAGATGCTCTTAGTAGAAAGAGGTCTTCGCTCCAGCAGGATTGGAAGATGTTGGAGGATGCAGCGTGCTCTATGACCGAGTTAGAGCCATCGCTGTGTCAGGCTTTTGTAGCTCAGCTATCCCTTAGATCCTCAGTCTTGGATGAGGTGATTGAGCAGCAGAAAGCCGACCCTAGATTGTTAGAGTAAGTGGGTAAGGCGGGCATTGCTCGTGATGAGGATGATGTGATTAGATTTCAGCACCGTGTTTGTGTCCCTGATGTGGTAGATGTTCGTGAGCATGTATTAGCGGTGGCTCATAGGTCACGATTCTCTATTCATCCGGGTAACACTAAGATGTATCAAGACCTGAAGAGATCATTTTGGTGGTCCGGCATGAAGAAGGATGTTGCGGATTATGTGTCTAGATGTCTAGTATGTCAGCAAGTGAAAGCCGAGCGGCAGCGACCATCCGGCCTTATGCAGAGGATGGATATCCCAGTGTGGAAGTGGGAAGTTGTCACTATGGACTTCGTTTCGGGTTTGCCTCGATCTAGAAGGGGCAATGACTCGATTTGGGTTGTTGTAGATAGATTCTCGAAGACTGCTCATTTCTTGCCCATGAAGAAGAAGCAGTCGTAGAGAGTTTAGCTAGATTGTATGTTAGTGGTATCATTAGATTGCATGGTGTGCCGAAGTCGATCATTTCGGATCGAGATCCGAGATTTACTTCGAGATTGTGGAAGGGTCTTCAGGATGCGTTAGGTTCGGAGCTTAAGCTCAGTTCGGCGTTTCATCCCCAGACCGATGGACAGTCCGAGAGGACTATCCAGACGCTCGAGGATATGCTGAGAGCGTGTGTTCTGGATTGGAAGGATGATTGGGAGCGTCATTTACCTCTTGTGGAGTTCGCATACAACAACAGCTTTCATGCTAGTATTGGTATGGCTCCATTCGAGGCGTTGTATGGTAGGCCCTGCAGATCTCCGTTATGTTGGGAGGAGACTGGTGATAGGCAGTTGATCGGACCGGAGTTAGTTCAGGAAACTTCGGATAAGATCTAGCTTATCAGGAAGAGGCTTGTTGCGGCACAGGATAGGCAGAAGAGTTATGCCGACAACAGAAGGAAGGATTTGGAGTTCGAGGTTGGCGATCATGTCTTCTTGAAGATATCGCCTACTCGAGGTGTTGTCAGATTTGGCAGGCATAGCAAGCTAAGCCCTATATTCATTGGCCCATATGAGATTCTCAGACGTTTGGGCAGCGTGGCGTATGAGCTAGCATTACCCCCAGCTTTGGCTAGCGTTCACCCTGTATTCCACGTATCTATGCTCAGGAAGTATGTCCGAGATCCGTCTCATGTGATTAGTCATGAGCCAGTGGAGATCCAGCCAGATCTTTCGTATGTCGAGCAGCCAGTAGCTATTCTTGACCGGAAGGTTCAGCATCTCCGGAACAAGAGAATTGCGTCGGTGAAGGTCCTATGGCGGAACTTCTCACGAGAGGAGGCTACTTGGGAGCTTGAGGATGCGATGAAGAAGAAGTATCCCCTTTTGTTTGAGTAGTGTCGTTCTAACTTCGAGGACGAAGTTTCTTTAAGGGGGAGAGGGTGTAAGGCCCTCAAATTTCCGTCGCATTATTTGTATTTGTGTATGTATTTGTGCTTGTGTATGTATATACATACTTACGTACGTATTAATTCGTACAATTACATGTGCATATGTTTATACTAGATGTAAATAATGCATGTATTGAATGGTGATAGTATGAATACACTACCATATACATATTGCATGTATACATGCATGGCATGCATGGTTTTCTGCATATTTTAGAGTTCTGGCCGAAGGCCAGATTGGCGTCAACCCTAGCCGTTGAGGTGGTGTCAGCGTCCAGACATGGACGCCAACACTAATCCTGGCGTCTAACGATATGGACGCCTATTTCTCTGACCTGCATGCGTTGCAGAGCCAGAAATTCCGAAAACAAGGGAGCTCACCCATTGGGGAGCTGTCCCCAACGGCTCTGAGAGCCATCTTGTCACCTTGTGAGTGGGAGAGAGGCCTCTCCCATATGTTGAACCCGGATCTGCCATCCCCAGCCCTCTCTTCACCCTTTGCAAGAGAGAAACAAGAGGAAAAACCCTAGTTCTGGACTGTGAGGAAACCCCCTCTTTGCAGCCCAAAAATCTGAACCTTGAAGCTGGATCCGGCCATCTTCCTCGACAAGAAGCTAGCTGGACTGAAGGAGAAGACCTCCCTGATGTTTCCTTGCTGTGGAGATCATCCAGGAGCCCGGAGGGAGGAGATCTTGGAGGACATTCTGCACCTTCTTGGGACTACCCAAGGAGGGCTTCACCAGCACTTTTGATCCATTGAAGCAATTTCCTAGAGGCAAGTGACCTAACCATAACGTCCCCGTATGTGTCTAGGTCGATTCTACAATTTTTATGAATTTTCCCTCGTGTCCTAGACCCCCAAATTCACCCCAACTTGAGAGCTCGGGTCTGTGTTTCTGCACAGACCTGCATTGACGGCAAGGTCACTGGACGCTAAGATTATGCTTGGCGTCCATCGACCATGCCGCTAACACTGAGTTAGCGGCCAGAGACCGCCGCCAAGTTCATCTGGACAGAACAGTGACCTGTTCTGCCCTTCCTATACAACTATTTTCGGTATGTTTCCGTGATGAGGATATATGGTAACCCTATACACTATGTATACTGTTAAATGTGGTGTGTGGATGAGTGTGATGTGTGGTGGTGAATGTTAGAAATTATTCTCCCATGAAATTTCAAGCACGATTGTTGATAATCTTGCCAGTCCATGTTTTATGATTAGGACTCGTCTGAATGCCCTAAGTTTTGTCAGATCATGAAGATTAGTGGATCAGTATACGTATACTCAGTTTTGATAAATTGTCCATGCTGATGACCAAACTGTCCCCATAATAAATACTTCCATTTATTTATATATTAATTTTGATGATTAACAAAATAACACTAATGGATTACTTGAGCCTTGAGAACAGGAAATAAAAGAAAAATGAAAGTTCAAGACAATCTGGTAAGTCTCATCACTTCTATCCAAGTCTTTGTATCGACTTCTTTGATAAGCAGAACGATTTCCTCTTTGACCGGGAAACTCAAAACAAATCGATATCGCACGACTCTCTGTCGTAACGATTTCTTTAGAACTCGCAACGACTCTCTGTCGTAACGATTTCTTTAGACCTCGTAACGATTTCTTTAGAACTCGCAACGACTCTCTGTCGTAACGATTTCTTTAGACCTCGTAACGATTTCTTTAGACCTCGTAACGATTTCTTTAGAACTCGCAACGACTCTCTGTCATAACGATTTCTTTAGACCTCGTAACGATTTCTTTAGAACTCGCAACGACTCTCTGTCGTAACGATTTCTTTAGACCTCGTAACGATTTCTTTAGACCTCGTAACGATTTCTTTAGAACTCGCAACGACTCTCTGTCATAACGATTTCTTTAGACCTCGTAACGATTTCTTTAGAACTCGCAACGACTCTCTGTCATAACGATTTCTTTAGACCTCGTAACGATTTCTTTAGACCTCGTAACGATTTCTTTAGAACTCGCAACGACTCTCTGTCATAACGATTTCTTTAGACCTCGTAACGATTTCTTTAGACCTCGTAACGATTTCTTTAGAGTTCATAACGATTTCCTTACAACTTGATAGTCATAACGATTTCGTGTAACGATTTCCTTACAACTCGATAGTCATAACGATTTCTTGTAACGATTTCTTCAGAACTCGCAACGACCTGCTTGTTGTAACGACTTCATAAGTTATCACATCGATTTCCTTACAGTTCATAACGACTTGCTATAATTCATAACGATTTCATAAGTTATGAAGTCAGCAAGATTCTTTTTATCGAATTTCTTGATGCATCAGTATAATGCCTTTTAATAGCGTTGAAAAGTCAAAGTCATATCTTGTCCGTTGACTGCTATGCATTAAATGCTCTCTGATCGTATCTCCCATGCATGCAGACAATATCTTCCATTTCTATGCTACTCTGTCTACGTACTTTTTTAGACAGAAAGGAGCCTTGCTATATACTGCAATATCTGTTCCATCTCAACTAACAATAGACAGCAGTCTTAGCTGTCTTCTATTTATTGATGATATGCTTACAGATATCTGACAAGACTCATCTGGACAACGTTGGACACAAGATACAAAGTTCTATGACATCTCTTTGGCGTGTACACAAGGATAAAAGACTGACGATCAGAAGCTTCCTTTGTGACCAGTCTAACGTACACAAGGATAAGAGACAACGGACACTTCAACGTTCGAATTTGAATCAGCAGTTTAAATAGAAGACTCAAGACGGAAAAGAGAGATGGAGAAACAACGCTTGATTTTAGAAGAAGAAAGAAATCCATCTCTTCGAGTCCTCAGAAGATTGAAACAAGAGCGAAGCTTCCACTCCAACCTTGTTCTTAGCTCTTAGCTCTCTGTGATCAAAAATAGTTTTTATTTGTGAGAGCTTGTGTAGTCCTTGGAGAGAAAAACCTTGTTAAATCTCTTTCTCTCTCGGGGGCTTAGGAGCTTCAGTGTGTAGCTGGTCAAGCTAGAGTCTGAAGCCTGTTTCCACACCCTTTTCTTATTAGATTGTGTTCCCTTCTGGACGAAGGAAGACCTGGTGGTATCCAGGGTGGTTGTTGTTCCCTTCAGGCTGAAGGAAGACCAGTTGAGGCTGGGTGTAAGGATCCTTAAGGGGGATTGTACCCTTGGTAGTAAAATCCTGAGGTATTGCTCAGGGACTGGACGTAGGTCTCCTGTGGAGAGGAGTTCCGAACCAGGATAAAAATCCTTGTGTCTTGTGGATGTGTTTTGTGTGATTGTTGTCTTGTTTGCTCTAACTCTAACCTTGTTATTAAGTTGTGCAATCCTTTCAGTAAACAGGTTTTAATCAGAGATCGAAGTTTTAATAACCCATTCACCCCCCCCTCTGGGCTAGCTAGCTGGGCAACAAGTGGTATCAGAGCCGTCTCTTCGACAAAGAAGAAGATCCAACGATCTGAAGAGCAAAGATCAATGGCAGCCCAAAGCAACTTCGAAGGTCAGTCAGTCAACAGGCCTCCCTTGTTCGATGGAGAAGATTACACATACTGGAAGACTAGAATGGAATATTTTCTACAAGGTCATGATTACACAATCTGGTCCATTGTAGAAGAAGGTGATCTTTTGGTCACAAACGCTAAGGCTCAGTGGACAGATGATGATAGGAAAAGAATATCCTTAAACTGCAAAGCCAAGAGCATATTATGCTGTGCCCTAAGCAAGAAAGAGTTCAATAGAGTCTCAGCCTGCAAATCCGCAATGGAGATGTGGGAAAAGCTCAGAATTACCTATGAAGGGACAGACAAGGTAAAGGAGACAAGAATAGATATTCTAGTAGCTCAATATGAAAGATTTCAGATGCAGACAGGTGAATCAATAACTCAGATGTTCAGCAGATTCACAGACATCACAAATGGATTAGCTGGTTTGGGAAAGGTTTATGATGTACCAGATATGGTTAGAAAAGTCCTCAGATCTTTACCATCTTCATGGACTCCGAAGGTAACAGCCATTGAAGAAGCCAATGATTTAAAATTAATGTCATTGGAAAAGCTAATAGGATCTCTCATGGCTCACGAGATAAACATGGAGAGATTAGGAGAATCCTCCAGCAGAAGGAAACAATCAAATGCTCTCAAAGCAAGTGAAGATAATTCAGAAGAATCCTTGGATAATAGTGAGAGTAGTAAAGACAGTGATGATGAAGAAGCCATGCTGTCTCGAAGACTTCAAAGGATTCTAGCAAAGAAAAAGAAATATCAGTCCGGAAGAAAATTTTTTAAGAAAAACAAAGACTTTAGAAAACCAGAAGTAAAGGATCAAAAGAAAGGAGAAGTGATCTGTTATGAATGCAAGAAGCCTGGACACATCAAGGCAGATTGTCCCATGATCAAAAAGAGTGATCACAAGAAGAAGGACAACTTCAGAAGATTTAAGAAGTACAAAAAGAAAGCAATGGCAGCTGCTTGGGAGAACAGCAGTGACTCAGACAGTGAGTCAAGCTCGAGCAGTGAAGGTGAAGAAGCCAACTTGGCTCTCATGGCCAACACCGAAGACAAGGTAACTTCTGACTCTTCTTTTGATTCATGCAATGATTCAGATTCTGATAATTTGGAAAATGCTTTTAATGAACTTTATGAAAAATACAAAGAAGTATGCAAATTACTTAAAACTAGTAAGAAAAATATAATCTGTTTAGAAAATACAAACTCAGACCTAAGAACAGAAAATGAAGAACTTGAAAAACAAATTACTGAACATAAAAGAAGAAATGAATTATTATGTGAAGATTTAAAAGAGAAAAATAAGAAAATAAATCATCTAGAAAAACAAGAAGACTTAGGTGAACTTAAAATAGAAATAGAAAGACTAAATAAAGAAAATGATAATCTATCAAGTACACTAGAAAAATTTACCAATGGTAAAAACTCTTTAATATTAAAAGGTGCTAGGAGATCGGGTAAAAAGAAAAATGGATTAGGATATACACCCCCAGACAATGAAGAAACCATAATATACCCTAAAACATATCCAACACCAAAATTTGTACCCGAACAAGATATAGCATACAAAGCTGATTTCAAATATATAGAAAAAGTGACTAAGTTATCCTGCTGCAGTCACTGCAACAAGTTAGGACATATTAAAATTACATGCCCAACAAGACATAAAAAATGGATATTAAAAGGTAAAGTTGATGATACTAACCAATCAGGACCCAAAAGAATTTGGGTACCTAAAGCTTGATGTTCTCATTTCAGGTTAACCCTCGAGCATCCAAATGGTATTTGGATAGTGGGTGCTCAAGGCATATGTCAGGCAACAAGAAGATATTTGTTGATCTCCAAGCTGAAGAAGGTACAGTCACCTATGGAGATAATGGAAAAGGGACTGTGATAGGAAGCGGGTCTGTGAACATCAAAGGAAAATCAGTCATAGAGGATGTAATGCTGGTCAAAGGGTTAAAGCACAATCTCATCAGCATCAGCCAGTTGTGTGACAAAGGCCATCAAATTCAGTTTCAAGAATCAAAATGCAGTATCTTAAAGGATGGTGCAGTCATATTTGAAGCCTACAGAGAAAGAAATTTGTATGTTCTATATCTCGATGAACTCAAGGATCAAGATGTGTGTTTGGCAGCTAGTAAAGATCAATCAACTGAGTTGTGGCACAGAAGATTGGGCCACTGCAGCTTGGATGGGTTGAACAAGCTCAGAAAGAGAAAACTAGTTGAAGGACTGCCAAAGGTAAATTTCAGATTGGATAGCATTTGCAGACCTTGTGCAAGAGGAAAGCACACCAAGAGCTCCTTCAAATCAAAGACTGTAGTAACCACCTCAAAGCCCTTAGAACTACTTCACATGGATTTATTTGGGCCAATGAGGACTACCAGTTTGGGAGGAAAGAATTTTGGATTTGTAATAGTTGATGATTATTCAAGATTCACTTGGGTATCCTTTTTAGAGCACAAAGATGACACATTTGAAAATTTTGTCAGCTTCAGTAAGAAAGTTCAGAAAGATCAGAAATTCTCAATTGTCTCTATTCGATCAGATCATGGTGGTGAGTTTCAGAATGAAAAGTTTACGAAGTTCTGTGATGATCAAGGAATTGAGCACAACTTCTCAGCTCCAAGGACACCTCAACAGAATGGAATTGCTGAGAGGAAAAACAGAACTCTTTTGGATATGGCAAGAACAATGTTGTCAGAATATGATCTGCCAAGATATTTCTGGGCCGAAGCTATCAACACTGCATGTTATATCATAAATAGAGTGATGATCAGGCCAATTCTGAAAAAGACTGCTTATGAACTCTACAAAGAAAAGAAGCCAAAGATTAGCCATTTCAGAATATTTGGATGTCCTTGCTTCATCCATAACAATGGAAAAAGGGACATTGGTAAGTTGGATGCCAAATCAGATGAAGGCATCTTCATGGGGTACTCTTCTAAACCCAAAGGTTATAGAGTTTTCAATAAACGTTCCTTATTGATTGAACAATCAGTACATGTTATTTTTGATGAATCTAACCCTTCCTTGAAAAAGGAAGAAATTAGTGACATTGATGATGCAGATGACTTGTCCGAAAAATTAAAGAATACTTCAATTAAGGACAAAGAGGATCCAACTCTGGAAGAACTGCAGCAAACAGAAATCCAACATGAAGATCTTCCAAAGGAATGGAGATATCAGAAAGATCACCCTCCTGAAAACATCATTGGTGATCCATCTGTAGGGGTAAGAACTAGAGGTAATGTAATTCCATGCGATTATTTAGCATTTGTTTCTCAAATAGAGCCTAAGACAGTCAATGAAGCTTTATCTGATGAATCTTGGATATTAGCCATGCAAGATGAACTAAATCAGTTCAAGAGAAACCAAGTATGGTCACTTGTTCCTAGACCATCCAATCATTCAGTTATTGGCACCAAGTGGGTGTTCAGAAATAAACTGGATGAGTCTGGAATAATCTTAAGGAACAAAGCCAGATTGGTGGCTCAAGGCTACTCCCAAGAGGAAGGCATAGATTTCGATGAAACTTATGCACCTGTAGCTAGACTTGAGGCCATTAGGATTTTACTTGCTTATGCATCTGCACTTGATTTAAAACTTTTTCAAATGGATGTCAAATCAGCCTTTTTAAATGGTTTCATCAAGGAGGAAGTTTATGTTGAACAACCTCCAGGTTTTGATGACACTGAATTTCCAAATCATGTATTTAAACTACATAAGGCTTTATATGGTTTAAAGCAAGCTCCTAGAGCCTGGTATGAAAGGCTCAGTACTTTCTTATTAAATCATGGTTTCACTAGAGGTAAAGTAGATAGTACATTATTTATAAAATCTAAGGTTAAACATATACTTCTTGTACAAATCTATGTAGATGATATTATTTTTGGATCTACTGATGAATCTCTTTGCAAGTACTTTGAAAAGCTTATGCAGGGAGAATTCGAAATGAGCTTGATGGGGGAGTTAAGCTACTTCCTTGGATTGCAAATCAAGCAAGGGAAGGATGGCACTCATATCTGTCAAGCAAAGTACACCAAAGAGCTGTTAAAGAAATTTGGATTTGAAGATGCAAAGCCATTATCAACTCCAATGAGCACATCAACCAGAATGGACAGTGATCAAAAAGGTAAAAAGGTAGATCAAAAGAATTATCGAGGTATGATAGGATCATTACTTTACTTAACTGCCAGTAGACCAGACATTTTGTTCAGTGTATGCATGTGTGCTAGATATCAGGCAGACCCTAGAGAGTCTCACTTAATTTCTGTAAAAAGAATATTTAGATATTTAGCTAGAACTCATGACTTAGGTCTCTGGTATCCTAGATCATGTGAAATAAAACTAATAGGATATTCAGATGCTGATTATGCTGGTTGCAAAGTAGATAGAAAGAGCACCAGTGGATGTTGTCAGTTTCTTGCAGGATGCTTAATATCATGGACATCCAAGAAACAAAATTCAGTAGCTCTATCAACAGCTGAGGCGGAATATGTTGCTGCTGGAAGTTGCTGTACACAACTTCTTTGGATAAAGCAACAACTTGAAGATTTCGGCATTCACATCAAATCAATTCCTCTATTGTGTGATAATACAAGTGCCATCAACCTCACCAAAAATCCAGTTCAACACTCAAGGACGAAGCACATTGAGGTAAGATACCATTTTATTCGAGACCATGTAGCTAGTGGTAATTTAGAAATTTCGTTTATAGATACAAATGGTCAATTGGCAGATATCTTCACAAAAGCCCTACCTGAAGAGAGATTTACATCTCTTAGAAGGGAACTAGGGATGTGCAATTTGTGAAAGAATTTCTGTGATTTTATTGACATATAAATTTTTCAGATTAAATGAAAGTTCTCTCTCCGTTAAAGTTAAGCAAAACTCAGTTATCTATATGCTTTGACCGCTTCTGTGTAGAAAGTTGTTTGACTTGTCAAACCTTTTTGTCGCTTTCTATCTTTACCGCCTTTGGCGCTCCTCCGTTCAATAAAGTAATATTATTTTATCCAAATCGCTCTGAGATCGACTCGTCTTCTACCTTTACCCTTTTTATCCTCTATCTGTTCACCCAAAGCCGATGCCCTAACGATTTTGGGATCGACTCTCTGCAACTTTCGAAGCCTTCTTCTCTTCCCGCGAAGAATTCCTTCGAGAACTTCCGTCCCTTCCATCATCCTCCCTTCCAGAATCTTTTCTTCTCTGCACCCATGGCCGCTCCGTTGATCTCCGGAAGTGTTGGGGGCTACAGTGCTGAGTATTTATCCCCAAGGGAGCAAGAAAGATTTACGTTTGTGAAGACGAAGATTTGCGGAAATAAGGCAGTGGATGTTCAGAATCTTGAGAAGAGTGGCATGGCCAGGCTAGTTGATACTCTAAGAAGATTGCAGTGGATGGATGTGGTCACCTTCAGTGAGGTAAGCTACCCGGACTTGGTAAAAGCCTTCTACATTTGTCTGAAGTCAGAAGCAGATGGGTCCCTTGTTTCCTCTGTCAAGGGCATCCAAATCAGAATAACCCATGAGCTTTTGCGTGATTTGTTTGGAGTGAAGACCTCTGGATTTAGTGGCATTCACTCTGTGAATGATGAAGTCAAAGGTCTCGGGATTATCGGTCCAGGATTTAAGTTAAAGGATGGGAAGCTTGATATTAATCAGATGTCCGCATTCAATAGATTGCTTCACTTTATAGTCTGCCAAATCTTAGTACCTCGTAGTGCTACCTTTTCTTCATGCACTAGGGCAGATTCGGACATAATGTTCTGGGCAATCCAGAACAAAGAGATAAACCTGGCCGCAGTGATGATTGAGCGAATGATGTTTGCACATGCTCAGTTATGGGAAACAAAGAGCAAGTTGAATGTTTCCCTTCCGTATGCTCATCTACTGACCAAGATTTTCAAGCACTTTGGAGTAGATTTGTCAGGTGCAGTAGCTGAAAAGATGGGCCAGTCAATAAGGTCCAGAAATCTAAAGAAAAGCGGTTTTTCAGTGCAAGAAGGAGTTTGGTCAAAGTCCTCTGTGGCTGAAGGAGAAGCAGTTATTGAAGATATTCCAGAAGCAGCAGCAGCAGAGCAAGCAGCAGCAGAAGAAGAAGAAGCAGTAGCAGCAGAGCAAGCAGCACAGAACAAGAACCTGTAGAATCAGCTGCAGTAGAAGTACCAGTTGTGGAATGCCAATCCGAAGCTCAAGTGGAAGTAGGTGCAGCTGGTGTGGCAGATTCCTTGCCCACCACCTTAGTCGCCTCTATTTTAAGAGAGGTATTGGACTCCATTCCCTCCATCTCAGTCTCTTCTAAGGCAGGTGGACCTGATGAAGAAGTTATGGCAGCAGGCCATACTGAAGTTCAGTCTGAATCGGTTGCAGATGTTGAGGTACAAGCAGGTACTCAACAAGATGTGGTCATGGAAGAAGCTCCTAGCCAAGGGGAGCAAAGTAGAGTTGATCCTGAAGTATCTGAATCCGTGGCAGAAGGCCACTTGGAGAAAGTTGTCTTGGAAAAAGCTCCTGCTCAGGGGGAGCATTTAAATATTGAAGTCCCTGCTCCCATTCAGGGGGAGCAAGCTGAGATTGAGAAGCCTGTGAATGAAGATATTCCTGAAAATGTTACACCTACTCAGGAAATCCCAGCTCCGCCAAGGTTGATGTTAGTGAAGGCCCAAGTGCAAATTAAATCTAGAGGAGCCTGTCTCTCAGCAAGGTAAGCAGAAAAGAGTTGTTCACAGGAGGTCAAGGAAGGGCCATAGAAAAGTGAAGTTGAAGCATGTTATGGCCTTGTTAAAAGCCCAAGGAGAGATCTTGGCATCAGTTCAGTCTAGCATCAAGGCATTGTTTCAATCAAGCTTCAACTTCCTCAGACGTATCTTCAATAAGAAATGCAATGAGGTATTTCAATAAAGAGATGTCTGATATGAAGAATTTGCTGGCTAATCTTTCAAGGTCTAGTGGTGTCCCTCCTGCACCCACTCAGAGCAGTCCAGCTGAAGTTCCAGGCCACCAGGGCCTCCAGCAGAAGTCTCTCGGCCAACAGGGCCACCAGTTCAAGGGTCAGGGCCATCAGGGCCATCAGTCGTGAGGTCACCCGGACCAGTGGCAGCCTCAGGGTCTTCAGGACCCTCTTCAGCAGTCAGAGAGAGTCAGGCCAAAGGGAAAGAGCCAGTGTCAGTCTCCAAGGCCCCTGATACTTCATCTCTTGCCACTCCAACCCTCTCACACCTTCATCTCCTTCTACTGCACCTCCTGCTCCACCAACACATAAAACATCCCATGCCTCGCACCCAACCTTCCTCATCCTCTACTTCATCTCAACCCTCCTTCTCTCCTACTCCAGCTCACATCTCAGCTCCATCCTCATTAACTCCTAAACCTTCACCTATTAAAATTCAAACATCTCCTCTTCAACCAACCTCTTCCTTTAATCCTAAACATTTTTTCTATCCTCCTACTCCTCCTAATTCTGTTATCTTTCCTCCAGATAAACCTCTGCCTCTTGGTGTCTTTGACACCAATGTTCCAGACAATTTTGAAAGGAACACCCTCCTCACCATTCTTTCCACAGCCTCTCACATTCACAGGACTGACCCTCCCAGTCCTGCCATGAAAAAGAGAAAAACCTCTCATCTCTAAGCACTCCTTCTGTTCCTCTATACCCTCCTTTATGGTACTCTCTTACCCTTGATCCTAAGAGAAGACCTATCTACAAAGAATACCTCCAGAAATGCATTCTTTCTACCATTTATGGTATTCCTTTTCTCAACCTATCCGAACACCTGGACATTGTTCTTCCTTTTACTCAGATATCCAAGCTTTCAAATCCAAAATCCTTGAGGGCACTGAGTTCAAGACTGAAGATCAGTGGGCAGCTATCAAAGGAAATAAGGCTCAGTATGAAAAATACCTGACTGCAAGGGCCGAATCCCTCACTCACAGAGCTCACCCACTCACCTTCTCTGAGTGGTTTATCATCCAGCACAAGAACTCTTGGGGATCCTTCATTTTGAAGGAAATTCGCATTGCCAGAGCTTTTCAGCTGTACAGTGACTTCTGTTACTTGAACAAAATTCCAGAAGTTCAGTTTTGCCAGTTCCATTCGCAGATTACTGTGCTGAAATCAGAAACCCCTCTCAACCTTCCTCTTAAAGTAGACTTTGTCTCGTTCAAGGTTGATTTTCCAGTTCTTCTGCCGAAGCTGCACTCTTTAGTGTTTGATTCAGATGCTGGGTCTCATGCTCTAGATATGTTTGCAAGACAGATGGGCAGGATGTCAGCCAAGCAGGGCAGATCTCCTTCCTTTTTGCGGTTCATCTTCAGAGAATACCACTCTGGCCGCATGTCTTCTCAGATCTTAGCTCCACTCATTTCTGAGTGTGAAAGACTCACCTCATCAGAATGGGAGCTTCTCTATCAGGCCTCTTATCAGCAATTGGAAGCTATCAATCAAGATCTAGTTAGTCAGAGGAAGCCTGCTCTTTCTGCAGAAGCTTTTATGGATCTAAACTCCATCGCACCCATACCAGAGATCTATGCTGTATGGGCATCTAGATATTCTGCTTTCTATGCCTTAAAGCAGGATCTGTTAAATCAAAAGATCCACTATCCCATTTCCTTGGACAGATTTCTCCATAGGGCCAGTTTTGGTAAGAGTACTTACTACAGATTCATTTGGACAAAACTCAGTATGGAGAATTCTTAGAGCAGCAAAGGCAACTCTACATTCAGAGGAACATCCCTTCCATGGGACCCTCCTTCTCAGTTGCCTCTGGCGTTTTTCTGCAAATTTTGAGGATCTTGAGATCAAGGCATGGGCTGTTGTCTCACAGCATGCCTCCTTGTTATCTCCTCTGTATTATCTTTCTCCATCCTAATATAAATCTTTCTCTCTTCTTTGTCTCACAGCTTATCTTTTTGCTTAATGACAAAATGGGGGAGACAACTAACGTAAATCTGAAAAACATATTTCATTTTTTTTGTATGATGTTTAGTATATTTTGTCATCATCAAAAAGGGGGAGATTGATGACCAAACTGTCCCCATAATAAATATTTCCATTTATTTATATATTAATTTTGATGATTAACAAAATAACACTAATGGATTACTTGAGCCTTGAGAACAGGAAATAAAAGAAAAATGAAAGTTCAAGACAATCTGGTAAGTCTCATCACTTCTATCCAAGTCTTTGTATCGACTTCTTTGATAAGCAGAACGATTTCCTCTTTGACCGGGAAACTCAAAACAAATCGATATCGCAACGACTCTCTGTCGTAACGATTTCTTTAGAACTCGCAACGACTCTCTGTCATAACGATTTCTTTAGACCTCGTAACGATTTCTTTAGAACTCGCAACGACTCTCTGTCGTAACGATTTCTTTAGACCTCGTAACGATTTCTTTAGACCTCGTAACGATTTCTTTAGAACTCGCAACGACTCTCTGTCGTAACGATTTCTTTAGACCTCGTAACGATTTCTTTAGAACTCGCAACGACTCTCTGTCGTAACGATTTCTTTAGACCTCGTAACGATTTCTTTAGACCTCGTAACGATTTCTTTAGAACTCGCAACGACTCTCTGTCATAACGATTTCTTTAGACCTCGTAACGATTTCTTTAGAACTCGCAACGACTCTCTGTCATAACGATTTCTTTAGACCTCGTAACGATTTCTTTAGACCTCGTAACGATTTCTTTAGAGTTCATAACGATTTCCTTACAACTTGATAGTCATAACGATTTCGTGTAACGATTTCCTTACAACTCGATAGTCATAACGATTTCTTGTAACGATTTCTTCAGAACTCGCAACGACCTGCTTGTTGTAACGACTTCATAAGTTATCACATCGATTTCCTTACAGTTCATAACGACTTGCTATAATTCATAACGATTTCATAAGTTATGAAGTCAGCAAGATTCTTTTTATCGAATTTCTTGATGCATCAGTATAATGCCTTTTAATAGCGTTGAAAAGTCAAAGTCATATCTTGTCCGTTGACTGCTATGCATTAAATGCTCTCTGATCGTATCTCCCATGCATGCAGACAATATCTTCCATTTCTATGCTACTCTGTCTACGTACTTTTTTAGACAGAAAGGAGCCTTGCTATATACTGCAATATCTGTTCCATCTCAACTAACAATAGACAGCAGTCTTAGCTGTCTTCTATTTATTGATGATATGCTTACAGATATCTGACAAGACTCATCTGGACAACGTTGGACACAAGATACAAAGTTCTATGACATCTCTTTGGCGTGTACACAAGGATAAAAGACTGACGATCAGAAGCTTCCTTTGTGACCAGTCTAACGTACACAAGGATAAGAGACAACGGACACTTCAACGTTCGAATTTGAATCAGCAGTTTAAATAGAAGACTCAAGACGGAAAAGAGTAGATTGGAGAAACAACGTTTGATTTTAGAAGAAGAAAAAATCCATCTCTTCGAGTCCTCAGAAGATTGAAACAAGAGCGAAGCTTCCACTCCAACCTTGTTCTTAGCTCTTAGCTCTCTGTGATCAAAAATAGTTTTTATTTGTGAGAGCTTGTGTAGTCCTTGGAGAGAAAAACCTTGTTAAATCTCTTTCTCTCTCGGGGCTTAGGAGCTTCAGTGTGTAGCTGGTCAAGCTAGAGTCTGAAGCCTGTTTCCACACCCTTTTCTTATTAGATTGTGTTCCCTTCTGGACGAAGGAAGACCTGGTGGTATCCAGGGTGGTTGTTGTTCCCTTCAGGCTGAAGGAAGACCAGTTGAGGCTGGGTGTAAGGATCCTTAAGGGGGATTGTACCCTTGGTAGTAAAATCCTGAGGTATTGCTCAGGGACTGGACGTAGGTCTCCTGTGGAGAGGAGTTCCGAACCAGGATAAAAATCCTTGTGTCTTGTGGATGTGTTTTTGTGTGATTGTTGTCTTGTTTGCTCTAACTCTAACCTTGTTATTAAGTTGTGCAATCCTTTAAGTAAACAGGTTTTAATCAGAGATCGAAGTTTTAATAACCCATTCACCCCCCCCTCTGGGCTAGCTAGCTGGGCAACACATGCTTGCATAAAATGCTAAAAATTCGATTCGGTAAATGAAAAGGCATGCAAGAAAGATTTGTGGTGATCAATCTAGGGTTGTATGATTTAGGGTAATCCTGTATTCTTAGATCATGCATATAACAGTAGTCTCTGTTCAGACAGTTAGTGGCAAAAATGCATGATGGTGTTAAACTCCATATTAACTTAAATTATGAATGGCATGCTAAATAGGTGTTTTTACTGTAAATTCCATTTAGCTCAGAAAAATCTGAAAAATGAATGTATGATCTTGAACCCGAAAATAGCATGTGGTTAAAATTTCAGGTCATTTGGACCAGTGTATAAGGAGTTATGTACTTTCCATGTGAAATGTAAAAATCTATGTATGTTATCGTAAGGTGGTTAGATATTGTTTAAACACAACTGATTGGTGAATTATTGTGTGTTAAACTCCTGAAATCTATAGTGTCCTGATAGGAAAACAGAGAATGTGCATGTGAGTGAGAAGGTAAATGAATTGAGAGTGACATGTGTCAAACTATGTGTAAAATCGGTAAAAATGTGTAAATGTGTAAATGTGCCAAGTGTGACATTGCTTCCACAGAGGGCAGTGGAACCATATCAGGGAAAAGTCCCCCTGAGAAGGTTCAATGTGTAAGTGACCCTAAGGGCATTAGGGGGAAATCCTGGAGGTGGACAAGTACCACTGGTTAGGGTGGAGACTTGTTCTCCCGGTCTGCGCAATCCAAGAGTCGCCATTGTAATGCCTAGATGGCGTCTATGTGTAATGTGATGTGTATATGTCCTTCTTGGTGGTTTGGACTATGTGTCACGGCACCTAAAATGTGAATGTGTAATGTGTAATGTGTATGTGTTCATGTGTTAATATGTAAGTGAACCATGTGAAATGTGTGTGTGTAAAGTGTAACCATGTGAATTGAAAACTTGTGTAAAGAAAATGTGAAACTAAAAATGTGAGAATATGACATTGAAATCCATGTGGGACCAATCTGAAACCATGTGAAATCAGTAAGTTCATGTTGTTATTACCATGTTATATGTGCAAAAATGTCTAGAATCCATGTTAGGGGTAATTGATGAGCACGTGTACAAAATAGCATGATTGGGTGTTCATGTGGTATGGTTTAAACAACATTGTAACTCTCATGTGTAGGTTTACAGCCATTAAACCATGTGAAACCAGCAACTTAAAGCATGCGAAAATGTCTATGTATGTACTTAAGAACATGTAAAACTCATGCTAGTTGTGTTTTCCTTTCATATATGCACAGTGTTCATGTTGGTAGCTCTCATGTCTTGGTTCTTTAAAGACAAAATTTCACGAGTAAATTGAATAGAGAGCATGTGATAGGTAAGTTTTATTCTTAGAAATCCGAAAGCATGATCCATGTATTAAATTGTAAAACTTTCATGATAGGTTGAAACTTTCAAATGACTAGTATGCCTTGTGTTGAAAATTTTAATGTGCATGTAGAAACCGCCATGACTTATATGTGTATGTTATGAGTAGTGTTGCTTGCTGAGTCTTTAGACTCACTCCTTGCTTCGGCGTACAGGTGTAGTTGGTGACGTGGCACCGTTGGAGGAGACAGTGGAGACGGACTCCGAGCGTGGAGATTAGTCTTTGGAGTTCTTTGTGACTTGTGCATTTTATAGTATGTAATTTGAACATTGTATTAGAGTTATCATGAAAAGAATGTATAAGTGTGGACATTATGTATTTGAAATTTCAGCAGTTTAAATTATGTGAACTTTTAGCTCTTAATGTTAATTGCGAAATTCATGTATGTTTAATGTGGATGATGAATAAATGAGGACAGTTGTCTTTTACTTCCGCTACTCTGTTGTATATTCGCGTGTATCTCAGTTGTTTGTATCGTTTGGGTAATGTCCTACTGTGAGGACTCTCGCTATACCGACGTGGGTTGGTATAACTGTACCGGTATAATGAGGGCCGTCATAGTTGGAGACCAAGAGATGAAATGTGGGAAAGGAATGTTCAGAAATGATCAAAATAAATGAGGCAAAATGATATTGACATATGAGAGACATTATTGTGTTTTTGTTATTGTGCAACAAAGTTTAATCACAAAGACACACTCAACACAAAGAATAGCAAATTATAATGAGCAGAATGTGGTTAAAATAATGATGCAAATGTGAAATAAAGTGACCTAAATGAGTGAGCAGAAGTATTTAACAAGGATGTTAGCAGCTTTAAGTTTAACACAATGTAAAATAATAAGTCTAAACTCAGTAAACATGAGCTTTGTTAGGATCTTAAGCTTTTCCATCCTGTCATTTTGATTTTCTTTCATTTTTAACTGGGAAAGAATACAAGAATAAATTAGTTAAATCTCACTTTTCAGTGCAAGAGATCACATTGATCAGATGCAAGATCTCTTTATTACTCAGTGGTTTAACTTTCATTATCTTATACAGAGTTGAAAACTTTTATTTCCACTTTTTGACGCGAAACAAATCACTTATCAGGTGAAATGACCCGGTTACTCAGTGGTTCAAGAATTTGCATTGCTCTATTTGTATCTTTCCAGATTGACCATTTTTCTTTTGATATTTAGCAGGAATATGTTTGCTTTGACCAGAAAAGTCATGACTACAAATTTAGAAAATTATTCTTAACATGTGGTAAAAATAAAGGTTAAACATACACATGTGAAATATTAAAGCCACTCATGTGCCTACAAGTGTTTTGCACGTCATTTTAAATACATTCAATATTAAGAGTGCATGACCTTGAAATGATACTGAATCTTTGAAATTAAACTAAATGCACAATGATTTTAGTTTCAATCTTTTAATTCTCTCATAAGAAAATAGCACATGGACTCAAAAATTCTGATGAGTTTGAGGTTCAAAATAGACAAGTAAGGTCAAGGAATGTAACAATGACTTCCCCCTTTCATGTAACTCCCCCTCACAAGGTGAACATGAAGATTATAGGAGGAATAGGAATGGAATGACATGAAGGCAGAATGAACATGAATGTTTTTATTGAAAGATAATGACTCCCCTCAACAATTGCATACAAGGCTCTTGATACTTGGTGGAGACATATACTCACACATAGTGAAAGTGTCCAGATAAGTCTGACTTGTCTTTCTTCAAATCACCATTTGATATACCAAGAATGTCAATGCAATGTGAGAGTGAGGAATTTAGTTGCATGAACATTTGTCAACAATTGATAAATCAGATATGAAAGAATATTTCTCTAGCATTTCACTCAAACATTATTTTGACTCACTTCCCCATAAGATATGCATGATATGAAATGATCATTTAAGCAATTCAGATATGTTCATTCAAAGTAGTTTGCACAGAAAGAATATGAACATGATCAAGCATGCATTAACAGGCAATTTATGAAGGAGAAAATTTTCAAAGACTTAAAATAAAGTTTTTGAGATTTTCATTTTTCTTGATGACCTTTATGCAGGGAAAGACTATTGATACTTGGCGGAGAATTTTTCTCACACATAATGATAGTTTCCAGACAAGTCTAACTTGTCCTTTCACATTTCACCATTTGATATACCACATAGTTACTGCAAAAGGTCAATTATTCTTTAGTTTTAGCATGAAATTCATTGCATTTTTCAAGAACATTTTTGCACTTTTTCAAATTTACTCCCCCTTAATATGTGCAAGGAATGAAAAAGCTAGTAAGCAATTCACACATGATTATGCACACCATTAGCTTTAAGCATAACATGACCTTTGGTACTTGGCGGAGTATTTTACTCACGCATAATGAAAGTTTCCAAACAAGCATAACTTGTTTTTCCACATGTCATCATTTGATATACCAAAAAGTCAAATCTGTTGATATGCACACAGAATCATGAGCACAGTTAAGCAAGCATGATAACACAAAAAGGATTCCAATTGTTATGACACAAAAAGTTCATTGTTGGGAGTACCATTGAAACACATTTCTCATTTTTCAGATAAAATTAAACATTCATTTCAATTCAGCAATTCAAATTTGAAATGATAAAGAAGTTTTACCTGAAAGGACTTCAATGTTTTTCAAAGATTTTACCTGTGTTCTCCAATCATTTCTTACCATGCACAGCCAATATCTTGAATCCATTTACAATGTATGGCTGCAAGACTCCTCAGCTTGCTGATCAAGCTGGTTTTGGGACCCACACTTGCTTGGGTCCTGCAATGAATTCAATGTTAGAGTGCAATAGAGATTTTTGAATCCAAAATGATTTTATTTTGGTATAGATGCATTCTTTCATTGACAGAACTATGAACAGAATAGTTCTAAATTTTCTTTTGCCTGCTCAATGTGTAGCAACCTGGATTTTTATAATAATTAAAAATCGAATTATTTGAAAAAAAAAGCAATAAAAGAAAATAATGGAAGATTCACACAAAAAGGAATTAAACGAAACACATTAAATGAAAACAAGTAATGGGCTTATTAAATGGACCCATTAGAAATTTGTGGGTCAAAATAAGGAATTATAAAAGGGGAATAATAGGAAAATACCCTAAATTCGTAACTAGAATATTACTTAAATAGAAAAGAGTTATTTAATACATTAAATAGCTAGTTTCAGTCATAATAGAATTCCTAAACCTACCCTATATGATTTAGCACGAATTTAGATCTCATCCAAGTCTAAATAGGGTTGGAAAGCAAGGAAGGAAGGTTGGAGTTAGGAAATCTCGGAATTAAGAGGAATTAGAGTAATAGTAGGAATAGGAATACATACTTGCATAAATACACCTCTTAAACTCTCTTGGGCAACCCTAGCTCGTTGCCAAGAGTTGCTGGACGGGAAAAGAGGCTAAGGAGGAGAGGATTTCGTGGAGAGAAGAAGAGCTTGAAGCTTCTTCCCTTGTTCTTCAAGTTCTAGCCCTAGAAGACAAATCAAGTCAAAGGTAGGCATTCTCACAAGCATAAACCATGAAACTTTTTCTGTAGGTTCTCTACCCTCTTGAACGAAACCCCCAAGTTTCATATTTTTCCATCCATCCTATCTTTTGTTCTTAATTTTTGAAGAACTGCAAACATGATAACCCCGAGGTGTCATGTTTAATTCAAATCTCTATGAATACTTGATCCCATGCTACGAAAGTTTTACTGTAGATACTTCATGTTTTTAGGGATCATTTGCCCCTAAAAAGCCTAAATTCATTGAGCATGTTGCTCGAATTAAATCAGTCTTGCTCTCTATGTCATGTTCTATGTTACTCGTCCTTGTTCGTTCTCAAACCATGTTCAAACCATGCTCTCTCTCTAATTCCAATTTACTGTAAGTACTCTTACATGTCTAGTTTAATTTGCAACTGGTTTCATGAATTTTCGTTGACTATATAATTAGTTATGATTTTCTAAATGACCCTGTATTGAAATTTAAATATTCTGGTCCGCAATCCAATATCTGGTCTGACTTCTGTCAGAGTCAGGCGCAAACAACCAGAAGGCGACGCCTCGACATGTCGCTTTCTGGGGCCTGATTGCGACAGCCTCCCTGTCGCGACCAAGAAGAAGCGACAGGTGAGCCGTCGCGTTCTCAGTACCGATTTGCATGCCCTGTCGCGACCTGTGCAAGACCCTGTCGCGTTCTGCCTGGCCCATGTCGCCATCCTTACAGCCCTATGTCGCCTTCATAAGAATTTTGAGAAAAACCCATGAAAAATATTTTGTCGTTTTCTAAATAATCATTACGCCTTCTTACGGTTATACCCCCAGTAAAAACCCTACTTAAAAGGATGCTATATTGAATGATTTAAAATACATGTTCACGACTTATTTCTATCTATGATTTCTCTTGCACTTGCACACACTTGAACCATCCATTTATGGCTGAAATATTGCAGAAAATATCTCATAATGTGCCTGGTAATTTATTGAAATAAAGTACATTAATTGCCCTATTTTAAGGACTTGTATTCGTTTCTTGCATTGTTTATAATACCGATATCGACGCTCCACTGTCCTAGAATTCCTCTAGAACGTCGAGCACCTGTTTTATATACACACTTTTCTTGGCTTGTGGTGAACTCTCCGTCGGATATTCCTTTCGCCGGACTAGTGAACTCTTGCACAAGGCCTCCATAAGTCTCCTCTGATCATGGATTCCCACATGGTCGACGAGCCGGTTGTACCCTAATACCTATGATACCCTTTAGGGATCTATATGATCCAAACGGCTATTAGAGATTCACTCTCGTCTTAAATCACGCCGGACCTCTGAACTTGTGCATAACAAGGCCAGTGGTAGGGTCGTGAGTTCCACCTGACTGCCAACACCAAGTGCACGTGTTGTGCAACTGTTACTATCGCTTGATTACTCGACGTATTACGTGCAATGTCCACTGGCTCTCATCTATACTCTACTCGCTCACCTATTCACGTTCATTCTACTAGCTCATCTATTCATCTTGTGCTCTTATCTATTTCTTGGTACTCTATACTGGCCATTGACTGATTGTCTAAAGATAAACAATATAACCAATGCCTGGCAATATATAAAGGGCCCGATCTGGTCCTGGGATGTGCACCCGAAAGTGCTAGTGCCCATGGGAGTTAAATGATCAGAGTGTTTGGCATTACACTCAAGTGCTATCTATCTCGACTATCTATATGACAATCAAAACACAAAACGTGCTATACTTCTCGATGTCTAGAATGACAAACAAGTGCTATACTCGTCGTGCTATTACTATACTTGTGCTAGTTGTGCTATGGCCATCCTGCTATTCGTGCTATATTCGATACTTGTGCTATTTTGGAAACTATACTCGATCTCGTGCTATTGTGCTATCTTGTTACCTGTTGTGCTATCTCTTACTATATTTTGACTCTCTTGTACCTGCTATCTCTAGACACTCTGCCATTAAATGCGTTAATTATTTAAAGCCTGCTTGAGCCTGAGATTTAAGTCCTACTGGGCGTTATCGCTCACCCTACGTTATTTGATGTTGTGTTCTCAGGTGAGACCGAGGATGACACATACACTCACGAGGAAGGGAATGACCAAGAGTGAAGCCAGGAGTACCCTTGAGTCATTATGTTATCTTAGAGTTGTAGTTAGTTATTTCCTTCTGTTGCAATGTAATTGGGCCCTTTAGAATGGCTCTGATATTAGTGGTTGTAACTAGACATTTGGAAAATTATTAATGAGAAAGATTTACTTTAGTATTATTCAGTGTGCAATGGTTTGATGTCTAGTATACGCTCTATACCTTTTCTTGCAACTGCCTTCGCGCTCCGATATTCCGCGTTGGGGCGTGACACAATGCATCTATGTTTTCATGAAGTTTTCAATTTATATTCACATGGAGTTTCTAAGCATTTTCAACAAAATCATGATTCTTAGTTACATGTGAATGATGTGAAATTTTTGCAAGTAATTCAAGCTAACATCATCATGGAAGAAATGAAATAAACAAGCAATCATGTTTAAATGACAACCAATTTTTTTTATAAAAAAAAAATTAATGACTCTTACACGAGGAAGATCATGGTACTTGGCAGAGGTTATTCCTCACACATAATGATAGTTTCCAGACAAGCTTGACTTGTCCTTCCACAGTTCACCATTTGATATACCAATTGATCTTTGCATAAGAGTCCCAATTGATTTCAGTTTTTATTTAGCAGGGAATCTCTCAGAAGTATTTACCTGACAAGATTTTCATTTTCCTTCATTCTCTTCACTTACTTTCCTGTAGCCTTAGTCATGAAGCCTTCATTTTGAGATTGACTACAAGGATCCCTGCATCCAACATTCAAACAGCATATTTTAGAACCCAAACTTGTTTGGGTCCTAAGGATCTTCCATGAATTTGCAACAATGATTTTTTAATCCAAAAGGATTTGATATTGGGTGCATTTTTCTGAAGACTAGAAACACTGGAATCTTGGTTTCTAATCTTAGAACTATTGGTATAGAATGCACCACTGACATACTGAACATTTTGTTTTCTATTTTTAAGATTTTTATCATTGAGATTTTTAACATGGAATTCAGAAGAGATCTTTTGTGCAATAGTTCATTTTTCATGTACATAGAATTTCTGAGTGTTTTCAGCATGAACATGATCTTTATTCTTTTGTACATTGACATGAAACATGGGAGCATGCACAAGATTATCAATTCTATGCCAACATTCCCTAAAAGTATGCCCAAATTTATGACATGTGAAGCATTGGACTAATTTGGCATGTTTATTGAAATTTGATTTCTATTCCAGCAATGTTTGGCAAGATGACCAGGTTATTACAGTTAAAGCAAATGAGAGCATTTTTACCTGGTACTTACCTTGGCATGTGTGCATTTGCTGGAATCTTCTTTTCATGTGAGGAGGCTTACCATGAGGAGAAGGAGGTACCTTTTGGTAGCTCTTAGCATGATGTGAATTTGGAACTTGCCTTGGAGCTTTTTGGACTGATGGATGAAGTAGATGAATCTTCTTGACAGTAGCACTTTTCTTTTTCTCCATCTGTTTCTGAACAAGAACTTTCACTAGTTTTTCATTAGAATTAGCAGTGTTCTTGTTCGTAGCAGCTTTAACAAATGTTATTGTGGTTTTCTTTTCATTTTTCTTGGTTTTCACAGAAGTAAGACTTGTGTTTGTAGTGTTCTTCAATTCATGTTGAAACTTCTGTTTTTCAGCTTTTAATGCAACAACTTCTTTTTCTGAATTTTGAAGTTTATTTAGCATGACATCTAAACCATTTTTCATCTTGTTTTTTCATTTTCAAATTGAGTAATTTGTTTTTCCAAATCAGAAATTATATTACTTAAATTGCTACAATCAATGTTCAATGGTTTGTCATGCAACAAGCATTCAATCTTCCTTTTTAGATGATGATTTTCTTCAACAAGTTGCTTGCATCTCTCATTTATTTGATGATCATGAACCATGTTAGAAATCTGTTTGTTTAATTGATCATTATCAAATTTGAAGTTTTCATTGAGATCAATCAATTTTCCATTTCATTTTCCAGATCAATAACTTTTGATTTCAATAGCTCATGGTTTTCTTTCAATCCATTCAGTTTATTTTCACAGATTGGACTTCATCTTCCAAATTCTCTTTCTCAGAATTTAGTTTTTCAAATTCTCATTTTCTTCAGAAAATCTTTATCATTGTTCTGGAGCAATTCAAGTGTATTTGTCAAATTTTCAATTTCTTTATGGCAATGTTTTAAAGTCTTTTTCAAATATTTATTCTTAGTGTTCAGCTTTGCATTAAGATTTTGTATCTTCTCACAAAACTCAACCAATTCAGCATAAGACATGCCTTCATCTGCATCAGAATCAGAATTAGAATACATAGATGGGTCTTGAATTGATTTACCTGACCTGATAGACCCATTTGAACTCTTGTGTTCTGAAGAAGATGAAGAATGCTCTGAGCTCTTAGAATGTGCAGTGAGAGCCACAACTTTATGAATTGTTGATTTTCTGGATTCATGAATTTCTTTTGCTCCTTTTCTTTGTGCTTCATTTGGCAAACTTAATGAAAGTGAGACTGGTGATTTCTCTAAAATTATAATAGGAAATTCAAGCAAATTAAAGAGATTTGCCATTATATCAAAACTCAAAAGACTATTAGATCTAATCACAGTGAATCAATGTAACAAGGAATTAGATCTAACAATTAGAGTGGTTAACCCGCTCTAATACCAAATGTATGAATCAGAGCGATCAAGCACACAAAGACAGTGAAAGATCAAGCAAACAGTTCACGCAATTAACACAGAGATCAAACAGAAGCAATCAAATCAGATCAGTAATAGACATTAACCCGCTCTGATACCAATTGTTAGGAACGGATGGGTGGAAGGATCAGATCTAGAAGGGGGGGTTGAATAGATCTAACACCAATTAATGCGGAAGCTTAAGCAATTCAAAATTACTTCGAATCAGAGATCAAATCACCCAAACAATTTACTGATCTGAAGTGTGATTAGAGTATGTGAGCAAATTAATTAGAAGTGTGAACGAAATCCCTATGCATGCATCTAGCGAGATACAAAGGCAAACCACAATTCAAACCAATGCACAGAAGATTTTAGGTGGTTCGGAAATCACCTCCAGTGACTCCTACGTCCACCCTCACACAGTGAGGCCACACTACTCAAAACCTTGAGTACAACTCACACAGGAGCACGACGAATCAAAACACCTTGAGCACGACGACTCAAGAAACACCTGGAGCACGACGACTCCAAACTGAGCACGAAGGCTCAAATAACAACCGGAGTACGACGACTCCAAATTGAGCACGACGGCTCAAACCGCACAGTGAGTGCGACGACTCACAAACCAGAGCTCGACGGCTCACAGTACAAAAGCTAGATCAAACACAAAAGAGATCAGATCCTCTAGCAATGATCTGATTCAAAATAGATTCGTACACAGAAATTTGTGTAGAACTTCATGCACAAATCTCACAGACGAAATAAGGAAGAACAAACTCTGAGATGAGGGAAATGGATGTAGAAAGAGTGTTCTTCGATGAAGAGGCCTTGCAGAGACTTCAATTGAGGAGGCTTGAGGGAAATCGATGGAGATTCTCCTCAATTGGCGATGCTCTGCTTTGATGGCATCTGAAATGCCAGAAATCCTTCTTCTCCTGAGCCTCTTCAGTTGGATCTGCTCCCTTGCCTTGCACAGCAACCTTCTCTCCAGAGATTCCCCTTGATTCCCTTGTCCTTCCCCTTGAAAGGATGGCTTGCAGCTTCTGGAGATGGAGACAGATCTGGAGAACCCCCTTTGGCCGCCAAAAGGCTTCTTCAAGTAGTGTATGGGCTCTCTTACCTTTGGGGTTCAAGGAGCATGGGTATTTATAGCCCCATATGTCCATAAAGTGCCTTGGGGTGCATGGGCACGGAACCCTAGGTCAAATCCCCTAAATCCCAAGCAGCCACGTGTACAGAGAAATTCATGTTTTTTAGTTTCAGCCGGAGTGTGTCGACCTGCCCTAATCTAGTGTCGACCTGCTGTCCCAGTCAGGCAAACTGGTCTGCTGGAAACTGGGTCTAGTGTCGACCTGCCCTGATCTAGTGTCGACCTACTTTGATCTAGTGTCGACCTACTTTGATCTAGTGTCGACCTGCTTTGATCTAGTGTCGACCTGATGTCCCAGTCAGGCAAACTGATCTGCTGGAAACTGGGTCTAGTGTCGACCTGACTTGATCTAGTGCCGACACTGCCAAGACAAAAATGTGTGAACCTGAAAATATAAAGTGTAAATAATTAATACAAGATATTATCATTAAAATATGAGATATAAACATCAAAAACATGTTGTCTAAGCATTATTGTGATATGTATAAAATGTATAACATGTTCAATATATCATCATCAAAATCACAATATGTCATTATTAAAATCACAATATGTCATCATTAAAATCACAACATGTCATCATTAAAATCACAACATGTCATCATTAAAATCACAACATGTCATCATTAAAATCACAACATGTCATCATTAAAATCATAATATCCAATATGTCATCATCAAAATCAAAGTATGAGTGATGTTCATTGGTCATCATTAAAATACAACTTAGGAAATTCCAAAACACACTCAACCCAACAACATCTGGTAAATTAAGTGAAATAAATGACTAAATCTCCCTATTTAATTATATACTTTTTTCGTTTTATATGCGCATTTTGTACACCGTTACCATTTCCCTCGGCCTTCGAGCACTCGAGGCACGACGGACCCGATTTCTATACACTTCCTCTTGACTTGGACCACCTCTCCATCGGGAATACTCTCGACTGGGCCAGGGACTCCTTGTCAAGGCCTCTGTAAGTCTTCTTGGCTTTGGCGTACGTCCATTGCCGACGAGCTGGTTGTACCCTAAAACCCATTACACCTTAGGGATCAGTATGATCCATGGCCTTAGTGTTCTTTCCTTATCTTTTGATCACGCAAGACCATCTAGCCTGTGTACACAGACGGCTAGTGAGCGGTGGTGACTTCTACCAGATTACTGGCCCGTGGTGGTGTGCCATGCAACCGTACTATCGATGTTTAACGTGATTTTACAATAATACCCCTATCTCATATACTCTCTATATCCTCTCATCTGTTCACGTTCTCTCTACGCTCTCATCTATCTCATCTAGTACTCTCTTATCTCTTCGTGGTACTCTATTGGCCATTCTTGTGATTGTCTAAGATAAAGAAATGACTAATGCCAGCGCAATGGGGCCCGATCAGGTCCTGGGAGGAGCGTCCGAAAAGTGCCAGTGCCCATGGGAGTTAAAATGATCAAGGATGTGTTGCGGCATGCATCCAGTGCCAACATACTATCAAGATTAATCAATGACAATCAAAGTACTAGCTATACCAGTACACTTATTATCGTTACTAGAGCACATTGTGCAATTTACATGATATATCGTTACATGGCCATTCTATTATCATTCTTGTTGAACTATTTTCCTTGTGTCAGATGCTATTGTTATCTCGTTATCATTACTTGATCTACATGACTCTTCTCTCTAGTTAACCTACCATTAAGACATTAATTATTTAAACCATGCTTGTGTTCATGAGATATTAAGTCCTACTGGGCGTTATTCGCTCATCCTGTGTTTTTATTTAATATGTTTCCGGTGAGTTTGACGATGACCACACTCAAGAGGACGGGACTGAGGACGATGCTCAGGAGTGACCCTATTTCAGCAGCCATAGCTTTAGTAGTTAGTATAGAATGAGTCAGATAGTTATGATGTATTACTTTAGATTTTCAATAAAGTGCTATGGGCCCTAGTTTTGGCTCTGACACGTTGATGTAATAGTTAGTTCATGAAGTTGATGAGATATTAGTGAATGTAATGAAGTTTGGTGGATTATTAATGAAATTTGAGTTTATTTGGTATTATTCTATTTGTGCAATGGGTTACATTTATTTCTCACTCTATACTATTTAATAACTATAATTCCGCTCTGACATTCTGCGTCGGGGCGTTACAGTTTCATGGTATCAGAGCCTAGGTTATTCTTAAGTATAGGATGATCTAGATTTGACCTGACTTGACTTAGAGTCTAAGTTCCATACCTATGTGAGATGGGTAGAACCATGGGTAATAAGATAAATGAACTCACACACGCACAACCTTAGTGAAAACTTATTTTCTTATAAGTACATTTTTTTGAAGGAACTTAAACCACAACAATGGCAGCGGAGCGTGCACAACTCTGTGATATGCAGCAGACTATTCAGCAGCTTACTCAAGCCTTACTTGAAGCGGCTGGAGCCAACAATAACAACAATAACAATCAAGGAGCTGGTGAATTACATCGGAACTTCCGCAACCTAAATCCGCCTCGATTCAGCGAAACCACAGACCCTGATGAGGCAGAGAACTGGCTCAAGGAGACTGAGCGCATATTCCGCGTTATGCAATGCGCAGATGGCGATAAGCTACTGTTGGCAACATTCCAGCTTGAAAGGGATGCCCGTGCATGGTGGGAGTCCATTGAAGCTACAAGGGCTGATGCACAATTCACATGGAATGATTTCAAGAAGCATTTCAACTCCAAATATTTTTCAGAAAGAGTTCAAGAAAGGAAAGCCGCTGAGTTCGCCGCTCTGAAACAGAGGAACCTAACTGTTGCAGAATATGAGGCACAGTTCTCCCGATTGGCTCGCTACGCCAATCATCTGGTTAGCACTGAGAGGATGAAGGTGAAGAGATTCCTCAACGGGCTCAGACCCGCATATATCACTCAACTAGTACCATTTGACATTCAGACCTATCCGGAGATGGTCAAGCGAGCACAATGCCTGGAGGATGCGACTGAACTCACTGAGCGCATCAAGGGCAGAATGTTCAAGAAAGAGCAAACTTCCGGAGCACCGAGCAAGCCTACTAATGGCAAGAAAAGGCTGTTAAGTATCACTGATGGGCCAAGCCAGGAGCGAAAGTCCAAAGTCCCTACTCCTACTACCCCAAACAACAAGCCCAGATGCAAACACTGTGACAAGCTGGGCCATACCACAGAAGAGTGCTGGAGGAAGGCAGGTGCATGCCTTCATTGTGGGAGCAGAGAGCATTGGATTCCAGAGTACCCATTGCTGAAAGAAAATGAAAAGCGTCCTATGGGACAGAAGAAGCCAGGCCGACTGCAGGCCCTGCAAGAAGTGGACACCACCGAGGAAGGTGGAGTGGTGGAAGGTACACTACCAGTCTTTTCTCAATCAACATTTGTTTTGTTTGATACTGGCGCCACACATTCGTTCATATCACAAGCATTTGCTGATACATTAAATGAAAAACATGTATCTATGCAATTTGAATTACCTGTCACAACACCACTAGGAGAAAAGGCTCCATTGAATAAATATTATCCATTAGCTGATGTTAAGATTGGTGAACTCAATCTAAGAGCTGACTTGATCTGTATGCCCATGGAGAGCTACGACGTTATTCTGGGAACCGACTGGCTATCTACGTATGAGGCTATCGTGGATTGTAGAAGAGGGAAAATTTCCTTTAGTGAATTCCCTAAGTTGACCTTCACGGGATGTAGACACAAGAGACACTTGTCTCTCGTCTCTGCCATCAAAGCACAGAACATGATAAGGAAAGGAAGTGTAGCATTTCTTGCTGCAATTGTGGTTGAAAAGAAAGCAATAAAAATATTAGACATTCATATAGTACAAGAATATCCCGACGTGTTTCCCGATTAGCTGCCAGGCATTCCACCCGAGAGAGATGTGAATTTCTCAATTGATCTCGTACCTGAAGCTACACCAGTTTCACGGCAACCCTACAGGATGTCCCCTGCTGAATTGAAAGAATTGAAAGAGCAACTGATGGAACTTCTAGAAAAAGGGATTTATCAGGCCGAGTACTTCTCCTTGGGGAGCACCAGTGCTGTTCGTCAAGAAGAAGGACGGATCTATGAGGTTATGTATCGATTACAGGCAGTTGAACAATCTCACCATCAAGAACAAGTACCCTCTGCCTCGTGTCGATGAATTATTTGATCAGATATCAGGAGCAAAGTATTTTTCTAAGATTGACCTTAGATCGGGATATCATCAGATGAGGATTAAAGATGTAGATATTTACAAGACGGCTTTCAGGAGCAGGTACGGTCATTATGAATATTTAGCCATGCCTTTTGGACTAACCAATGCTCCTGCAACTTTCATGCAACTAATGAACAGCATCTATCAGCCCTACCTCAACAAGTTCGTCGTGGTCTTTATCGATGATATTCTCATATATTCCAAGACCAAGGAAGAGCATGAGGAGCATCTGAGGATTGCTCTGCAGATTTTGCGGGACAACAAGCTCTACGCCAAATTCAGCAAGTGTGAATTCTGGCTCGTGGAGGTGTCATTCCTAGGCCATGTTATTTCCAAGGATGGTATCGCTGTCAATCCTTCCAAGGTAGAAGTCGTGCTCAACTGGGAAAGGCCGACTAATGTCACAGAATCAGGAGCTTTCTTGGACTGGATGGATATTACAGACGGTTCATAAAAGACTTCTAAAAGATAGTTGTACCTCTTACGCGTCTCACGCGGAAAGAGAACCTATATGTCTGGAGCAAGTGTTGCGAGAAGAGCTTCTAGACCCTAAAGCAGTTGTTGACTTCTGCACCTGTCCTAGCGTTACCAGTCGAAGGCGCAGGATTCTCAGTCTACACTGATGCATCTAGAGTCGGTCTAGGCTGTGTACTAATGCAGAACGAGAAGGTGATTGCTTATTCTTCAAGACAATTGAAGCCACATGAAGTCAATTATCCTGTCCATGACTTAGAATTAGCTGCGGTAGTTTTTGCACTCAAAATCTGGAGGCATTACCTATATGGGGAGCAATTTATTGTATACTCCGACCACAAGGGTTTAAAGTATTTATTTTCTCAGAAGGAGCTCAATATGTGACAACGGAGATGGCTGGAGTACTTGAAAGACTTTGATTTCAACATTCAATATCACCCAAGCAAAGGTAATGCAGTAGCTGATGCACACAGTAGAAAGCCAGTAGCTTTTTTATCTTGTCTAGTCATGGGCGAGATGCAATTGTTAGAACAATTTACCAGTTTGGACCTGAACATTGAAAAGAGAAGTGATAAGATGATAGTGGCTAACCTTAGGGCACAACCCGACATATTTGTCGAGATCAGAGAGCAACAGGCTAATGATCCGTTTCTAATCCGAGTAAAGGAGACTATAGCTAACAAGCCAGATTTCTCCATCGCAGAAGATGGAAGAATATTATTCCAAGCAAGGACATGTGTGCCTGACAATGAAGAGCTGAAAAGGAAACTGATGGATGAAGCCCACAAGACCAAGTACACAACACATCCAAGCGCAACCAAGATGTACCAAGACATGAAAAGGTCATTTTGGTGGCCCAACATGAAGCGTGAGGTGGTTGAGCACGCCGCGCACTGCCTCACTTGCCAACATGTGAAAGCCGAGCACTGTCGTCCTGCGGGTGTACTTAGACCCCTGGACATACCCGAGTGGAAGTGGGAAAGCATCGGAATGGATTTCATCATGGGTTTACACTGAACTCGTGGTGGACTCGATGCTATCTGGGTCATTGTGGACCGTTTGACTAAGTCCGCACATTCCTTACAATTAAGAGTACATGGAGTGTGGATGTACTTGCAGCATTGTATGTAAAGGAGATCGTAAGATTGCATGGAGTCCCAGTATCCATTGTCTCAGACCGTGATCCCAGATTCGCTTCTAGATTCTGGAAGGGACTTCAGATAGCATTGGGTACTAAACTCAATTTCAGCACTGCTTTCCACCCACAGATAGATGGACAGACAGAAAGGACAAATCAGATTGTGGAAGATATGCTTCGTGCTTGCACTATAGATTTGAGGGATATTGGAATGAACAACTATCTTTGATTGAATTCGCCTACAACAACAGCTATCAGGCCAGCATTAAAATGGCACCGTTTGAAGCATTATATGGCAGAAGCTGCAGATCACCGGTGTGCTGGAATGAAGTAGGTGAACAGCAATGGCTGGGTCCAAACATGGTGCAAAGCACTAGTAGGGATATACAGATTATCAGAGACAGAATTAAAGTAGCTCAGTCCAGGCAGAAGAGCTATGCAGATAAGAGAAGGAGAGACTTAGAATTTCAAACTGGAGATCATGTATTGCTAAAAGTATCCCCGACCAGAGGATTCCAAAGATTTGGGATGAAAGGAAATTGAGACCAAGATTTATAGGTCCATTAGAAGTGTTGGATAGAGTTAGCGAGGTGGCGTACCGACTAGCACTACCTCCCCAGTTCTCAACAGTGCACAATGTGTTCCATGTGTCCATGCTGAGGAAATATGTGTATGATCTGTCACACGTAATCAGCTATGATGACATTATTTTGAATAAGGATATGACCTATGAAGAAAGGCCAGTGAAGATCTTGGACAAGAAGTTGCAATAGCTTCGGAATAGATCTATACCCCTGGTAAAGGTATTATGGAGAAACCATGAAGTCGAAGAGGCCACGTGGGAGCCCGAAGCATTAATGCGACGAAATTATCTGAAGTTATTCAGTAAGTCATTCTTCCTCCTACGATTCTATGAATTTGGGGACCAAATTCTTTTAAGAGGGGGAGGATGTAGCACCCTTGATTTTTAAAACCCAAATAAAATAAAATTGTTATTTTAATAAATGAAGAAAATAGATTAATTGAATAAAAGGGGAATAAATAGAATTAGAATGATTTAAATCAAAGCCCATTAAGTTAAGTTAGGATGGGTTGTGCTATTGGTCCAACCCTAAAAGAATGGGCCCAAAAGTGAAGAACCCAACATGGAATGAGAGGAAATTAAGTTAATTCAGAGTAAAAATAATAGAAAATGGAAAGGGGTTAAGATAAATACTAAATAACCCATATATATATATATATATATATATATATCCTAAAAATGAGTCCTATACTTACCCTAACCCTCTACCCACGAAATTAGATCTGTTCTCAGCCCTATTAGGAGGATAAATGAGAGAAAGTGGGAGATAATTATAGAAATTCAGATTTTTAATAGGAGGAAGGAGTTTTAGATAGAAAGGAATCTAATTGGCAATCAAAACACCCTAACTTGGCCCTAGAAACCCATAGACCTCAGTTGGAGCTCTGAGGAATGAGGAGGAGTTCTGGACGTGAGGAGCTTGGAGAAGAAGGATTGGAGCAAGGGATTTCATCTTATTTTGTCATCAAACCCTAGTTTTCTTACTCCGCAAAAAAGGTAGGCAATATCTCAAGCCAAATCCATGTAAAATTTACCTTAGGAAGACTTCATGTTCCCGAGTAAAAACCCTCTAGTTTTGCTCCATTTCAATCTCCCATGAGGAAGAATAAATTCTTTGAATCCCTGTTAGTTCCATGTACCCGACCCTTCATGTTTACTCTTAACCTCAGGCATACATGATCCCATGTCATGAGAAAATTCTCATAAAATACTACATCATGTTAGCTTTCAAACGCCCTTGGTTTGCCTAAATTTCATCATGTATCCATCTCTAATTAATTCATTGAACCTTGACAGCACTTGTTTAGGTCATCGATATGTAACTTGATCAAAGCATGACTAAATCTTGTCTATTTTGAAATTAATTGCGCATGTCAATAGATCTATGTGTCTACTTTCATTTAAAACTGATTTCATGCTTTTTGGATCACCGTGCGATTTTATACTGAATTTAGAATGACCCTATGTCAAGAAGGGTTCACCCAGGGAAAATGGGTAAAAAGGCCGGACTCCTCTGTTATCGCGGCGGCGCGACCCGCCACGATACCAGAGGAATCACGGCCAGCGGCTGAGACACGTTAAGAATGCGGCGGCCTAAGCCGCCGTGATTCCTGGCACGGACCGGGCCGGGCCGGTCGGTCCTCGGACCGCGATCGAGCCACCCGTCGCGACTTGAATCGCAACGGGTAGGCCCGACGCGATTCAAGGATTTCGGCCAGAAACTTTAATTAAGTATATACCCCTGTTGTTTAGGCCTATTACCCCTTAATTAGCCATGATTAAACCATGTTATAGTTAATTCGACTTGTTACATTAATAAATGGCACTAATGAGATAAATTTAATTATTTAAAAGCTATTCTCACGAATTATCATAGTCTCATGATTTCTTTACACTTACACACACATAACATTATTATTTGCCATTTGACCCTAATAATTTATGCAATAATACATCTAGTAAATTAAGTGAAATAAATGACTAAATCTCCCTATTTAATTATACACTTAATTTCGTTTTATATGCGCGTTTTGTACACCGTTACCGTTTCCCTCGACCTTCGAGCACTCGAGGCACGACGGACCCGATTTCTATACATTTCCTCTTGACTTGGACCACCTCTCCATCGGGAATACTCTCGACTGGGCCAGGGACTCCTTGTCAAGGCCTCCATAAGTCTTCTTGGCTTTGGCATACGTCTGTTGCCGACGAGCTGGTTGTACCCTAAAACCCGTTACACCTTAGGGATCAGTACGATCCATGGCCTTAGTGTTCTTTCCTTATCTTTTGATCATGCCGGACCATCTAGCCTATGTACACAGCACGGCTAGTGGGCGGTGGTGACTTCTACCAGATTGCCGGCCCGCGGTGGTGTGCCGTGCAACCATACTATCGATGTTTAACATGATTTTATGATAATACCCTATCACATATGCTCTCTATATCCTCTTATATGTTCACGTTCTCTCTATGCTCTTATCTATCTCGTCTAGTACTCTCTTATCTCTTCTTGGTACTCTATTGGCCATTCTTGTGATTGTTTAAGATAAAAAAATGACTAATGCCAGCGCAATGGGGCCCGATCAGGTCCTAGGAGAGAGCGCCCGAAAAGTGCCAGTGCCTATAGGAGTTAAAATGATCAAGGATGTGTTACGGCATGCATCTAGTGCCAACATACTATCAAGATTAATCAATGACAATCAAAGTACTAGCTATACCAGTACACTTGTTATTGTTACTAGAGCACATTGTGCAATTTACATGATATATCGTTACATGGCCATTCTATTATCATTCTCGTTGAACTATTTTCCACGTGCCAGATGCTATTGTTATCTCGTTATCATTACTTGAACTACATGACTCTTCTCTCTAGTTAACCTGCCATTAAGACATTAATTATTTAAACCATGCTTGTGTTCATGAGATATTAAGTCCTACTGGGCGTTATTCGCTCATCCTGCATTTTTATTAATATGTTTCAGGTGAGTTTGACGATGACCACACTCAAGAGGATGAGATTGAGGATGATGCTCAGGAGTGACCCTATTTCAGCAACCATAGCTTTAGTAGTTAGTATAGAATGAGTCAGATAGTTATGATGTATTAGTTTGGATTTTCAATAAAGTGCTCTGGGCCCTAGTTTTGGCTCTGACACGTTGATGTAATAGTTAGTTCATGAAGTTGATGAGATATTAGTGAATGTAATAAAGTTTGGTGGATTATTAATGAAATTTGAGTTTATTTGGTATTATTCCATTTGTGCAATGTGTTGCATTTATTTCTCGCACTGTACTATTTAATAACTATAATTCCGCTCTGATATTCCGCGTCGGGGTGTTACACTCCAGCTCCTGCTCCCCACTCTGGACCTCTCTTCCCTCGAGACTACGCTCATCTCCCACTGTCTAGCTTGGCGATCTCCCTCGCCCTCTCCCTCAATGCATGCTGAGCGCCGAGGGGGCTCAAAAAAAAAAAAAAACGCCAAATTCACAATGGCTGACTCCGTCGTCTTCATCGAGGAAACCTCTTTCCTCGCCTCCGAGTGTGCCCCGACCTACGGGCCCCCTCCCTTCGGTCCCATGACCGACCTCTTGTTTCCCTCCACGTAGGGACCTCCACTCCCCTCCACGAAGGGGATCTTTACTGCTTTCCCTCCTCCTCCTCCTTCCCCCATGCAGGGAAGTTCTTTTACTGCTTTAAATCCTTCTCCATCTTCTCCCACGTAGGATTCTTTTACTGCTTTTCCTACTCCTCCACCCCCTACTGTAGATTCTAGTAGTTACAGTGCGAGTCTAGGCCAGGGTAGCAATAAATTAGGGGTAGTCTCTGAGAAGAAATCCAAGGGTCGGAGGGTTCCACACCGATTCCTCGCTGATCAAGCCTGTAGATGCAAGGTGTGTCTAGTAGTTCCAGAATTCATAGAGGAGCCTTTGCAGTTGTCGGATATAGAATATGAGCAGCCACTGTGCTTGATTGATGATGGGTTCGGACTCTGTGAGATCATGGATGATGACGACCCAATTGAGGAAGGTGATGAAGAATTCGAGGACGAGGCTGATGCATTCACAAGCGGGCTGAAAAGATTTGATGAGCCGTCAGCCTCCAAAGAAGAAACCACCAAGGAAATCAATTTAGGAACCGAAGAAAACCCTAGGACCGTCCTCATAAGCAGTAATCTGTCACCAGCTGAAGAGGAGGCAATCATTGAGATTCTCAAAGAATACAAGGACACATTTGCGTGGAGCTATGAGGATATGCCAGGCTTGGACACTGCGCTTGTTGAACACCGTCATACCCTTAAGTCGGGGTCCATTGCCATTAAGCAGTGGTTGAGGCGTTTCCACCCACAAATGGCTTTGAAAATGAAAGATGAGGTCGATAAGCTCCACAAAGCTAAATTCATTAGAGTCGTGTTATATCCGAATTGGGTGGCAAACATTGTCCCGGTTATGAAGAAGGATGGAAGAGTTAGAATTTGTATTGATTTTCGGGACCTCAACCGCACGTCCAAAGGATGATTTCCCATTGCCTCATCTCGATGTGCTCATAGACAATACGGTTGGGTATGAAACCCTCTTCTTCATGGATGGCTTCTCATGGTATAACCAAATTAAGCTGGCTGAGGAAGACTAGGAGAAGACCTCGTTCACTACACCATGGGGAACCTATTGCTATGTGGTCATGCCGTTTGGACTTAAGAATGCTGGAGCTACTTATCAAAGAGCTATGATGGCTATCTTTCATGACATGATCCATATCATTATTGAGGTGTATGTGGATGACTTGGTAGTGAAATCAAAGACGATGGTTGAGCATCCTGGGTGTCACGCCCCTCCAATTTAGCAGTGGAACAATCAGTTGAGTACATCAGAGTATCTAATGAACAATAATAGGAACAAACTCTTTATTTCATTATAAAATCACTAAGACTATTACAACGACTAATTCGGAGTCAATACATAGGGCTCAATGACATCATTACATTGAAAAGAAATCTAAAACAATAACTACTAGACTCCAATTATGCTAGGGTAACTTCGTCATTTAACTCCAGGTCACTCATCACTCTGGTCCCGTCCCATTGGTACGTATAACGTCATGGTCCAACTTACCTGAGACACAATAACAAATAACGAAGGGTGAGCGATAACACCCAGTAGGACTTAAATCTCAATAGTCAAGCAGGCTTTAAATGATTAATGCTTTAAATGGTAGAGTAACTAATGATAGAGAGAGTCATGTAAAGTCGAGAAAGTAATAGCACAAGTAACATGGTTCAAATAACAGATGAATCAAGTATAGCATGATGATTAAAGTCAAGTCACGTAATAACAAGTAATGTCATTGTCAAGAAATAGCAAGCGACATGTATAGAAAGAAGAGAGATAGTAGTTGGTCATGTAAAGAGTAAATTGCACTTTGATTGATTTTCTTATCAATCGAAATAGTATAGCACTTTTGATTAACTTTCGTCAATCGAAATAGTAATGGCACTTTGGTTATCCGTAGATAGCCGAGAGAGAGTATAGCACTTTTATTGTCAAGAGACAACGAGAGAGTATAGCACTTTGAATGCGATCAAGTCGCGATAGCACGCAATAACTCAAGAGAGCGAGTATCAAGTAGAGCAAGTAGAGAGTACGACAGTAGTCACTCAATAACAGTTCAGTAACAGTCAGTGGCAGTACAATAACAGTGCAGTACGTCTGAATTAACAAACTAACAGTAATAGTGTAACAGTCAGATGTCTAGCTAATTCAGAACAGTCAGTCAGAACCGGTGCAATGCATAACACCGTCTATAGCCCCTACAGGTATTTTCGGGTGGCTCTCTGCCCTAGGACTAGATTGGAGCCCCTCGGACACTCTCCGTATCCTGAACAGTATGCATTTAAGTCAGTAGAGTCGCAAGACCCTTTTTAGCGCTAGACAGCCATGAACAGTACAAAATAGTAGAAGCCACAACAGCTCAAAGGTACCAAGAGAGCACGAGGTAGACGAGATAGTAGAGTGAACGAGAGTATAGAGATAGTAGATGAGATCTTATGGTCATTGCACATGAAACGTCGAGTAAGGAGCGATAGTAACAGTTGCACAACACGCGCGTACGGTGTTGGCAGTCAGGTGGAATTCACTACCTTTCTGCTGGCCATGTTATGCATAGGTCCAGAGGTCTGGCGTGATTCAAGATAAGAGAGAGAACAAACTAAGGCCGTATGGATCTTACTGATCCCTAGAGTGTATCATAGGTATTAGGGTATAATCAGCTCGTCGACCATGTGGGAATCCATGGACAGAGGAGACTACGGAGGCCTTGAACAAAGACTCACTAGTCCGGCAGAAGGAGTATCCGACGGAGAGTTCGTCCAAGTCAAGAGAGAGTGTGTATAAAGAAACAAGTGCCCGACGTTCTAGAGGAATTCTAGAACAGTGGAGCGTCGATACCGGTATTCCCAAATATCGCGAGAAAACGTAGACAAGTTCATTTAAAATAGGGAAATTAATATACATAATGAATTAAATTGCTAGATGTACACGTGAAATTTTTATGCCAAGTTAAGCCATATTGGATGCTTCAAAGTGGGTGCAAGTGTAATAGAAAATCATGGACAAGATAGATCATGTGATTAACTTAATTAATTAAAATATATTCAATAATTACAACTTCGTTTTTCTATGTACATGACAGTTAATAAGACATGGGGTGACTGTATAACAATAGATCTTGCAAAAAGGTGGGTTTCCTGTAAAAAGCCAGAACGCAACGCACCCTTGTAAGGGTCGCGACGGGTTCAGGCAGAACATGACAGGGCTTGTAAGGGTCGCGACGGGCTTGTCTGAACAGGCAGGCAGATCGCAATAGGGTCTCATGAGGACCACGACGGTTATTCGGTCAGGCGGCCAGAACGCGATAGGGTTTCTTGTCGCGATCAGATCGCGACAGGTACCTGTGTCACGATGGCTCTGAGAACGCGACCTATCGGGCCATCGCGTTTCCAGGTTCTGAACCTAAGTTCGAGCGGGAAAAGGACAGAGCCTCGGGTTGCGGGCCAACTTAACATGTTTTGACACTGGTTGCTTCAAAAATTCATAACTAATTGTATAGTCGATGAAAAATCATGAAACAAGTTGAAAATTAATCTAGACATACATGGGCACTTACAGTAAATAGGAATTTGAAATATATAAAGTTTCGACATGCTTTATTCAAGTCAAACATGGAGTACATGACACAGTGAGCAGTTGAATGAGAGAATTAATTCACGAAGTAGGGTGGATAAAAATTAGGGCTTTTAGGGGCAAAAGATGCCTAACATGCATCAGTATCTCCAATAAAATTTTGAGGTATGATATAGAGTATTCAAGAAGATATGAATTAAACATGAAGGTTCGGGGTCAAGAGAGTTGCAGAACTTCAAAATTCAATAAGAAAATATTGGCTCGATGGAAAATTATGAAACTTGAGGGTTTTGTTCTAGTTGCATGGAACAATCTACAGACGATATATTAGGATTTTAGCTTGTGAGAATGCCTACCTTTGGTCGATTTCCTCTTCTAGGGCTTGAACTTAAAGAACTCGCGTTGAAACTTTGATGAAGTCTTCTCCCCACGAATTCTCCTTCCTTGGCCTCTCCTCCAGGTCTAGCAAGCCCCAGCAACGTGTTAGGGCCGGCCATGGAAAGATTGGAGAGTATTTATCCTTGTTGGGTTGTTATTTCCTAATAGTACTCTAACTCCTATTTAATTCCGAATTTTCTCTTTTCCTAACCTCCTTCCAAGCTTTCCATTCCCATTTGGGTTAGAATGGGAGATAAATTTGTGGCCAACCTATTAGGTAGGTTTAGGAATCCAATTCTAACTCAAACTTCCTATTTAATACATTAAATACCCTTTTCTATTTAAGTAATAACTTAGTTACGAATTTAGGATATTTTCCTATTATTCTTTTTTAAAAATCCCTATTTTGGCCCAATAAATCTTTATATGGTCCATTTATCAAAGCCCATTATTATTGGAATTTATCTTTTGGATTTCCCTTGTTAATAGGGAATAATAGAGTTACGCTTTATTATATTTTTCTTACTTGATTTTATTCATGGACTATGAGAGGTCGTTGGTCCAATTCGATAATGGGTAATCTTTCATGATGTTGGAAGTCTCTCCGACATGTTATCTTAATTTATGGGCGTGTATTTTTCGTGTTAACGGTTTTTCCGACTTAGTTTCCAAATTTGATAATTAGTCCGTTGTGATGTACGCTTGGCCAATCGGATTTTTGTTGCACGAATTTCTTCGTGGAACACTTAGGGATAATCTTTGGGGTGATTTATAATTTTTACGAAATTTTTAGATGTGTTCTTGCACATACGATAGTGGTACGTATGTTTCTATTATTTGATTTATAGAAATTTATTATTTCGAATTTTTAAAATACTGAATTTTTCGGGTGCTACATCCTCCCCCACTTAAAAGAAATTTGGTCCCCAAATTCATATGATATGATACGACTACCAATTTACTCGGAATATTTCATTCCATCATCTCCCCCACTTAGGGTTTTGCTATCGTGAAAATAATATGAATTTAACTAAGGGTGTATGATGGTACCTTGTCCACCTTCATTGGCATGATTCATATCCACGAGGGCTTGTAATCGTCCTTGGTGTGGAGTTTGGTTCTTCTTTTTGGACAATCGATGACCCGATGTTGTGACTTCCACATCGCAAGCATCTGCCCAATTTCTTCCAACAGTTATCAATCTGATGCCCTGGTTTCTTACAAAATTTACAGAATTCCTTCCGCTTTACTTCCCTTTTTCTCTTGCTATTTGCTATCTATTGTATTTCTTCCTTTATTATCATTGGAATGAGTAGCACGTTCCCTTTTATCACCTTCTTCTTATGGATCTTTTAAGAAGTTCCATGGTGTCCTCTACTAATTGAGCTCTCAATACCATGACTGAATATACTTCAATGTCTAGTGGAGCCAACCTTTCCCGAACACAGGTCTCAACCCTTCTAAAAATCTCTGGCCTTCATCTTCTCCGTACTCACCAAAGTGTGGTGCATAGTCTTTCAAATTGCACTTCATATTCTGCTACCGACATCATTCGTTGTTTAAATTGGCGAATTCATTTGCCTTTTTCTCACGAATCCTCTCGGAAAAGTATTTGGTGTTGAAGAGTTCTAAAAATTTATCCCACTCTATGTTGATGTTGGGTAATTGTCGACTGGCAGCTTCCCACCAAGCTCTAGCATCGCGGTCCAATGGAAGGTTGCCAGAAGGACTTTCTCCTGCTCTGAGCATTGCATAACTAAAGATCGTTCCATCGCCTTCACCCCATTTTCAGCTTCATCGGGATCCGGAGTTCCATTAAACTAGGGGGATTTATTCGTTGAAAGTCCCATATAAGTCTCCTGCCCCATTTCTTGCTCCTGCTTGAATCACGTGTTAAGGGCTTGAGTTAACCCCTGTACAGTCTGTTGTAATTCGTGCATTTGTGCATGCTCGCCAGCCATCTCCTCTAGTTCCTGCGAGCAATAATACTTATTAATTCCTTCTTAAACTTAGGGTGCTTATACATATAGTTAAGCTCCTAGTCATAACCCCAAGCTTTACCCAATCTCTCACATAGGTATGGTGGTTGACTTAGGCACGGTCATGGCAGTTCACCTAGAACATCCCTAGACTTAAATATATCCTAATAAGGACATCCTAGGCTCTGATACCAACTGTCACGCCCCTCCAATTTAGCAGCGGAATAAATCGGAGGGAAACGTAAACCAAGTACATAGTAGCAAAAAATGTACAATCAGTTGATGAAGATACATCAACAATCTAATGAAAAAAACTCTTCATTTCATTATAAAATCACTAAGACTATTACAACACTAATTCAGAGCCAATACATAGGGCTCAATGACATCATTACATTGAAAAGAAATCTAAAGCATAACTACTAGACTCCAATGTGCTAGGGTAACTTCGTCATTTGACTCCAGGTCACTCATCACTCTGGTCCCGTCCCATTGGTACGTATAACGTCATGGTCCAACTTACCTGAGACACAATAACAAATAACGAAGGGTGAGCGATAACGCCCAGTAGGACTTAAATCTCAATAGTCAAGCAGGCTTTAAATGATTAATGCTTTAAATGGCAGAGTAACTAATGATAGAGAGAGTCATGTAAAGTCGAGAAAGTAATAGCACAAGTAACATGTTTCAAAACAGATGAATCAAGTATAGCACAATGATTAAAGTCAAGTCACACAATAACAAGTAAGTCATTATCAAGAAATAGCAAGCGACATGTATAGCAAGAAGAGAGATAGTAATTGGTCATGTAAAGAGTAAATTGCACTTTGATTGATTTCTTATCAATCGAAATAGTATAGCATTTTGATTAACTTTCGTCAATCGAAATAGTAATGGCACTTTGGTTATCCATAGATAGCCGAGAGAGAGTATAGCACTTTTATTGTCAAGAGACAACGAGAGAGTATAGCATTTTGAATGCGATCAAGTCGTGATTGCACGCAATAACTCAAGAGAGCGAGTATCAAGTAGAGCAAGTAGAGAGTACGACAGTAGTCGCTCAATAACAGTTCAGTAACAGTCAGTGGCAGTACAATAACAGTGCAGTACATCTGAATTAACAGACTAACAGTAACAGTGTAACAGTCAGATGTCTAGCTAATTCAGAATAGCCAGTCAGAACCGGTGCAATGCAGAATACCGTCTAAAGCCCCTGCAGATATTTTTGGGTGGCTCTCTGCCCCCAGGACTAGATTGGAGCCCCTCGGACACTCACTGTGCCCTGAACAGTATGCATTTAAGTCAGTAGAGTCGCAAGACCCTTTTTAGCGCTAGACAGTCATGAACAGTACAAAATAGTAGAAGCCACAACAGCTCAAAGGTACCAAGAGAGTACGAGATAGACGAGATAGTAGAGTGAACGAGAGTATAGAGACAGTAGATGAGATCTTATTGTCATCGCACATGAAACGTCGAGTAAGGAGCGATAGTAACAGTTGCACAACACACGCGTACGGTGCTGGCAGTCAGATGGAATTCACTACCTTTCCACTGGCCATGTTACGCACAGGTCCAGAGGTCTGGCGTGATTCAAGATAAGAGAGAGAACAAACTAAGGTCATATGGATCTTACTGATCCCTAGAGTGTATCATAGGTATTAGGGTACAACCAGCTCATCGACCATGTGGGAATCCATGGACAGAGGAGACTTACGGAGGCCTTGAACAAAGACTCACTAGTCCGGCAGGAGGAGTATCCGACGAGAGTTCGTCCAAGTCAAGAGAGAGTGTGTATATAGAAACAAGTGCCCGACGTTCTAGAGGAATTCTAGAACAGTGGAGCGTCGATAACGGTATTCCCAAAATATCGCGAGAAAATGTAGACAAGTTCATTTAAAATAGAGCAATTAATATACAAAATTGAATTAAATTGCTAGATGTTCACGTGGCAATTTTTATGCCAAGTTAAGCCATATTGGATGGTTCAAAGTGGGTGCAAGTGTAATAGAAAATCATGGACAAGATAGATCATGTGATTAACTTAATTAATTAAAATATATTCAATAATTACAACTTCGTTTTTCTATGTACATGATAGTTAATAAGACATGGGGGTGACTGTATAACAATATATCTTGCAAAAAGGTGGGTTTTCCTGTAAAAAGCCAGAACGCGACGCACCCTTGTAAGGGTCGCGACGGGGTTCAGGCAGAACGTGACAGGGCCTTGTAAGGGTCGCGACGGGCTTGTCTAAGCAGGCAGGCAGATCGCGATAGGGTCTCATGACGACCGCGACGGTTGTTCGGTCAGGCGACCAGAACGCGACAGGGTTCCCTGTCACAATTAGATCACGACAGGTACCTGTGTCGCGATGGCCCTGAGAACGCGACCTATCGGGCCGTCGCGTTCTCAGGTTCTGAACATGAGTTCGAGCAGAAAAAGGACAAAGCCTCGGGTTGCAGACCAACTTAACATATTTTGACACTAGTTGCTTCAAAAATTCATAACTAATTGTATAGTCAATGAAAAATCATGAAACAAGTTGAAATTGATATAGACATACATGAGCACTTACAGTAAATAGGAATTTGAAAATAGATAGAGTTTCGACATGCTTTATTCAAGTCAAACATGGAGTACATGACACAGTGAGAAGTTGAGATGAGAGAATTAATTCACAAAGTAGGGTGGATAAAAATTAGGGCTTTTAGGGGCAAAAGATGCCTAACATGCATCAGTATCTCCAATAAAAATTTTGAGGCATGATATAAAGTATTCAAGAAGATATGAATTAAACATGAAGGTTCGGGGTCAAGAGAGTTACAGAACTTCAAAATTCAATAAGAAAATATTGGCTTGATGGAAAATTATGAAACTTGAAGGTTTTGTTCCTGTTGCATGGAACAATCTACAGACGAAATATTAGGATTTTAGCTTGTGAGAATGCCTACCTTTGGTCGATTTCCTCTTCTGGGGCTAGAACTTAAAGAACTCGGGTTGAAGCTTTGATGAAGTCTTCTCCCCACGAATCTCCCTTTCTTGGCCTCTCCTCCAGGTTCAGCAAGCCCCAGCAATGTGTTAGGGCCGGCCATGGAAAGATTGGAGAGTATTTATGCTTGTTGGGTTGTTATTTCCTAATAGTACTCTAACTCCTGTTTAATTCCAAATTTCCTTTTTCCTAACCTCCTTCTAAGCTTTCCACATCCCATTTGGGTTAGGATAGGAGCTAAATTCGTGGCCAACCTATTAGGGTAGGTTTAGGAATCTAATTCTAACTCAAACTTCCTATTTAATGTATTAAATATCCCTTTTCTATTTAAGTAATAATTTAATTACGAATTTAAGATATTTTCCTATTATTCTTTTTTTTTAAGAATTCCTATTTGGCCCAATAAATCTTATATGGTCCATTTATCAAAGCCCATTAGTTATTGGAATTTATCTTTTGGATTTCCCTTGTTAATTAGGGAGTAATAGAGTTACGGCTTTTATTATATTTTTGTTGCTTGATTTTATTCATGGGCTATGAGTGGTCCATTGGTCCAATTCCGATAATGGGTAATCTTTTCATGATGTTGGAAATCTCTCCAACATGTTCTCTTAATTTATGGGCGTGTTATTTTTTTCCATGTTAACGGTTTTTCGACTTAGTTTCTAAATTTGGATAATTAGTCTCGTTGTGACGTACGCTTGGCAAATCGGATTTTGGTTGCACAAATTTCTTCATGGAACACTTAAGGATAATCTTTGGGGTGATTTATAATTTTTATGAAATTTTTAGATGTATTCTTGCACATACGATAGTGGTACGTATGTTTCTATTATTTTGATTTATAGAAATTTATTATTTCGAATTTTTAAAATACTGAATTTTCCGGGTTGCTACACTGGGGTTCTAACTAAGGTCCTGCAAAGGTCAAGGGAGTATCAGTTGAAGATGAACCCCAAGAAGTGTGTATTTGGTGTTTCATCGGGTAAGGTTTTAGGGTTCATTGTGAGCAAGAGGGGTACAGAAATTGATCCCAACAAGGCGAAGGTAATAAGAGAGATGCCCCCTCCCAAGAATCTGAAGAAAGTTTGAGGGTTAATCAGGAGGCTACAATTTATTCGCCAGTTCGTCTCCCAACATTCGCACAGGTGTAGACCCTTCTACGACCTCACCAAGCCAGGAGTCGAATTCCATTGGGATGAGAAGTGTCAGGCGGCCTTTGACGGACTTAAGGAATATTTGGCTAATCCCCCTGTCCTGAGGCCGCCGACTCCAGGCAAACCACTTATCCTTTATGTATCAGTCCTAAAGGACTCTGTAGGAGCTGTCCTTGTGCAAGTCAATGAAGAAAGCAAGGAGAGGGAAGCATACTACTTGTCAAAGCTTCTCAACCCCTGCGAGCAAAGGTACACGGCAATGGAGAAGACATGTGCCGCGCTCGTATGGGTAGTGCAGAAATTGAAGCACTACCTCCTTGCTCATGAAGTCCATCTAATCGCTCGCATGAATCCTATCAAGTTCCTTCTCGAAAAGTCTGTTCTAACTGATAGGCTAGCACGTTGGCAAAGCTTCCTCTCCCAGTTTGATATCACCTACATTCAGAAGAAGTCCATCAAAGGCTATGCCATAGCAGACCATCTCGCTCATCACCCTATTCCACGATTCGATCCTATGCGTTCGGAGTTTCCAGATGAAGAATTAATGTCCCTTAGCCAATCTTCGATGGAGCTTTGAATTCTCATGGAAAGGGTATCGGGATTGCTCTTCTATCACCTGAGGGTGTCACCATTCCACAAGCCTACAAATTAGAGTTCCCGGCTACCAACAACATCGCCGAATACGAAGCGTTGTTGGCTGGTTTGGATCTCGCCCACTTCTATGGTGTCACCCGTCTGCGAATTGTAGGTAATAGTCAACTGGTCTTGTGCCAAGTACTCACCAAATATCACACTCGTGATCCTAAGCTCAAGCCATATCAAGAACTCGCCTCAGCTTATGCCAAGCTATTCTCCAAGCTGATCTTTGTCCATGCCCCTCATCATCAGAATCTTCTAGCAGATGCTCTTGCCACCATCGCTTCAACTCTCAACATGTGCTATCCCGGGATTTTGACAGTATTCAAGTTGCACGACATAATACCCCTGCTGTTCAGGACCCGGTCTTTCTCTGGATCAAGGAAGAGATGTTGAAGAAATTGGAAAGGAAGGGTAAGATTGAAGTTATGTTATTGGAGCTAGAAGAGGAGTTGGAGGATGAGGAGAAGCCATGGTATTACGAGATAGCTAAGTACTGCAGGAATCAGACGCACCCTGAGGAAGCCACGGCTGAAGAAAAGAAAGCAATAAGGAGACAATCCCAGAAGTACACCCTGGTTGGAAACACACTCTATAGAAGGGGACTCATTGGAGTATTACTCAGATGTTTGGATGATGATGAAGTTTGGAAGGTGGTTAAGGAGGCTCATTCGGGTGTTTGTGGTGGCCATGTGAATGGTTAGATGCTTTCCAAGAAGATTCTTAAACAGGGCTTTTATTGGCCCACTCTAGAGGAGGATTGCTTTATCTTTGTCCGTCGGTGTGTCAAGTGCCAACTGCACGCCGACAAAATTCATTCTCCATCCTCTACACTCCACCCAATATCCTCCCCATGGCCTTTCGCTATGTGGGCTTTCGACATCATTGGTCCCCTTGACGATCCTAACTCCCAAAACAAAACTAAGTCATACATCCTCACTACAACGGAGTATTTACCAAGTGGGCAGAAGCCGAAGCATACACGGAAGTCAAGGCAATAACCGTTTGCAAGTTCATCATGAGAAACATCATCACTAGGTTTGTCATTCCAAGTACCATCATCACCGACAATGGACCTCAATTTATCTCTCAAGAACTACATGACCTCTGCAACAGGTATAAGATTGCATTGCATCATTCGTCTCCATACTATCCGCAAGGCAACGGCCAAGAAGAGGCCACAGACAAAACTTGACAAGGACTTGTCAATCGATGAGCGGCATGAATTGCTCCTAGCACAACTGGAACTCTTGGATGAGAAGCGTCTGGTCGTCGCAGAACACACAAGATCATACCAGAATAGACTCACTCATTTTCACCAAAAGAAAGTAATTGAGAGGAAATTCAAAGTCGGTGAAATAGTGGTTAAAAGAATTTTTATAAAACTCGGTGGTCCCCGTTCCAAACTCTAACCAAACTGGGAAGGGCCGTACGTAATCAAAGAGGCATATCCAGGCAACACGTACAGGTTAGTGAACGCGGAGGGTGAGGAGCTTTCTTATCCTTGGAATGGGCTACATCTTAAGAAGTACTACCCCTAGTTAAGTATCTGGATTTACATGGTACACGGACCCTAAAATGAAAAACTATCATTATTAATTCATTTATTATTTTTGGTGTGTTAGCTTGAGGTGTCGACACCCACACACTTACACGCCCACCCTTGGAAGCTAGAAGTACTAAATTGGAGGAAGATCAATGCCAAGCTAAGAGTCTAGAACATTACCCATTTTTTTCCCACTCGGTTCGCCAATAGACAGGGAAACCTGAGGGATCGACCTTTGAATCCGTCCAAAGCTCAAACGGTGTAGGTCAAGGCACAATAAGGGGAAAAAGAAAAAAAAATCAATGTCAAAATCCAAAGCAAAAGAGCCAAAACCAGGCAAATCAAATGTAAAAGCACGTCAAGAGCGGCAAAGTCCCCGTAGAGATCCAAATGGACCTGGTTGTAAGCGTGCCAAAAACCCCACAAGCCAAAAAGACTAAACCCCATTGAGTGTAGGGCAGAGAAGTGAGTGTCTCTCTGGTCTCCTAAACTGTTGGCAGGCTTCCTAAAACCTCTTCCCTTCTCCCCCACGGGTATGTCTTAGAATCAAGGCAAGGCAACGGTTAACTAAAGAAGACGTCGCCGAAAGCCACCTTGGGTGAAGGCACCACTTAAGCACGTCCAACCTCTGTCTGACATGCTCAAGAATGATTAATGAACTCTTAATGATAACCAATTAATTGAAGGGTCCAAGTACCACGTTTTTCCAATTAGAGCGGATACCCTTCGTTCTGCGCATCTTTTCGGAAGGGACTGTGCCAGGTTGCGGCTCATATTTAAAAACCCAAAAAAAAATTGAATATGTCAAAACCCAAAAAGAAAATTTGAATATCTCAAAAGCAAAAAAAATGAATATCTCAAAAGCCAAAAAATTGAATATCCCAAAAGCTAAAAAATTGAATATTTCAAAAGCAATTTTTTGAATATTTCAAAAAATTGAATATTTTCAAAAAAAAACCTAAAATTTGAATATTTTCAAAGTTTGAAAAAAATATTAAATACTTTCAAAATCTAAAAAAAGATTAAATATTTTCAAATTCAAAAAAAAATTACATTCCATTTGCTTAACGCATGCTCATATTTAATTTTTTGTTAGCATATGCCTGCTTGCGTGTTGCATTTTCTATTACGGAGTTCCTTATGTTTGGCGCCTTATTTAATGAAGACTCAGCCCTTGACAAGATCATGAAGCCAAATCCAACAAATATGCAGGGGGCTGAGCCGGGACAGACATTTAACTTGCTTGTTCAAGTGATTTTCAGGCACAAGGAGGAGAGAAGGTAAGGGCGCGCACAATGTATATATACGGCCAAAAGGGGGACCAACCCCAAGTACATCATAAAGTGCTCAACCGGGCGCACATCATCAAAAGAAAGGAAAGAGTACAATGTCATGTCAGGTGGCCTAGCTCTCGCCACTACTCTCTCCTGGACGAGAGCATCGGCTGCTCTCGGTCTCTCCAGGATCTGCTGTCGAACGCAGAGCCGGAGGCCTCGTGGAGGCATGAGAACCGGTAGACTTCTGGGCGGCGCGCTCCTCCTGGATGTTCCTATGATACTGAGAGGACGTCGCCAGGTAACTGCTGGAATAGGTGCTGGCTCGCCCCTCCCTCACAGCACGCAGCCGCTTCGGTACCGGTCCTCTGCCTCGCGTAGCAGGCGCTCCGAAACCCCTAAGCTGGTGCACGCGTCGAGGACCTATTGGGAAAGATGCTCTCGCTCCTTGGCCCATCGACTGTGCTCCTGCTCCCACCGGCTCTACTCACGCGCACGCTCTCGCCGCTCCACGGCAAGTGTCACTCGCAGCTCTGCTGCCTCGCAGGGCAAGTCGACATCCTGCTGAGAGACCTAAGTCCGCAGCTCAGACAGCTGCTGTGAGAGCTCAGTCATCTCATTACTAGTGTGCACCTCCCACGTGAGGGCACTCTAAAGCTCCTCCGACTGCAGATAAAGCAGGCACAGGCATGTATAAGGTAGTTCACTTCATATATATTTCTAATTAATCTGCCTACCCATGCAGTGAGGTCGCGCTCCGCCGCCTCCGCCCTGGCCACTGCTACTGCCAGCTGCTCCTGGAGTGAGGATACCTCCGGGTCTGGAGCACTCCTGCTCATGGAGGCACCTGCTGTGTCGGGGCGCTCCATAATCGTCTGCGCCGCGCGCTGCACAAATCAGAAGTCAAGTCAGCACATGGTAAGCTAAAATAAAGCAAAGGTATGATCACCTAAACTTACCAGTGCATCTTGCGCCTCAGCCAGCTGGGCCTCAGTACTCGCCAGCTGGGCCCGCAGTGTATCGATGAGGCCATCCCTAGCATCCTGCACATGCACATGTTTGTTAGAAGATCAGGCATATCGTATTGAAAGAAGTCAAAGTTAGAAGTGCATACCCTCACTAGCCTCATGAAGTCTCAGCCCCCATACTCCTCCTAGAACCGCTGGAGATATGCAAAGCTTTTAGTGGCAGTCGACTCCATGAGATGTCTGCCACGTTGCCAGTCGGTGTACTGGTCGGGGAAGCGCAGGCGCCAGTCCACCCGCTTCGCCTTCCCCCATGTCCTCTGACCGATCCCCTTCGGCTCCACCTCATCATGCCACTCCTGGTGTAGTCCTAGGGTGCGGGCGGCAAGCCGGAGGCAGAGCGGCTCAATCTCGTTCAGGCAGTGGACCCAAAGGTCCCGCCCGAATCGAGGATGGCCGCTCTCAACCCACGGTTGACCGTCATCACCCATGCCCACGTAGGGCTGCCACACAACCTGCACACACGCATAAGGTTAGTCACAGATCATCATTTATATCAAATGCATGAAATAAATAAGGTAGACACGTACTAGTAGTGCCGGGAAATCCAGATGTCTCGACGAAGGGTATCGAGCTGCAAGGAGAATGACGTCATTGTCACAGTTGGTAGCCACCTTTGGGCGAGGGGTAGCGCGTCAGCGCGCACCTCAGTTGCCCTGCCTAGAGGGATGTAATAATAACTCCACACCTGCATGCATTCACATATTGATTAGCCCGACTAATAAATTTAAATGCAGGAATTGAAAAGAAGTGCAAAGGCAAGGAAATGTACCTGAAGGAAGGGCGCAAATCTTCCCACAGTCGTCTCTCTCTCCGTGCCACTGGAGAGGTCTACAAAGGTGTCCGCTAAGAAGGCCGCACCCCATGCATACTGCTCTATCCTCTCCAGGTCCTCCAGAATCTCCAGAAACTGGCAATGGATGCCGTCCTCCTTGGTCGTTAGTAGCATCTTCCCAAGGAAGAAGACCAGGAACCTCCTCAGGTCTCAGTCCGCCCTCTCCTAGTCCTCGGGGTCCTGACAGTAAACACCTCTCGCCAGACCCGCTGCACGTTGCACAAACTCCTGCAGCGTCTCCTCCCCTCTCTGCCTCACCCCCCGGAGGGCCAAACTCTCCAACAACTCTACTCAGTCGACCATCCTCTAGTCGTCGAGCTCATCTGCACCCTTGGGCTCCAGCCCCAGTAGGTCCTGTGCAAACTCTATGTAATCGACATAGGTGACCCCTGTCACTGCCTCTCCGTCCACTCTGAGCCCTGTAATTCAGGCCACATCCTCCAAACTGGGCACCATGTGCCCCCAGGGAAACAAGAAAGCTCGACTGGCCTGGTCCCACCTCTCTCTCAAAGCCTGTACCAGGGGCTATCTATGTAAAAAGGGCTCGATCTCCAAGATCAGCCTGAACCCCATCTCTTGGACTCTCTCCCTCTGGAAGTCTGGGAGCCCCTGGTACGCCGCCAGTACAAGTGGCCACTGAGTCCTCAGCTTCATAATTCCCTGCACAAAGCACACACATAGGTTAACACACATTTAAAAAAAACAAAAGACCATAGTTGTGCACAAATCAGGCCTAAATCCCCACCCTTCGAGCAGCCTTTTGAATCGCATCCAACACAGTGGTCGCGGTTCAATTTGAAATGTGTCTGTTGTGTTGGCCGCGTTTCATGCTGAGGCCGCCGCGATTCAACACCACGAAATGTGTCGACTGAAGTCGACGCGATTTGCCTTCTCTTCCTCTCCGGTGCCGATGGCGTTTCCCCTCTTCCTTTACCACAAACGAAAGGGGCAAGTTTGGGGGTACTTACCAAATCAGGCTATGGGGGAGCTTCCCATCCGAGGCGGCCTTGCCTCCACCTCCTCGCCTCTTCACCCGCATCCGCCGCCTCCTCTTCCTCTTCCATCGCCGCCACACCACCCTCTTCCGCCGTCGGCGCCGGTTCTTCCATCACCATCATGAGCTCACCGCCGTCCGCCAGGAGCTCGGCCACCATTGCACTTTCCTCCATCCCTGGCATTTCTGCCCTCGCCGGCGTCGCCGCCTACTCCGTCGCTGACGAACCCTCACCCCGCTGCCGCTTTGAAGCATCTCTCTTTGTCATCAGGCTAGAGAGAGAGAGAGATAGTCGAGGGTGAGAGAGGGAAGAGAAAGAAGAATGAGAGAGGGAGTCTAAGAGAGGGAGAGAGAACTCGGGCATTTTGTAGCCTCCGATGGATTTGGAAATCGCGTCCACTTCAGACGACGCGAATTTGAACCGCCTATTTTAATTGCGTCGGAGGCCGTCGATGCGATTCAAAAGTCATCATTGTTTCGGCACAGACTCTAAGGCACGCAATTTTCAAATTTTGAAGTACAATTGAAATGCGTCGGGGCCAGAGGACGCAATTTATGTTTAAGGCGTCGGCTATAGTGGACGCAGATCAAGAAGATAAAGGCGGCGCCTGTGGCGGACGCGATTCAAAGTGCTCACCCGAGGGTTATTTTTAAGGGGAAAATCAAATCTGATTGGATGATACAATCACATTTAAGGGTGCAATTTGGCCATATTAAGGATGCGATTTATTTCTTATTAAGCAATTAATTACGGAGTTTACAAACGGTCACCTTAGGCCAGAGTTTCCCGAGCTCCCTTACATAACCCATCCAGTCATCCTCCGCCTCCTCCACATTTAGGACCGACCTCTTGTAGGAGCAGACTTTCCACAATCCCTTAATGGTGTCCGCCTCTTCGCTGTTGCTGTTGGTTTCAATTTCTCGCCGCTTGATTGGTGAAAGGTGGGATGGCCCCTCGAAGTTGCACCTTGGAAGATAGAGTTGAGAGAGGTAGCGGTGTGGATTGTAGAGCACAAACTCAGATGCCCCAATCAATCGCAAGTCCACACCGGGTGCTAGCCGTGTCCGCAGATCCCTGGTAAGAAGAGGCGTCGGAATACAAGTGAATGCATTTCTGGGCATGCTTTGGAGATGATCACGCCAATCAGCCCGCGTCTTGAGTTGTGGCACTCGGTTAGCCATGCGCCCTTCCAAGCCAACTAGATTGTCCAAGTGCTTGAGTGGATTTTTGGAGAAGATACGAGACGAGCTAGGAACTTCATTGCTCAGATCAAACTTAAAGTGCAAGTCAGTCCAACAAGTAAGTAATAGCATGGAACTGTAAGGAGGCCTATCCAAGCTTCTTGTTGTCAGTCCGCTGTAGAGGAAGGCTAGCACCACCGGTCCCAGTCTTTCGCCCTCCCATATGCCACATACCGCACTTAACTGATCCTCCTCTAAGATGTTGTCAATTGAGGGGAAGAGAAGTGCACCCGCCACGCAGATGGCGAACCTTCTCATCACATTTTCCAGTCTTGTGTCATTCTTTGCCTTGGGTATCTCTTTCATGGTCCAGGCTGCCAACTTGTGCAGAACAATTCCTTTCTGGGTCCGGAGATCTTAGGCCGCCCTTGTGTCCATGAAACTTTCCAGCACCGCTCTTCTAGTAAAGCTCATCGGCATGATCGCCATTTCAACTTCTTCCCCTTGCTTCATCCGCTTCAAGCCTAGCAACAACTCAACCTCTTCCAATAGGATGGTAGCTTCAAAAGTCTTGAAGAGGAAGGTATGGGTTTGAGGATGCCACAGTTCTACCAACGCCCCCAGAGCTGCCCAATCTAGGTGTGTTGGGTTACAATGTATATGATGACATATGCATAAATGTTTTTGATGATGTGTGACATAATTGATGTTGTCTTAATGTTGGAAACACAATAAATATCTCAAAGATGTGAATGAAATGATCGAGTGTGAAAATGCTTTTATGAACTTCTATGTATTCATCGTATCTCACTTATAATGCTTTTTAATGTAGGTATGAATGCATATAAGACAAGCATCACAATTCAAGAGAAAAAGGACAAGAAAAGACTTCAAGTGATCACCTCTCGACAGCCAGGAAGTTTCCTGTCGACAGATAGACCCATCCAGAACAAACAAGCTATTGGAAGCACAATATAAGCAGTAGCTATCGACAGATGGAATGTACCTATCGACAGATACAGGTTGTCTGTCGACAGCCAGCAAATCGCCTGTCGACAGATAAGGCCTTTCAGAAACACCATGGTTCTGGAAACCAGATCTGAGCACTAGCTGTCAACAGCTATGAAGTGCCTGTCGATAGACGAAAAGAAAGTCAGATCTGATGGTTAGGATATGTTCTATATTGGGGTGATCCCTTCAAGCACGAATCTCCTTACTTGGACACCCATATATATAGATCATATGAAGGTATTTTCACAGCAAGAAGCCACCATACCAAAACCTTAAGCAAAACCCAAGAGAAAGGCTTCTTCCTGCTACTCTGCTTCAACCCTCCGTCCTGTTCGTGGAAGATCCATCTCACGAGCGGAGTTGAAGCTTGTTCGTCCTCGGTTCAAGCTTCGTCTTCATCACGTGGTCGTCAACGACGTAAAGTTTGAAGTCTTCTGGACGAACTCACTAAAGAGTTCACATCTTGAATTTGATCCTCAACTCAGAACTCTTCCTCTGTTCTACTTTTCTTATCTCTGTGTGTGTGGTAGTGGTTCAAGCGTTCCTTGTGCTTGATCCACATGTGGATTGTTGTTCTGATTGCGTGTTTGCATCAGACAACGTACGTGTGTGTGGTTGCAGAGTTGAACTCGCTGATAGGCAGTCTTTCTATGTGTGTGTGTGGACGGTGGACGTAGGATACACAAGTTGTGTACTCCGAACCACCTTAAATCTTCGTGTCCTGTGGTTTGAACGTTTCACAGTAGATGTTTGGTAGGCACGTTGATTATTCACACACTAGATAGGTTGGTATTCATTCTACTCACAATCAGCACACACATCATAGTTCGAATTCAATACATATCTGTTTGAGATTCTGTCAAGTCAGTGTAAGCATCTAAAAGAAGGTCATAGTGCTTTTAATTGGTAGTAATCTATTCAACCCCCCCCTCTAGATTACTGCTTTAGATAATTCCGCGCATCTTTCAATTGGTATGAGAGCAAGGTTTCTCCAATTTACTGCTTTAAAAGCTTGATCTCATGATCAGGAGAAGTTCGATCTCATGGAACCTAACAAGGGGTTTATGGCTGAAGGACACTCAGTGTCCAGGCCTCCCTTCTTTGATGGCACTGACTACACCTATTGGAAAAACCGTATGCAGGTCTTTCTGAGAGCTCAAGACCACGAGCTGTGGAAGATCGTCGGCAAAGGGCCTTATGAGCCACCTACTGACGAGGACACCTGGACCAGAGAACAGATCCGCAAAGGTACATTGAATTGGAGCGCATTGAACATGATGCAGTGCGCCGTGCATCCGAAAGAATATTCGAGGGTCTCCACATGTAAGTCAGCAAAAGAGATGTGGGACAAATTAGAGCTCATATACGAAGGTACGTCTGAGGTAAGGGAAACCAAAGCAAGCATGTTAGTATCTGAATATGAGATGTTTAAAATGAAAAATGAAGAAACCATTTCAGATATGTTTGCTAGATTCATGCTAATAATAAATGGGTTGAAAGGTCTCAAAAAAGAGTACTCGGAGAGTGACTTAGTTAGGAAGATACTTCGGTCTCTTCCATCCTCTTGGCATACTAAGGTCACTGTCCTTGAGGACTCTAAAGACCTTTCAACAATGAAATTGGATGAGCTAATAGGATCCCTGATGACTTATGAAATTAATCTTAAAACAAAGAAATTGAGGTTAATCCAAGAAAATCTATTGCTTTAAAAGCCTCTAATAAAAGTTCTTCAAGTTCCAAGAAAGAGGTTTAGCAGGATAGTGATGAAACTGGAACGTCTAGTGATAGTGAGAATGATGAAATGGCCATGCTCACTAGATAGTTCAAAAAATTCCTCAGGTTCAAAAAGAAAGGCTCAGGTAACTTCAAACCTTTTCGAAAGAAGGATTTTTCAAATAAATTTGATTCTAACAAAAAATCTGACATGATTGTGTGCTATGAGTGCAAGAAACCAGGGCACATGAGAGGTGAATGTCCAGAGCTAAAGAAAAAGCTGAAAAAGGACAAGTTCACTTTCAAGAAAGCCAAGGCAATGATGGCGACTTAGAGTGATGAAGATGAAGACGAGAACGCACAAGGAAGCTCTAGAGATGAAGAAATTCAGTGCTTAATGGCAAGGAGTGAAGACTCAAATGAGGTAAACTTTTCCTTTGAAAACTATACTGTTGATGAATGGGAAGAGGCATACACCTTGCTCTTTGAAAAATTTGTAAATTCAAGTCTGAAAATAAAGCACTGAAAAAGAAAATCACTAATCTTGTTTCTAGTACAAGCACTGATGAACAACATGCAATCATGTCTAAAGACATTAACTTACTGAAAATTGAATAGGAAGGTCACTATGAAGAAATGGATTGCATAAAGAAAAATTATAAGAAAATAAAAAGGAAAAACAAAGTCTAATCAATTCTCTTGAAAAACTTCAACATGAAAATCACGAGATTCAGAAAAAGTTGGAACAAGCTGAAAAGGAATTAAGAGGAAAAATTGAAGACCTTTCAAGATTTGTAAAAGGAAAGCAAAATCTTGATGTTGTTTTAGGAGTTAAAACAAATGTAACAAGGCATGGACTTAGATTTCAACCAGAAAAACAAAAGAAACTTGGAGAGAAATTGATCACATCTCTTGCTGATTGTAGTCCAAGTACAAGTAAACAAGTTGCACCCAAGAGCAAGAATGCTCAAGCTAAGGGTAAGCAACTGCAAAATAATCAAAAGATCACATCTGTTCAACAAGTGAAGAAATCTGTCGACAGACCCAATCAGATCTGTCGACAGGCCTAGAAACATGCTGGAAAAGTGAAGCCAACCAAGCAACAAAAGGGTAAGATGCAAGCACAAGTTCAACAAAACAGCAAAAGAAATGTTTCCAGTAAAACTCCATCTGTAATAAAATTGGCCATGCCGAAAAACAATGTTGGAATAAGTTAAACAAACTGAAATGCAAACAAGTTTGGATTCCAAAGCATTTACTTTTTGGCATGAATGATAGATTGGGACCCAAAGTAATTTAGGTACCAAAACCTCTTATCTGATCCATTTATGCAGGAATGCCTAGCAGCCCAAAATCAAAACAAATGGTACTTAGATAGCGACTGCTCGAGGCACATGACGGACAACAAAGAAAAATTCTGTTTGCTGGTGGAAAAAGACGGTGGTCAAGTTGTCTTTGGAGGTAACAATAAGGGCCAAATCATTGGCACAGGTAAGGTAGGTAAGTATGCCTCTAACTCAATAGACAATGTGTTGTTAGTTGATGATCTTAATCACAATTTTCTTAACATAAGCCAATTGTGTGATAAAGGCCATAGAGTCATCTTTGAATCAAGTGCATGTCAAATTATTGATAAAGAAACAGGAAGTCTCAAGTTTTCTGGAAAAATGGTGAATAACATCTATCTAGTTGATTTAGATGAACCAGAAAACAAAAATTTGTGTCTTGTTGCAAATAAACAGGATGAATTGACTTTGTGGCATCGTAGGCTAGGCCATGCAAGCTACAATGTTTTGCACAAGATCATGAAGATGAAACTGGTAAGTGGACTTTCTGAAATTCAGTTCAATAAAAATGAAAGTTTTTGTGATGCATGTGCACAGCGAAAACAAGCCAGAAAGTCTTTCAAATTAAATGCTCCCATAATTACTTCAAAACCTTATGAACTGTTGCACATGGACCTTTTTGGACCTACTAGAACACTAAGTCTCAATGGTAAATACTTTGGGTTTGTCATTGTAGATGTTTTTTCTAGGTTCACTTGGGTTAAATTTCTGGCTCACAAACATGAAGTACTGAAAAATTTTCAAGAGTTCTTCAATAAGATTGAGCATGGCAACACAAACAAAATATGCTCAATCCGCACTGATCATGGGGGAGAGTTTGATAACAACTTATTTTCTGACTTCTGCAGGAACCAAGGTCTTGATCATAAGTTTTCCTCTCCAAGGACTCTGGAACAAAATGGAGTGGTGGAAAGAAAGAACAGAACCTTGGTGGAAATGGCTCACACTCTTCTAGTTGAAAGCCAACTTCCAAGGAGCTTTTGGGCAAAAGCAGTGAACACTTCATGCTACATCCTCAATAGAGCAATGGTAAGACCTGTCATGAAGAAAACCTCGTATGAGCTCTTGAAAGGTAAGAAACCCAGTATTGTGTACTTCAGGATCTTTGGCTCCAAAGTTTTTATCCATAACAATGACAAGGTTGATTTAGATAAATTTAAAGCCAAAAGTGATCCAGGTATTTTTCTTGGATACTCAGAACACTCTAGAGCTTATAGAGTGTATAATAAAAAAAACAAAACTATGGAAGGGACTCCACATGTTATTTTTGATGAGTATCATGCAAAAACTAACAAATTAAACGTTTCCAGATATGATGATGATGAAGGAAAAATACTTGAAGATCAAGATGAAAAGCCACTGTCAACAGATCATGAAGAGGCTGTCGACAGGCCTGAAGAAAATCCACAAGATCAAATTCTTCAAGAACAACCTCCCCAAGAATAAATTCCTCAAGAGCAATACCCTCAAGACCAAGACCAATCAGGTCCTTCAACAATCAGAAATGTCAGGTACTCAAAAGATCACCCACTTGATAATATTATTGGAAATGTAAATGATAGAGTTCACACTAGGTCTCACTTTAGACACATTGTTGAACAAGATCATTTAGCATTTGTTTCTCAAGTGGAACCTAAAAATGTTGAAGAGACTCTAAAAGAAAACTCTTGGATAGATGCCATGCATGAGGAACTTGGGCAATTTGAAAGAAATAATGTTTGGAGCTTAGTTCCTAGGACCCCTGAAATTTCAGTAATTGGAACAAGATGGATATTTAGGAATAAGCTAAATGAAGAGGGTAAAGTGGTGAGAAATAAAGCTAGACTGGTAGCAAAAGGATATAATCAAGAATTTGGGATAGATTTTGAAGAATCCTTTGCACCTGTAGCTAGGCTTGAGGCAGTTAGAATTCTGTTAGCATATGTATGCTCAAACAAGTTCAATCTTTTTCAAATGGATGTTAAAACTATCTTCTTGAATGGTTACATCAAAGAAGAAGTCTATGTTTCTCAACCACCTGGATTTGAAAATCATGCTAAGCTTAACCATGTCTATAAATTGCACAAAGCTCTCTATGGTTTGAAACAGGCACCCCGAGCTTGGTACGACAGGCTGAGTAATTTCTTGGTGAGTAAAAACTACTCCAGAGGTAAAGTGGACCAAACACTCTTCACTAAATGTGTTCGCAATCACATAATTGTTGTTCAAGTTTATGTGAATGACATTATTTTTTATTCCACTAACTCCTCACTGTGTGAAGAACTCTCAAAACATATGCACAGTGAATTTGAGATGAGTTTAATGGGGGAGCTTCAATTTTTTCTTGGCTTGTAGGTAAAACAATATGAAGATGGCTTCTTCATCAATCAAGAAAAATATGTCAAGGAGCTACTGAAAAGATTTCAGTTCGAACAAGCCAAGCCAGCCTCAACACCAATGAGCACAAGTGTAAAACTGGAAAATGATGAGAAAGGTAAAACGGTAGATGCAAAGCAATTCCGAGGTATGATTGGCTCACTCCTTTACCTTACTGCAAGTAGGCTGGACATACAATTCAGTGTTTGCCTTTGTGCTAGATAGCAATCTAGTCCAAAGGAAAGCCATTTGGTTGCAGTTAAAAGGATTTTCCGATATCTCTCAGGTACACATGATTTGGGTTTATGGTATCCAGCAGGTAGCAACTTTGATTTGGTTTCATATTCTGATGCTGATTATGTTGGATGTAAAATTGATAGAAAAAGCACTAGTAGGTACTGTCAATTTCTAGGGGGTTGCATGGTTTCGTGGGCATCCAAGAAGCAACACTCGGCTGCACTCTCCACTGTAGAGATAGAATATGTTGCTGCAGGGAGTTGTACGGTTCAAGTGTTGTGGATTAAAAGTCAATTGTGTGACTACAACATTGACATTGGATGCACACCTATCTTATGTGACAATACTAGTGCTATCAATCTTTCCAAGAACCCAATTCAACATTCAAGAACAAAACACAGAAATCAGACATCACTTTTTGAGAGATGAGGTAGCCAACAAGTCCTTGGATCTTAGCTTCATACCCACTGAAAAACAATTGGCAGATATCTTCACCAAACCCTTGTTTGAAGATAGGTTCACATCATTGAGAAGAGAATTGGGCTTATGCAAAATGCAATGAAACTAATACCAAATTTTAAAGTAAATGATCTTTGTGCGTAATGACTATGTGGTATATCAAATGGTGACATGTGGAAGAACAAGTCAAGCTTGTTCGGAAACTATCATTATGCGTGAGGAAACATCCTCCGCCAAGTATCCATGGTCAATTTGCACATAAAGGTCATCAACTTCAAATGAGGTATTTAGTTTCTTTCAGTTTTGGCTCATTTATTTCTGAAATAGAATGAAATTTTGTGCTCATATGCATATGAATGTCTCTTCTTTATGCAAGCGCTTGCCATGGATGTGAAAAACATTGCTTGAATTGCTTGAAATGATTTAATATGTTTTACACACATGCACACACTATGGGAGAGTAAGTCTAGGTAGGTTGAGTGTTCATGAGAGATATCATTCATACTCATTGTGTAATTATTTCTCAAAATCTTGGTCTTCATGTCACTCAATTCAATGCCTCAAAACTCATTTTCCAAGTACCTGTCGACAGCCAGAACACCAGTTGTCGACAGATCCCTCATCCAGAACCACAATTCTTTTGTGAAACAGTAGCTATCGACAGCCCCTTCTTCAGCTGTCGACGGATGAGCTCTTCCAGAACACCAATTCTTCTGTTTCTGAGTAGCTGTTGACAGCCACATTCTTATTGTCGACAGATGCCCTTCAATTGAGAAATCATCAATTTTTCTTAGCAATTACTCATGAGTATGTTCATTACTTTTGTGCAAGGGGAGAATTTGGACTTATTGTTCATTACAACCTTTCATACTCATATAGTATCAAAGACATTGCCTTAATCACAATGATTTTGATATAATATTTGTGCTTGAGTCTAGATTGTGTCATCTAGAAAATATTGAACAAATCTAATGGCATTAATCTAACTCACTTGAATAACTCCCTTGTGGATGATCATGTTTCTAAATGGATTGACAAGTAAGAAGATTATTGAAATTAATGTTTTTACATTGGCCTTTGACCTTACATAACCCTTTGAACTTGATTTTCATTTTAAATAAAAAAAGGAGAAAAGCTACCTATTTCTAAACTCAAAAGTTCAAAAAATAATTATATGAAATGGGATAAAGGTAGAGCAATGCTGAACATCATTGAAACCGGGGACATGGGCATCAAAAATGTCTGTCTTCGCGTCAAAAAGTTCTTTCATTATCTCTGCACAATGGTATGATGGTCACTCACACTGAGTAACTGGGGGTATAGGCATCACAAATGTCTACCTTCACGTCAAAAGGTGAAAATGATCATAATTACCACTTTTCCCACTTTAACTTGATAAAAGAAATAGTTCAATGCTAGAAATAGAGTGAAGCCTCCATGATTTGAAATCAAGGGCAATGGGTTGTCTATTGTCAATTGTTCATGTAGACATTGCCTTCATTTACCAACTGAACATCACCCACTAAGGTATATGATTTCTTCAATGATTTTATTCAAAGGGGTTACCTTAGTTTCATATGTTTTTGAACAGTGTCTTCTAAATGCCATAACTTAAGATTCCTGAAGTATTATCTCTTAACCATTGTAAAATTTTTAATGTGTCTTCATACTTGTGTTTATGACACTTTGTAATGGGTATAAACCTATTCTCCACCTTAAAATCCCACTTAAACACTCATTCCCCACTTAAATTCCTCAAAATTTTGTTCTGGGACAAAACTGTTCAGCAGCTGTCGACAAATGACTGGGCGCCTGTCGACAGCCGCTTTTCTGGGCAGTTCAGAAGCCCAACCGGCGCCCCTTTTGGCCGGATTATGTTGACCCCCTTTCCTTCAAACTTCCTTTAAATATATCCAACAGGGGAAACACACCTCTTCACCCTCTCACCTTCCTCCAAAAGGTGTTCCCTTCCCTCTCTCAACCCTAGAACTCCTTCCAGGGTGCCAAAAACCTAGATTTCTTCTCTTCCTGCTTGCTCTTTCTCCTGTCTTCCTTCCCTTCCAGGGTCATCTCTACCTCGTGCCTCTCCTTCTTCATGGCTCCCAAGGGCAAGCATCTCGTCCCTCGTCGGCGTCCCATCTCGCCCGGAGTCGGCAAAGGTTCAGGGGCACCTGCTGAGCGCAGGAGCAAACATCGGGATGACCGTTTTCCAGAGCTTGTCGTTCCCCAGGGTTTACACCTTACTAGGGTCCGGGGTACTTTCAATAAATTCGTCCAGCCTCAGTATGTGGACTTCGTGTCCCTGGAGGACATGTTTCCAGGCCTCCAGCCCTTGTTTGACTCCTAGGGTTGGACAATCTTTCTCTATTCTCACAAGCGGTATTCTCCAACCGCTGTGATTGAGTTCTTCAACAACATGGAGATGACTGCTAGTCAGGATTTGTACACCATGGTCAAAGGTATCCCCTTTTAGGTCACACCCAATATTTTTAGCTGTGCGTTCCAAATTCCAAACTCTGGGGCCGATGTTTCTGTCTACCATCCCCCTACCTCGGAGTACTATAACCTCATCACTCTGCAGCCGTATGATTCTACCAAGGATTATATGAAACTAAATGCCAACATCTTCCCTCCACTTCACCATCTTATTCATCACATCTTCACCACCCTTGTTGCTCCCAAAGATGGAAGCAGGGAACTCGTCACTGAAATACACAAGTCCCTCTTCTTCTTTTTTCTCAACACTGAGCAAATCAACCTTCCTCAACTCATGGTAGACCTCATTAAGCAATGTGTCACCAATCCTAAAAGGTCTATGCCATATGCCTGCCCCATTACCTCCCTCTTATCCTTCATTGGCATTCCTATTTCTGATGCTCAATGTGTCACTCTTAAGTCTCGAAGTGCCTTTGATCTTACTGCGGCCCATAGGATGGGTTACAAGCTAATTGATGGGAGAGTCACTAGGACTCTCAAGGGCAAGGAGCAGGATATTGAGGAAGAGTCAATTGAAGATGCTGAAGCTGCTGAAGATGATGAAGACTCCAAACCAAAGCCCATGGATACTCAGGGAGGTGATGAAGATGCTCCTGAAGAACAAGCACCACCGGCTCAAGAACCTTCTCTTCGGGATTTTATTGCCGGTCACATGGCCCAAATGTAGCAAAGCATCACTACTGGCTTTGATCATCTCAATGCCCGCTTTGATCAGCTGCAAGAGCATGTCAACACCAAAATGGATGCCCTTGCTGATTCTCACGTTCATATTCAGCATCAGGTCAACCGGCTCTCCACTGAGTTTCACGAGTTCCGTCATCCCCCTGCTCCCGGGCATGACGATGTTTATAGAGTCTAGGTTTTAGTGTGGGGTCAACTATTTTTTTAGTTTCACTAAGTTTGTGGTCATGAGTTTGTTAAGTTCAGTCAGTTATGTCTTATCCCTTCTTTTGCTTTATTTATTTCATGTAATAGATGTCCTTATTGTAACTGTGTGTACTTAAAGTTCAATCAATGAAACCACAGTTCTTTGCTTCATTCTTATCCATGTGTGCATGAACTATCTTTTTGAATGTTGTCAAAAGGGGGAGAAACAACAATTGTAAATTTTGTCATCATCAAAAAGGGGGAGAATGTTGGGTTACAATGTATATGATGACATGTGCATAAATGTTTTGATGATGTGTGACATAATTGATGTTGTCTTAATGTTGGAAACATGATAAATATCTCAAAGACGTGAATGAAATGATCAAGTGTGAAAATGCTTTTATGAACTCCTATGTATTCATTGTATCTCACTTATAATGTTTTTTAATGTAGGTATGAATGCATACAAGACAAGCATCACAATTCAAGAGAAAAAGGATAAGAAAAAGACTTCAAGTGATCACCTGTCGACAGCCAGGAAGTTTCCTATCGACAGATAGACCCATCCAGAACAAACAAGCTACTGGAATCACAATCTAAGCAGTAGCTGTCGACAGATGGAATGTAGCAGCCCAGAAAATTTAATACTTAAAAATTCGAAATAATAATTTCTTTAAATCGAAATAATAGAAACATATATACCATTATCGTATGTGCAAGAATACAGCAGAAAATTCCGTAAAAATTATAAATCCACCCCAAATATTATCCCTAAGTGTTCCACGACGAAATTCATGCAACAAATAATCCGATTGGCCAAATGTACGTCACAACGTGACTAATTATCCAAATATGGAAACTAAGTCAGAAAACTATTAACACGGAAATATAACGAGCCCATAAATCAAATGAACATGTCAGAGAGACCTCCAACTTGGGTATTGATGACCCATTATCAGAATTGGACCAATGGACCTCCCATAGCCCATGAATAAATTCGAGTAAGAAAATGTAATTAAATTAAATTGAAAATCAAAGAAAAGAGAATTAAATAAAACCCATTAAATAAAATAAGCAATGGGCTTTACTAAATGAACCCATTAGAATTTATTAGGCCAAAATAAGAATTTGTAAATAGGGAATAATAGTAAAATACCCTAAATTCGTAATTTAAATATTACATAAATATAAGAGGGGTATTAAAGCATTAAAATAATTAATTTGAGTTATAATTGGATTCCTAAACCTACCCTAATCGGTTGGCCACGAATTTAGCTCCCATCCCAACCCAAATAGAAGTTCTCATGCTTAGAAAGGGAAGAGAAAATAGGAAATTCAGAATTAATAGGAGTTATAGTCCAAATAGGAAACAGAAAGAGGAGAAGCTTAAATACCCTCCTAAAACCCTCATGGCTGGCCCTAGCTCATGCCAAGGGATTGCTGGACCAGGAGGAGAGGCCAAGGAGGAGGAGATTTCGTGGGCAGAAGAACCTTTCAAGCTCTCAACCCCGTTCTTCAAGTTCTAGCCCTAGAAGAGGAAATCGAGTCAAGGCATTCTCATGAGCAAAACTAAAGAGATTTTGACTGTAGATCGTTCCATGTACCAGGAACAATACTCTTAAGTTTCATGATTTATCATCAAGCCAATATTTTCTTCTTGAATTTTGAAGTTCTGCAAACACCTTGACCCCGAACCTTCATGTTTAATTCATATCTCCTTGAATACTCTATATCATGCCTCAAAATTTTTATTGAAGATACTGATGATTGTTAGGAACCTTTCACCCCTAAAAGCCCTAAATTTCATCCACTATGTCTTGCGAATTAATTCATGCATCGCAACTGTTCATAGTATTCTATTCCCCATGTTTGACTTGATTAAAGCCTGTCGAAACCATGTTTGTTTTCTAATTCCTAATTAGTGGAAGTACCCTTGCATGTCTAGAGTCGTTTAAAATTTGTTTCATGATTTTTTATCGATTATACAATTAGTTATGAATTTTCGAATCACCCTGTGTCAAAATATGTTAAGTTGGCACGCAATCCCATGCTAGACCTTTTCCCGCTCGAACTCAGATGAAGTACCTGAGAATGCGACGGCCCAATAGGCCGTGTTCTCAGGGCCGTCGCGACCCAGGAACCTGTTGCGATCTGATCGCGACAGTGTACCCCGTCGCGTTCTGGCCGCCGACCTGACAAGTCCTGTCGCGATACTCAAACCGCCCTGTCGCGATCTGGCTGTCTGACCTGAACACCTCATCATGACCAGTGCAAGCCCCTGTCGCATTCTGTTGTCACCCGTCGCGACCCTCATATGGGTACATCGCGATCTGGGACTTTTGCTTGAAAACCCATAAATTGTGATGCTATCACTTTCTACAGTGTTCATACCCTTTGCTAACCATCATACACGCAATAAATTCACCTATTACAAATGGAATGAATATTAAGTGATTTAAATACATGCACATGACCTTCCTTCTATCTACAATTTCTCTCACACTTGCACACACGTGAACCATCCAAATAAGGCCCAATTTGGCATGACAATTGTCACATAGTACATCTAGCAATTTAATTCAATTTTGTATATTAATTGCTCTATTTTAAATGAACTTGTCTACATTTTCTCGCGATATTTTGGGAATACCGTTATCGACGCTCCACTGTTCTAGAATTCCTCTAGAACGTCGGGCACTTGTTTCCATATACACACTCTCTCTTGACTTGGACGAACTCTCCGTCGGATATTCCTTCTGCCGGACTAGTGAGTCATTGCTCAAGGCCTCTGTAAGTCTCCTCTGTCCATGGATTCCCACATGGTTGACGAGCTGGTTGCACCCTAACACCTATGTTACACTCTAGGGATCAGTATGATCTGCATATCCTTAGATTGCTCTCACTCTTATCTTGAATCACACTGGACCTCTGGACCTGTGCGTAACATGGCCAGCGAAAAGGTTGTGTATTCCACCTAACTGCCAACGTCGTACGCGCGTGTTGTGCAACTGTTACTATGGCTCATTACTTGAAGTTTCGTGTGCAATGACCATAAGATCACATCTATATTCTACTCGCTCATCCATTCATGTTCGCTCTACTATCTTGTCGCTCTCTTCTATTCGTTTAGTACTCTCTTGGTACCCATTGAGCTGTGTGGCTCCTACTGTTTTGAACTGTTCATGACTGTCTAGTGCTAAAATGGGTCTTGTGACTCTACTGACTTGAATGCACACTGTTCTAAGTACGGAGAGTGTCCGAGGGGCTCCAATCTAGTCCTGTGGGCAAAGAGCCACCCGAAAATACCTGCAGGGGCTATAGACAGTGTTCTGCATTGCACCGGTTCTGACTGACTGTTCTGAATTAGCTAGACATCTGACTGTTACATTGTTACTGTTAGTCTGTTAATTCAGATGTACTGCACTGTTATTGTACTGCCACTGACTGTTACTGAACTGTTATTGAGTGACTACTGTCGTACTCTCTACTTTCTCTACTTGATACTCGCTCTCTTGAGTTATTGCGTGCTATCGCGACTTGATCGCATTCAAGTGCTATACTCTCTCGTTGTCTCTTGACAATAAAAGTGCTATACTCTCTCTCGGCTATCTATAGATAACCAAAGTGCCATTACTATCTCGATTGACGAAAGTTAATCAAAAGTGCCATTACTATTTCGATTGACGAAAGTTAATCAAAAGTGCTATACTATTTCGATTGATGAGAATTAATCAACGTGCAATTTACTCTTTACATGACTATCTACTATCTCTCTTCTTGCTATACTTGTCGCTTGCTATTTCTTGACAATGACATTACTTGCTATTACGTGACTTGATTTTAATCATCGTGCTATACTTGATTCATCTGCTATCAGAACCATGTTACTTGTGCTATTACTTTCTCGACTTTACATGACTCGCTCTATCATTAGTTACTCTGCCATTTAATGCGTTAATTACTTAAAGCCTGGTTGACTATTGAGATTTAAGTCCTACTGGGCGTTATCGCTCACCCTTCGTTATTTGTTATTGTGTCTCAGTAAGTCAGACAATGACGTTACACGCACCAATGGGACGAGACCAGAGTGATGAGTGACCTAGAGTCAAATGACGAAGTTACCCTAGCACAATTGGAGTTTAGTAGTTATTGCTTTAGATTTTTTTCAATGTAATGATGTCATAGAGCCCTATGTATTGGCTCTGAATTAGTGGTTGTAATGGTCTTAGTGATTTTATAATGAAATCAAGAGTTTATTTCAATTATTGTTCATTAGATGCTCAGATGTTTGCGAAAGTATGTGCAATTGTCGTTACCATACTCGTTGTTTGCATCTCCCCCCGATTTATTCCACTGCCTAATTGGGGGCGTGACAGTTGGTATCAGAGCCTAGGATGTCCTTATTAGGATATTTTAAGTCTAGGATGTTTTAAGTGAACTGCCATGATCGTGTCTAAGTCAACCGCCATACCTATGTGAGAGATTGGGTAAAGCTTGGGGTTATGCTAGGAGCTTAACTATATGTATAAGCACCCTAAGTTTAAGAAGACATTAATAAGTATTCTTGCTCGCAAGAACCAGAGGAGATGGCTGGCGAGCCTGCATAAATGCACGAATTACAATAGACCGTACAGGGGTTAACTCAAGCCCTTAACAACGTGATTCAAGCAGGAGCAAGAAATGGGGTAGGAGACTTATATGGGAACTTTCAACGAATAAATCCCCCTAGGTTTAATGGAACTCCGGATCCCGATGAAGCTGAAAATTGGGTGAAGGCAATGGAACGGATCTTTAGGGTTATGCAATGTTCAGAGCAGGAGAAAGTCCTTCTGGTAACCTTCCAATTGGATCGCGATGCTAGAGCCTGGTGGGAAGCTGCCAGTCGACAATTACCCGACATCAACATAGAGTGGGATAAATTTTTAGAACTCTTCAACACCAAATATTTTTCCGAGAGAATTCGTGAGAAGAAGGAAAATGAATTCGCCAATTTGAAACAACGAATGATGTCTGTAGCAGAATACGAAGTGCAATTTGAAAGACTAGCGCAGTATGCACCACATTTGGTGAGTACGGAAAAGATGAAGGCAAAGAGATTTTTTAGAAGGGTTGAGACCTATGTTCTGGGAAAAGTTGGCTCCACTAGACATTGAAGTATATTCAGTCATGGTATTGAGAGCTCAATTAGTCGAGGACACCATGGAACTCCTTGAAAAGATCCATAAGAAGAAGGTGTTGACAAGGGAACGTGCTACTCATTCCAATGATAATGAAGGAAGAAATACAGTAGATAGCAAGAGAATGAAAGGGGAAGTGAAGTGGAAGGAAATCTGTAAATTTTTTAAGAACTAGGGCATCAGATGGATAACTGTTGGAAGAAATTGGGCAGATGCTTTCGATGTGGAAGTCAACAACATCGAGTCATCGATTGTCCAATAAAGAAGAACCAAACTACACGCCAAGGCCGATTACAAGCCCTTATGGATATAATCCTGCCAATGATGGTGGACAAGGTACCGTCACTAAACCCTTAGTTTAATTTCATGTTATTTTTGCAATAGCAAAGCCCTAAGTGGGGGAGGTGATGGAATGAAATATCTATAGTAAATTTGTAGACATATCATATCATATGAATTTGGGGACCAAATTCTTTTTAAGTGGGAGAGGATGTAGCAACCAGGAAAATTTAATAGTTAAAAACTTGAAATAATAATTTCTTTAAATCGAAATAATAGAAACATACATACCATTATCGTATGTGCAAGAATACATCAGAAAATTCTGTAAAAATTATAAGTCCACCCCAAATATTATCCCTAAGTGTTCCGTGAAGAAATTCGTGAAACGAAAAATCCGATTGGCCAAATGTACATCAAAACGTGACTAATTATCCAAATATGGAAACTAAGTCGGAAAACTATCAACACGGAAATATAATGGGCTCATAAATCAAATGAACATGTCAGAGAGACCTCCAACATCGGGTATTAATGACCCATTATCGGAATTGGACCAATGGACCTCCCATAGCCCATGAATAAATTCAAGTAAGAAAATGTAATTAAATTAAATAGAAAATCAAAGAAAATAGAATTAAGTAAAACCCATTAAATGAAAATAAGTAATGGGCTTTATTAAATTGACCCATTAGAATTTATTGGGTCAAAATAAGGATTTGTAAAAAGGGAATAATAGTAAAATACCCTAAATTCATAATTTAAATATTACATGAATAGAAGATATTAAAGCATAAAAATAATCAATTTGAGTTATAATTGGATTCCTAAACCTACCCTAATGGTTGGTCACGAATTTAGCTCCCATCCCAACCCAAATAGAAGTTCTCATGCTTAGAAAGGGAAGAGAAAATAGGAAATTCGGAATTAATAGGAGTTATAGTCTAAATAGGAAATAGAAAGAGGAGAAGCTTAAATACCATCATAAAACCCTCATGGCTGGCCCTAGCTCGTGCCAAGAGATTGCTGGACCAGGAGGAGAGGCCAAGGAGGAGGATATTTTGTAGGAAGAAGAACCTTTCAAGCTCTCAACCCCGTTCTTCAAGTTCTAGCCCTAGAAGAGGAAATCGAGTCAAGGTAGGCATTCTCACGAGCAAAACTAAAGAGATTTTGACTGTAGATCGTTCCATTACCAAACAATACCCTTAAGTTTCATGATTATCATCAAACCAATATTTTCTTCTTGAATTTTGAAGTTCTGCAAACACCTTGACCCCGAACCTTCATATTTAATTCATATCTCCTTGAATACTCTATATCACGCCTCGAAATTTTTATTGAAGATACTGATGATTGTTAGGAACCTTTCGCCTCTAAAAGCCCTAAATTTCATCCACCATGTCTTGCGAATTAATTCGTGCATCTCAACTGTTCATAGTATTCTATTCCCATGTTTGACTTGATTAAAGCCTGTTGAAACCATGTTTATTTTCTAATTCCTAATTACTGGAAGTACCCTTCATGTCTAGAGTTGTTTAAATTTGTTTCATGATTTTTCATCGATTATACAATTAGTTATGAATTTTCGAATCACCCTGTGTCAAAATATGTTAAGTTGGCACGCAATCCCATGCTAGACCTTTTCCTGCTCGTACTCAGATGAAGTACCTGAGAACGCGACGGACCGATAGGCCGCGTTCTCAGGGCCGTCGCGACCCAGGAACCTGTCACGATCTGATTGCGACAGTGTACCCCGTCACGTTCTAGCCGCCGACCTGACAAGCCGTGTCGTGATACTCAAACCACCCTGTCGCGATCTGGCCGTCTGACCTGAACACCCCGTCGCGACCAGTGCAAGCCCCTGTCGTGTTCTGTTGTCACCCATCGCGACTCTCATATGGGTACGTCGCGATCTGGGACTTTTGCTTGAAAACCCATAAATTGTGATCCTATCACTTTCTACAGTGTTCATACCCTTTGTTAACCATCATACACGCAGTAAATTCACCTATTACAAATGGAATGAATATTAAGTGATTTAAATACATGCACATGACCTTCCTTCTATCTACAATTTCTCTCACACATGCACACACGCGAACCATCCAAATATGGCCCAATTTGGCATGAAAATTGTCACATAGTACATCTAGCAATTGATCTCAATTATATATTTAATTGCCCTATTTTTAAATGAACTTGTCTACGATTCTCGCGATGTTTTGGGAATACCGTTATCGACGCTCCACTGTTCTAGAATTCCTCTAGAACGTCGGGCACTTGTTTCCATATACACACTCTCTCTTGACTTGGACGAACTCTCCGTCGGATATTCCTTCTGCCGGACTAGTGAGTCTTTGCTCAAGGCCTCCGTAAGTCTCCTCTGTCCATGGATTCCCACATGGTCGACTAGCTAGTTGTACCCTAACACCTATGTTACACTCTAGGGATCAGTAAGATCCGTATGGCCTTAGATTGCTCTCGCTCTTATCTTGAATCACGCCGGACCTCTGGACCTGTGCGTAACATGGCCAGCAGAAAGGTTGTGTATTCCACCTGACTGCCAACGCCGTACGCGCGTGTTGTGCAACTGTTACTATTGCTCGTTGAACGCGGCATTGTTGATTGTATACTTCCGTTGTCTAGAGTTCCGTGCACGAATCAATATGCTCACCTTCTCTAAACTGTCTCACAGATTTAAAATAGTAAAGATGAACTAGCAGAGTGGTGAGAGTAGGTCATATCCACAGAGAGGCTGAATAGAATTTGACTTAAGAAACTGCTTTTTTTTTAACACTCTATCGACAATGCATTAAAAGTGAATATGTAAACAACACCAACCAAATCCCTCACAATCTTGATAGATCAAACTTAATGAAAGAACAAGCTAAATTGAAATTAAAAGAGAATTGATATCAATGTACCCTTACAATTGAGGGATCAAACATGTAGATAGAAATCTGAACTAGAAACATACGGATGCACCTCTAATTCTGAAATTCTCTGGACTCAGAAGGATTAAAAGATGACAGAATAAGAATCTCAAAAGAAAATTTCAGATCACTGTACCCCTACAGCTTAGGGGATGAACAATTAACAGTATCATCTGTCCGCAAACACCAGCCACTATCCTCACATCACAAGGGTCGAACAGAAAATTCAGAAACGAAACAAGAATTTATTATTGCTAAATCAAATTCTTAATTCTACCACTACAGAACAAGGATAAGAACAAAAAATTAATACTAAGATGCTCCGAAATCCCTCACAAATTCAAATCTATCATCTGCTGCAATAGGGGCCTGGACTAAGATGAATGCAGCATTGAACCTGAACTCTGTAGATGTTCGGAGTCCCTCTGGGTGCAGTCGCCCTCCTAGACGCCGGCCAGCATATGCGCTTCTGGATCGTCCTCACCAGATGCTCTGGAAGAATAGAAGAAATCGACACAGAAGAAATGGAAGAGATCAACACAGAAGAAATAGCAAATTCACACATAAGAAATGAGAAATTAGACGGATCGAACTCTGCAACAGCCCTCAATCTCTCACAGCTCCCACAATTGTCATAGCTTCACATAACACAGAAGAAAGAAGAACACTGGATCGAGCTAAAACATAGAAGAAATGATATAGACGCAACTAGATCAAACTCTGGAACATAAAAGAAATGGAAAATGCCACTGGATCCACCTCACAGCAGCTGAACCATTCACAGAAGAAATAAAAAAATTAAAACATCTACCTCTGCTCATAGCAAAGAAGAAAACCCCAAAAATTGCTGAACTCTCCTGATCTGAACAACGAATCTTTACAGCAAATAAGAAAACCCCCAAAAATTTGAACACAGAAGAAAGAACAAAAACTCCTCACAGAAGAAAGAAGAAACAAAAACCCAGAAAATTTCAATTGGCCTCCCCTGAATGTAGAACTCTGGAAAAAAGGAAAAAAAATAAATTCCCAAAAAAATGTCCACCTCCCAAGCTGAGGACCTTGGGGTCCTTTTATATGCGCCCAGGCCCTCTGCTTCACATGGCCAACAGCCCTTCTTCCCGGATCTGGCCGCACGGGCTCCATCGCACGAGCTTCTGTGCGCCTCACACGCCCTGCCGTGCCTCTGTTTCGCACGGTCGGCCTCCAGCTTCACACGAGCTCAGATCCGCTTCGCACAGTCGGCCTCCGTCAGATCTGTAGGCCTCCGCAGTAGTCCCCCTTCGTCGTCCATCTCCTCTGCGCTTCCCTGCTTCGCACACAGGAGATCTGCCCAAATCGCCAGCGTACAAGCTTCATTGCGACACCTCCACTTCTGCACACCCAGCTCCACATCACACACCCGGTGCCTTCACACCTTGCGCACGACTGAGTTCTGCACCTCACACACCGCCATATCTGCTTCACATGACCGCCTATGCACAGCTGGGCTGCTTCACGAAGCTTCTCCCCTCCTCAAAATTATTTATGTACAGAATTTATTAAAAAAGTCTTCATTTCCAAAGTGTAACTGTGAAAAAAATGAACATGATTAGTCAATCTGAAAAAGAAACAGTGAATTATTGAATGAAAATCTAACATGTGTATTTTAACCCATTATCAACTAATATGTTCAAAAACCTATTCATGGATGAAATGAAAATTATAATCAAAATACATATTATTTATAGACAAAGAATGTCTAAAATCAATTATATGTGTGAAATTTAACACATAAAATTTTGCAGTTATCACTCCCCCCTACTTGAACATTGCTAGTCCCTTAACAATAAAAATTACTCCAAATGTAGGACTAGAAGATTTAATATCTCATGTTAAACAGCCATCATGTAAAAGATTAATGTAGAGATATGTCTTTCCTAATTGTAAGGGCTTATGGCAAGAAATTAGTGCACAAATGATAACTCACTTAAGAGTTCACATCAGCCCTCCTGGAGCTCCTCTGCCTCAGCTAGTATTTGAGATTAGATTAATTCGAGGAGAAAAAAGAATTGTGGAATAAGATCCTTGCTCAGTCATATTAGGTTGTTTTTCTCAGTTCCATTCTACCCAACTTCCTTTAGGATTATTTCTCTGAGCTGAGGACTTTGCCCCTTTATTTTGAACTTTGTGCACTCAGAATTTTTTTCTTTCTTTTTCATCCACAATGATGCACAACCCATCACTTTTCAAGAGTATTGAGTCCAACTTTACTCAGATCTGGGGCATTTTTCATGAATTTTTTTTCTTTTCTTTTGCTTTTTTTTCTTTTCTTTTCTTTTCCTCTTAAAGGAAGGATGGGCAGTCAGGTTCCTTGATCACATGCCTTCACTTCCTTCGCAATTCACTTAAGGGGAAGGGAGAAAACCAATCACCTCTCTCCTACTAGCCTTAACAAATTTGCTACATTTGGTTCAGCTAGTCTCAGTGGCTGTGTAGTGTGTGTATAAAAACTTCTTGCCGTAAATCCTTACATAAGGTAGACAGAGGATACATGTAATCCTTTACTAGAGGCTACCTAACATAGATGTTTGCAAAGGAATGTGACAACTACAAAATTTTAATGTTAAAGATCAGACACATAGTCTGGGTTGTGCAATGTCAAGCATTTTTATTCAAAGATGAAACATTGTGAAATTTTTATTTGCATATGTATAAGCTAAGAAAAAAAATGAAGCATTGGTTAGGATGAGGACTATGAATGCATGCTTATTCTACCTCTCCCCCCTACTTATTTACAGGAAAAGAAAGTAAGACAGAGAATTACCTGATAAAGGAAATCTGTACACATGGGTTGCCTCCCAAGAGCGCTAAGTTTATCGTCTTCAGCTGGACGCAATTAAGCTTCATTTGGCTCAGCTAGCTTGGTAGACTCAATTTTCAAGGAAGGTGGGCTTTCAAAGAAATGCTTTAACCTTTGCACATTAACAGTAAATGATTGTTCAGTTTTAGGATCAAGAATAATGACAGTACCATTGTCATAAGCTTTGACAACAGTGTAAGGACCATCCCATCGGGATTCAACTTTCTCGGAAACAGACGAAGCCTAGAATTAAACAACCAAACCTTATCATGCACTTGAAAAGTTTTTCTATGAATGTTTTTATCATGGAATGCTTTGGCTTTGCCTTTATAGATCTTCCGGCGGATGTTTCTTCACCACTCGCTGTGGCATTCTGCTCAGCGGCTGCAGTACTCAAGGCCCCCGTTGTGGCTACCTCCTTTGATCGGCCCTCGATGGGTCTTAGGGGGCAGATGCCCACGCTCGTTCCCCAACAGAGCTCTCTGACTCGTCGCTCACTGATAACTACAAAAATTTTAGCGTTAAATTTCATACACATAGTTGAGTTTAGACATCCGTTGTCTATAAATAATGTACATTTTGAGTTTAATTTTCATTTCATCCCTAAATAGATTTTTGAGCATATTAGTTTTAGTAGAACACATAGTTAGATTCTTATTTAATAAATTCAATACCTTTTAAATACTTTTATTAATAAAAGAAAATTATTTTCTCTTTACACAAGTACACTTTAAAAAAATATTAGTAAATAAATATACTTTTTGTTACAATAATATTGTAAATATCTTTAGTATTAAATAGATATGAATTTGTAAATAAATAAAATTTTTAAATACCAACCCAATCCATCGTACCACGTACACATCTGAAACCTTATTTTACCCTTTTCAGGAGCCTTGGAGGTGGCACAAGAGAAGTTGCTGGAAGCAGCTGGCTGCAGAGCTCTGGCGATGGAGCTTGGGCATGGCAGATGGCTGTGCGAAGCAACTGGAGGTGTTGCTGGCTGTGCAAAGCAGCAGCGGCGGATCTGCTGCAGAGCTTGGGGTGCGCTCGATGCATCTGGTGCTGAGGAGGCGGGCTGCTATGGAGCTGGGTGTGCGCTGCGGAGATGGGCCTGCATACCTACTTGCGCTGCAGCTGGTGTGTGCGCGGTAGTGAGGCGGTGCAGAGGTGTGGCGCGGCGGATCTGAGGCCCGGATCTGGTGCGGCCAGGTGCATATGGGGCTGGAGCGCGATGCAGAACCAAAGGTCGTGGGTGCAGAGCTAGGCAGAGCTGGAGATTGCCATGCGTGCGCCCAGATGTGCGAGACGGCAACGAGGAGCTTGGCGCGTGTGGAAGCTGGGCATCTAGAGGATTCGAGGAGCCTATATAAGGACCTCAAGGTCCTCAGATTGGAGAGTTCAGATTTTTGGGTTTTTTTTCTCTCTTCTGTAAAGGGTTGGGGTTCGAGTTTTATTTCTTCTTTCTTCTATAATGGTTGGGCTGGGGAGATCGATCCAGAGTGCTTCTTCTCTTATCTTCTGTGAGGTTTGAGATTGTTTAGTTCAATATTTCGGAGGCAGGGGAGGAAGACGGCTTCTTCTCCGAGGGTTTTCTTCTATTTTTCTGAGTTTTGTTTCTTCTGTGACGGTTGTTGTGAGTTGGACAGGAGAGGTAGACACCTTAATTTTCCATTTCTTTAGGGTTCCAGAGTTCGATCCAGTGGCAATTTTCATTTCTTCCGTGTTGGAGAGTTTGTTTGTTTCTTCTTCTCTTCTGGATGTAGGGCTGTTGGGTTCCATTTTGTTCATCTCTGCTAGTTCAACATTTTTTAGGGGAATCGCTGCTGCTGCAAGGGAGGCGACTGCATTTTTTTTTGGATTTTTATTCCATCTCTTCTGTGCTGCTGGGAAGGGAATTGCATTCTTCATTTCTTCTGTGTTTAGAGGAGATCGATCTAGTGAAGTCTCCACTTCTTCTGTGTTCCATAGGGCGACTGCAATTTTTCCCTTTCTTCTTGCTATGTTCATCTTGGGGATCCAGGTTCCATTTATGTTCCTTTCATTTGTGGAGATTGCTGCGAGATCGAGGGGCTGTTGGAATCGGAGTTCGGCATTTTGTGAGGATTTCAGCATTGGGAGTTCTTCTCTCTGTTCTTCTGTAGCTACTGAGAAGGGATTCGAGTGCTTCCATTTTTTCCTTTCTTCCGTGCATTGCAAGCTGCTATGAGGAATTGATCCAGTGCATTTATTTTCCATTGGCTTCTGTGTTTTCTTCCATTCTGCAGCTACGAGGGAGATGAGATTTGTTGTGGTTTTTCTTTTCCTTGTTGTTATGGAGCTTATTACATACTGTTTTCCCTTTTGTTCTTCAATCCCTCGAGCTGTGAGGGTACAGTAATATGAAATTTCTATAGTTCTTGTTGATTTCTATTTAAATCTCTGGTTGAGTTTCTTTTCAGTGTTTCATTCAAATCTTTGAGTTGTAATAAAATTGTGATAGATCTCATGTTCTTGTTATTTCTTTTTGCGTAATTGAAGTGTTCATCTGTTATTTCTTAATTTCTGTCCGATCATTAAATTGTGAGGGTAGTGATTCGATGTTTGTGGAGGAGCTGAGATTGTTGATTGTTCATCCCCTGAGCTGCAGGGGTAAATTGGTTTGATAGTTTCTAGTTCAGATTTTTGGCTACTTGTTTGATCCCTCAATTGAGAGGGTACAGTGTTACCAATTTTCTTTATTTTCCACTTAGCTTGTTCTTTCATTTTGTTTGACCTGTCGAGTTGTGAGGGATTTGGTTGGTTCTGTTTACATATTTACTTTTAATGCATTGTTACTTTGGAGAATAGTGTCAATAGAGTGTTCCAAAAAGCAGTTTCTTAAGTCAAATTCTATTCAACTTCTCTGTGGATATGACCTGTTCTCACCACTTTATTAGTTCATTTTTACTATTTTAAATCTGTGAGACAGTTTAGAGAAGATGAGCATATTGATTTGTGCACAGAACTCTAGACAACGGAAGTGTACAATCAACAATGTCGCGTTCATCTTGACTCCCCCCTACTTGAGCATTGCTAGTCCCCTAGTAATAAAAATTACTCTAAATGTAGGACTAGAAGATGTAATGCCTCATGCTAAACAGCCATCATATAAAAGATTAATGTGGAGATAGGTCTTTCCTAATTGTAACAGCTTATGGCAAGAAATTAGTGCACAAATGATAGCTCACTTAAGAGTTCACATCAGCCCTTCTGGAGCTTCTCTGCCTCAGCTAGTAATTGAGATTAGATTAATTCGAGGGAGAGGAAAAGAATTGTGGAATAAGATCCTTGCTCAGTCAGATTGGGTTGTTTCTCTTAGTTCCATTCTGCCCAACTTCCTTGAGGATTATTTCTCTGAGCTGAGGACTTTGCCCCTTTATTTGCACTTTGTGCACTCAGAATTTTTCTTTCTTTTTCATCCATAATGCTGCACAACCCACCACTTTTCAAGAGTAGTGAGTCCAACTTTACTCAGATCTGGGGCATTTTTCATGGATATTTTTTTCTTTTACTTTTGCTTTTATTTTCTTTTCTTTTCCTCTTAAAGGAAGGATGGGCAGTCTGGTTCCTTGATCACATGCCTTCACTTCCTTCGCAAATCACTTTAGGGGAAGGGAGAAAACTAATCACCTCTCTCCTACTAGCTTTAACAAATTTGCTACATTCGAGTTCAGCTAGTCTAAGTGGTTGTGTAGTGTGTGTATAAAAACTTCTTGCCATAAATCCTTGCAAAGGTAGACAAAAAGTACATGTAATCTTTTACTAGAGGCCACCTAACATGGATGTTTGCAAAGGAATGTGACAACTATAAAATTTTAATGGTTAAAGATCAGACACATAGTCTGTGTTTTGCAATGCCAAACATTTTATTCAAAGATGAAACATTGTGAAGTTTTTATTTGCATATGTACAAGCTAAAAAGAAAAAAAATGAAGCACTGGTTAGGGTGAGGACTATGAATGCATGCTTATTCTACCCTTCCCAATTTATTTACAGGAAAAGAAAGTAAGATAGAGAATTACCTGATAAAGGAAATCTGTACATATGGGTTGCCTCCCAAAGCGCTAAGTCTATAGTCTTCAGCCAGACGCAATTAGGCTACATTGGCTAAACTAGCTTGGTAGACTCAATTTTCAAGGAAGGTGGGCTTTCAAAGAAGTACTTTAACCTCTGCCCATTAACAGTGAATGATTGCCCAGTTTTAGGGTCAGGAATAATGACAGCACCATTGTCGTAAGCTTTGACGACAGTGTAAGGACCATCCCATCGGGACTTCAATTTTCCCGAAAACAGACGAAGCCTAGAATTAAACAACCAAACCTTATCATGCACTTGAAAAGTTTTTCTATGAATGTGTTTGTCATGGAATGCTTTGGCTTTGGCTTTATAGAACTTGGAGCTTTCATAGGCTTCATTTCTGAGCTCTTCTAGCTCATTCAGCTGAAGGGTCCTTTGTTGACCAGCTTGGGCTAAATCAAGATTTACCTATTTAATAGCCCAATAGACTCTATGCTCAAGTTCTACCGGCAGATGACAAGATTTTCCAAAAACAAGCCGGTAAGGGGACATTCCAATGGGAGTTTTGAAAGCGGTTGGTAGGCCCACAATGCATCATCTAACCTTTCTGACCAGTCTTTCCTATCAGGCCTAACCGACTTCTGAAGAATGTTCTTAATCTCCCTGTTTGATACTTCCACCTGGCCACTGTTTTGCGGATGGTAAGGTGTTGACAGCTTATGGGTGATCCCATACTTCCTTAGGAGGGTCCTAAACTGATGTTAATGAAATGCGGTCCTCCATCACTAATGATTGCCTTGGGCCACCCAAATCTCGAAAAGATGTTTTTCTGAACAAATTTGATGACCACTTATGATCATTGGTCTTGTGGCAATGGCCTCTATCCATTTGGACACATAATCAACAACAACTAAAATGTATGTGTATCCAAAGGATGGTGGAAAAGGTCCCATAAAGTCTATCCCCATACATCAAAAATTTCTACAACCAAAATGGGGTTAAGAGGCATCATATCCTTCTTAGAAATGTTTCTCATGGTTTGACATCTAGGACAAGCCTTACAAAATTGGTGGGCATCCTTAAACAACGTAGGCCAATAGAAACCAGAGTCTAAGACCTTAGCAGCGGTCTTCTTTCCTGAAAAATGCCCTCCACAAGCAAGAGAATGGCAAAACTTGAGGACACTTTGATGCTCACTCTCAGGGACACATCTTCTTATCACTTGGTCTGGTCCTATGAAAAATAGCTCTGGGTCCTCCCAAATAAAATACTTGTCCCTAGCAAAGAATCTCTCTCTTTCATTTTTGGTCCAATCTCCAGGTACTCGTCCAATGACTTTATAATTCACAATGTGTGCATACCATGGAGATGAAATATTGGAGACAGCTAAAATGTGCTCATCCGGGAAAGCATCTCTAATAGGCATAGAGTCCGGGGCAACTATTCTGAACAAATGGTCAGCTACCACATTCTTGGACCCTTTCTTATCATGAATTTCCAAATCAAACTCCTGTAACAATAGAATCCATCTGATCAACCTAGGCTTGGCATCCTTCTTGGCAAGTAAATGTCTTAAGGCAGCATGGTCAGTAAAACAATAATTTTAGCTCCTAAAAGATAGGATCTGAACTTCTCTAAGGCAAAGACAATAGCTAGGAGCTCTTTCTCAGTGGTTGTGTATCGAATCTGAGTGTCATTCAATGTTCTGCTTGCATAATAAATCACTACAGATCCTTTATCAGTTTTCTGACCCAAAATAGCACCTATTGCAAAGTCTGAAGCATCACACATTATCTCAAATGGTAATGACCAGTCTGGAGATTGTAGAATTGGAGCTCTGGTCAAAATGTCTTTAAGTCCTCAAATGCTTTATTACAATCCTCATCAAAAATGAAAGGAGTGTCTTTTAACAAAGAAGTCAATGGTCTTGCAATTTTGGAAAAGTCTTTGATGAACCTCCTATAGAATCCAGCATGACCAAGGAAGGATCGAATTTGTTTGACAGAGTTGGGAGGAGGCAATTCGGAAATGAGATTTATCTTGGCTTTATCTACCTCTATCCCTCTCTCTGAGACAATATGCCCTAAGACAATCCCCTCCTTTACCATGAAGTGGCTCTTTTCCCAACTTAAGACAAGATTGGCATTAATGCATCTTTTGAGCACTTCAGTCAAATGGTCAAGGCACGATTCAAAGTCATTTTCAAATACAGAAAAATCATCCATGAAGACTTCTAAGTAATCCCCAACCATGTCTGAGAAAATAGACAGCATGCAACGTTGAAAAGTTGCAGGGGCATTGCACAGCCGAAGGGCATGCGTCTAAAGGCAAAAGTTCCAAATGGACATGTGAAAGTGGTCTTTTCTTGGTCCTCAGGGTGAATAGCCACTTGGTTATACCCTGAATATCCATCAAGGAAGCAAAAGAATTTTTGGCCTGCAAGTTTCTCTAAGATTTGGTCAATGAAAGGCAAGGGGAAATGGTCTTTCTTGGTCATCGCATTCAATTTGTGATAGTCAATGCACACTCTCCATCCTGTAGCCAGCCTAGTGGGAATGAGCTCACCCTTTTCAGTTTGAATTACAGTTAGTCCTGACTTTTTAGGCACAACTTGAGTTGGACTAACCCACTGGCTATCAGAGATGGGGTAAATAAATCCAGCATCAAGCCATTTGACAATCTCCTTCTTAACAACTTCTTTCATGTTGGGATTAAGCCTTCTTTGCATTTCTCTTGAGCTTTTAGCATTCTCTTCTAAGTATATGCGATGTGTGCACACTGAAGGACTTATCCCTCTCAAATCATCTATTGTCCAACCTATAGCTTTCTTGTGACTTTTCAAGACTTCCATCAATTTCTTCTCCTGCCCTTCTTCAAGATCACTAGCAATTATAACGGGCCAAGTCTCATTCTCTCCTAAAAAGATGTACTTTAAACTAGCAGGGAGTGGTTTTAGCTCAACCTTAGGAGGACACTCTAACGGAAATGATGGATCATTATTCTGAAATAAGGAATTAAATTGTCCTTCCTCTCCCTCAAACCCTAGATGGTCTACCATTTCCTCTACACAAGATTCTTCCAAAGAGTCTACCACTAGACAACTCTCTCCTTGATCATGGTGCCTAGATGCCCTAAAAATATTGATACTAACCCGCCTATCCCCAAATGATATATCCATCATCCCGGTAGCACAATCAATATTAGCTCTAGTTGTGGCCAAAAAAGGTCTACCAAGGATGATGGTGGACTGAGTTAAATCTTGAGGAGTGTTCATGTCCAGAATGATGAAATCGGCGGGAAAGTAACAATCATTGATTTTCACAATGACATCTTCAACTAAGCCTTTAGGAGTGGTGACAGAACGATCGGCTAGTTGAAGGACAACAGAAGTGGGTTTCAATTCTCCTAACTTGAATTTCTCAAAAATAGCAGAAGGTAGGAGATTGACACTGGCTCCCAAATCTAAAAGGCCGCTCTCAAAAGTGACTCCACCAATGGTGCAAGGAATTAGTGGAGTGCCTGGATCTTTGAGCTTTTTAGGGAGTTGATTCAAGACAATGGTACTCACAGTTTCTGGAAGAATGATTGTTTCAGTTTTATTTCTCACTTCACGTTTTGGAGTACACATTTCTTTTAGGAATTTGGCATAAGCAGGCACATGCTTAATGGCATCAAGGAGAGGAATGTTGATGTGAACTTGCTTAAAAAGTTCCAAGAGTTCTTCATTACCAGTTGGTTTGTTTTTGGATTTTGGCTTTTAAGCTTCAGAAAGACTCTTGGAATGTACAACTTGGGTCTTCATTCATTTTGATTTTGTCTAGAGGTTCTTCAATCATTTTCTCTTTTCCCTTGGATTTTCTTTTCCACATTTTCTTCATTCTCTTCTTCAATTTCAATTTCATTTTCTTTATCCTCATGCAATGTTGACATGTGTGGGTGAGGATTTATTCTGATTTTTCCACTTCTTAAGGTAGACACAGTTTTTGCATTTTCTACTTGGGGCCCCTAGCTTGGGCAGGAGGATGGTCCTGTTGTATAGGTTGATTCTGGTTTTGTGGTGCTGGAATGTTTGACAAAAGCTTGTTGTGTGTTTGATGGTGGAGGTGCATTTGGTCGAGCAGGTGGTCTGTACCCCTGGACTTGATGGTTTTGCTGGTTCTGATAAAATCTGGGAGGGTTGTTCCTTGGGTTTGCTACAGCTTGACTTGGCAGCTGACCTGATTCCCTCCTTTGACATACATCAGCAATCTGGACTCTATCCTTGCCAAATTTTGTTGAAAATTTTGGTTTTGATTTTGATATTGACTTTGTTGTTCTTGCACAGTTTGGCACAGAGTCACCATCATGTTTTGGAGTTGATTTATTTTATCTTCCCAATTGGGCTGAGGAGGTGGTGGTTGATTATATGAAGGTTGCTGGAAATTGTTACGAGCAAATTGATTGGAATTTTGATTTCCTTGGACTTGTGGAGGCTTGGAGTAAGAAGGTTGGCCAAATCCCAGATTCTGATTGGGATAGGATTGACCATACATGGATTGCTTAAAAGAATGTTGAGACATTTGTTCAGATTGATTTTTCCATGAAAAAATTGGGTGATTTCTCCAACCAGGGTTGTATGTGTTAGAATATGGATCATAGGAGGGTTTGTAGAAACCTTGGGCAGCTTGGACTTGTTCTTGAATAAAGGGGGTAATTGGGCAGTAGTGGGACAAGCATTCGTGGAGTGAGCTGAGCTAGCACACATAGGCAAGTTTCAGGTGGTTGAGAAAATTTGGGTGTGGCTTGCCCAGTCAAAGACATTAATTGATCAAATTTTTGTTCCAATTTCTGCTCCAATCTCTGATCAAGTCTATCTAACGGATCTTCTACCCTAGAATCTGATTCTCCTCTCCCTCTTAATTCATACAACCCTGCCTTCTTTACAGGTCCTAGTGCCCTTCATAAGAGTGGAGTGAGGCATGATTGATAGAATTCTCACTCAATGTTTCAAACAGATTATATGCCTCATCCTCGCTCTTAGTCATGAATGCTCCTCCACATGAGGCATCAACCATCTGCCTATTTGATTCTGTCAGACCTTCATAAAAAGCTTGAACTATTTGCCACCTCGACAAACCATGGTGGGGACATTTTCTAAGCAACTCTTTCAATCTCTCCCATGATTCATGCATTAACTCTCCCGGGTGTTGGGAGAATCCAGTTATTGCTCTTCTCATGGTGTTAGTACGGCCAATGGGGTAAAATTTCTTCAAAAACTCCTGCTGCATTTCTGGCCATGTTCTAATGGTTCTCCCTATGGTTCCTAACCAATGTTTGGCCTTATCTTTTAAAGAGAATGGAATAGGTCATCTCAAGGCATTTTCAGTGAATTTTGGATTCTTACAGTGGAACAAATCTCTAGGAACTCATCTATATGCTTATAGGGGTCTTCATTGGGATTGCCATAGAAGGATGGCAACATCTGAATGGTTCCTGGCTTGATTTCAAAGTGATTTGCAGGAATTTCCGGCCTGATGCAAGTAGCGGGTTGATAATCAGAAGGAATAAAGTACTCCTTCATCTGTCTGGGTGCGACCTCCTCTACATTCCTAGCAACTTGGTTTTGGTCTTGGTTGGCCATCCTATGAAAGAATCTTTCAATCTCGTCTACAGGTTGAGCCAAATCTATGTTCAGGGAGCGTCTACCAAGCATACACAGTTAAAAATCCCTCTATTTTTGATTTTTAACTTTTAGATTTCTATTGATTTTTGATGAATTTTATAAACAAACACAAACAAACAAACACTTTCAAAAAAAATTAACCTAAACACTAATGTTCCTTGGACTTATGTTATTTTTCTCAAAATCAGATTTATGCTTGCTTAAACCCAATCCTAACTCTTCTTGTACTGGCCAGGTAAGAGGTGGAGTAGAGGGAGGCCCCCCTTGCTTTCGCAAGGACCCAATTAAATAACCTCTAGCTCACTTAAGCATAAGCTTTTTAACCTCTAATCCTAGACACCAGACTAAAGAGAAGTTTTGAATTTAAGAAAGACAAATCTAATTATGAACCCTAGGGCCAGTCTACTGGTTTTTATTAAAAGTTAGGCAAATGCAAGAATGTGAAAAAACTTTTGTGATTTTTGGCAAAGGAAAGGGTGATGAAATCCCTCACCTTATCTTTTTATTTTTTCTAAAGGGTGATGCCCTTAAGCAGTCCCTTTTACAAATATGAAATGCAACAAAACAAGTTCAAATAAGGGTTTTCTAATGCCAAGTCTAATGCATGAACAAAAGATAGAAATCTTACCTTTCCCCCCCACTCTTCAATGCAAGAAAAAGAATAGAATTCAAATGACAATTAAAATGATGAATGACCTAAAACAAGTGATTCTAATCTTGAGAGATGAAATTTTTATTTTGCAAAGCAAACGGCTTACATGAAAGAGCGATTTGGAAAAAATTTAGATTTTAGATTTTTTAATTTTTATTTGGTTTTTTGAACTAAATGAAATGAAACTAATAAAGTGGCTCACCTTCTCTAAACTATCTCACAGATTTAAAATAGTAAAAATGAACTAATAAGTGGTGAAACCTGTCTATCCATAGAGATCTGAATAGAATTTGACTTAAGAAACTACTTTTGGAACACTCTATTGACACTATTCACCAAAGTAACCATGCATTAAAAGTAAATATGTTAACAAAACCACCAAACCCTCACAACTCGACAAGTCAAACAAAATGAAAGAACAAGCTAAGTGGAAAATAAAGAAATTGGAAACACTGTACCCTCTCAATTGAGGATCAAACAAGTAGCCAAAATCTAAACTAGACTATCAAACCAATTTACCCCTACAGCTCAGGGGATGAACAATCAACAATCTCACTCCTCCACAAACATCGATCACTACACTCACAGTTTAATGATCGGACAGAAATTAAGAAATAACAGATGAACACTTCAATTACGCAAAAAGAATAACAAGAACATGAGATCTCACAGTTTTTATTACAACTCAAAGATTTGAATGAAACACTGAAAAGACTCAACTAGAGATATAAATAGAAATCAAAAGAACTATAAAATTTTCAATTACTGTACCCTCACAGCTCGAGGGATTGAAGAACAAAAGGGAATAGTACGTAATAAGCTCCTACAGCAAGGAAAAGAAAACCACAACAAATCTCATCTCCCTCACAGCTGCAGAACAGAAGAAAAACACAGAAGCCAATGGAAAATAATGCACTGGATCAATTCCTCATAGCAGCTTGCAATGCACGGAGAAAGAAAAAAAAATGGAAGCACTCGAATCCCTTCTCAGTAGCTACAGAAGAACAGAGAGAGACTCCCCGATGCTGAAATCCTCACAAAATGACGAACTCTGATTCCAACAGCCCCTAATCTCGCAGCAATCTCCACAATGAAGGAACAGAAAGGAACCTGGATCCCCAAGATGAACACACAAGAAGAAGGGAAAATTTGCAGTCGCCCTAGGAACATAGAGAAATGGAGACTTCACTGGAGTCGATCTCCTCTAACACAGAAGAAATGAAGAAGCGATTCCCCTACCCAGCACAAGAAGAGATGGTGATAAAAATCCAAAAAAAATGCCTCGCCTCCTTACTACAGCAGTAGTGATTCCCCTCAAAATGTTGAACTAGCAGAGATAACAAAATGGAACCACAGCCTACATCCGAAGAGAAGAAGAAAAAACAAACTCTCCAACCGAAAGAAATGAAATTGCCCACTGGATCGAACTTGGAATGTTGGGTTGAGTGTGTTTTGGAATTTCCTAAAGTTGTACTTTAATGATTACCAATGACATCACTTATACTTTGATTTTGATGATGACATATTGTGATTTTAATGATGACATATTGTGATTTGATGATGATATGTTGAACATGTTGTACTTTCTATACATATCACAATAATGCTTAAACAACATGTTTTGGATGTTTAATATCTCATATTTTAATCATAATATCTTGTACTAATGATTTATGTGTAATTTTATAGGTGAATATAGATTTTGTCTTGGTAGTGTCGACACACCCCTTACTGGTGTCGACACAGTGTTTCAAACACTAAGGCAAAATGATGAAGAAAAGGTCAAGTGGTGTCGACACAGGATCAAGTAGTGTCGACACTAGTCCTAGATTCCAGAGATCCAGTTGACAGGTCTGCATGGTAGTGTCGACACAGGCTCAAGTAGTGTCGACACTAGATCCAGTTCCCAGAAGACCTGTTTGGCAGTTCTGGACAGTGTGTCGACACTGCCAAAGTAGTGTCGACACTAGTGTCTCTTCCCAGAGAACCAATTATGCCAGTTTGGGACAGTGTGTCGACACACTCTGAAGTAGTGTCGACACACTCCGCTAAAACTTAAAATCGGGATTCATCTGGACACGTGGCCGCTTGGGGTTAAGGGATTACCCTAGTTTTTGTGCCCACGCACCCCAAGGCTTTTATGGTCATATGGGGCTATAAATACCCATGCTCCTTGTACCCCAAAGGTAAGAGAGCCCACACACTTCCTGAAGAACCTTTTGGCGGCTGAAAGGGGGTTTCCAGATCTTCTCCATCTCCAAAAGCTGCAAGCCATCCTTTAAGAGAAGGATAAGGAATCAAGGGGAATCCCTAGAGAGAAGGTTGTTGTGCAAGGCAAGGGAGCAGATCCAACTGAAGAGGCGTAGGAGAAGAAGGATTTATGGCATTTCAGATGCCATCAAAGCAGAGCATCGCCATTGAGAAGATCTCCATCGATTTCCATCAAGGCTCCTCAATTGAAGCATCTGCAAGTCTTCTTCATCAAGGAACATCAAGTCACATCTATTTCATTCATTTTCTTGGAGTGTTCATCCAGGTTTTCATTGTGTGATCTGTGTATGTGTTCTACACAGATCACTTAATTCTATTTGTTCGATTTCATCTTTGTATTGAGATAGATCGGGCTAGAGGATCTATTCTCTAATTGAGCTTGTTCTAGCAGAACTTGGATCTTTCGTGGTCCAAAGGTTTGGAGCCGTAGTGCTCCGGTTTTGAGCCGTTGTGCTCAAGTGCTTGTGAGTCGTCGTACTCATAAGTGGTTTGTGGAGTAGGTCGTCGTACCTATCTCCTGTTTTCTTTGAGTCGTCGTACTCAAAGGGTTTGGAGTCGTCGTGCTCCGGTTGTTTCTTGAGTCGTCGTGCTCAAGGGTGTTTGGAGTCGTCGTGCTCCAGTGTGAGTTGTACTCAAGTTTTGAGTAGTGTGGCCTCACTGTGTGAGGGGTGGACGTAGGAGTCACTAGAGGTGATTTCCGAACCACCTAAAAATCCTCTGTGCAGTGGTTTGAATTGTGGTTTGCCTTTGTATCTCGCTAGATGCATGCATAGGGATTTCGCTCACACTACTAATTGATTTGCTCACACACTCTAATCACACTTCATATCAGTAAATTGTTTGGGTGAATTGATCCCTGATTCGAAGTAATTTTGAATTGCTTAAGCTTCCGCAGTAATTGGTGTTAGATCTATTCAACCCCCCTTCTAGATCTGATCCATCCACCCATCTGATCCTAACAATTGGTATCAGAGCAGGTTAATGTCTGCTACTGATCTGATTTGATTGCTTCTGTTTGATCTCTGTGTTAATTGCTTGAACTGTTTGCTTGATCTTTCACTGTCTCTGTGTGCTCAATCACTCTATTCCTACATTTGATATTAGAGCGGTTAACCACTCTAATTGTTAGATCTAATTTCTTGTTACATTGATTCACTGTGATTAGATCTAATAGTCTTTTGAGTTTTGGTATAGGAAAATTTATTTAATCTACATGAATTTCCTGTTATAATTTCAGAGAAATCCCCAATCTCACCTTCATCAAGTTTTTCAGTGAAAGCACAAAAAGAAATTCACAAGTACTTGATGGCAAAGAAGAGCCTCAATGAATCCAGAAAATCAACAATTCAGAAGGTTGTGGCTCTCACTGCACACTCTAATAGCTCAGAACATTCTTCATCCTCTTCAAAACACAAGAAATCAAATGGGTCTACAAGGTCAGGTACATCCACTCTAGACTCATCTATGTATTCTAACTCTGATTCTGATGAAGATGAAGGAATGTCTCATGATAGATTGATTGAATTCTGTGAAAAGATGCAAAATCTTAATGCAAAGCTGAACACTAAAATAGAGACTTGAAAAAGACTTTAAAACATTGGCAAGAAGAAAATGAGAATTTGACAATGAAGTTGAAAAATTAAATTCTGAGAAAGAGAATTTGAAAGAGAGAAGCCAAATCTGTGAAAATAAACTAATGGATTGAAAGAAAACCATGAGCTATTGAAATCAAAAGTCATTGATCTGGAAAATAAAAATGGAAAATTGATTGATCTCAATGAAAACTTCAAATTTGATAATGATCAATTAAACAAACAGATTTCCAACATGGCTCATGATCATCAAATAAATGAAAGATGCAAACAACTTGTTGAAGAAAATAGTCATCTAAAAAGAAAGATTGAATGCTTGTTCCATGACAAACCATTGGACAATGATTGTAGCAATTTGAGTAATAAAATTGCCGATTTGGAAAACAAATTGCTCAATTTAAAATGAAAAGAACAAGATGAAAATGGTTTGGATGTCATGCTAAATAAACTTCAAATTTCAGAAAAAGAAGTTGTTGCATTAAAAGCTGAAAAATAGAAGCTTCAACATGAATTGAAAATACTAAAAACACAAGTCTTGCTTCTGTGAAAACTAAGAAAAATGAAAAGAAAGCCAAATAACATTTGTTAAAGCTGCTGCGAACAAGAACACTGCTAATTCTAATGAAAAACTAGTGAAAGTTCTTGTTCAGAAACAGACAGAGAAAAATAAAAATGCTACTGTCAAGAAGATTCATCTACTTCCTCCATCAGTCCAAAAAGCTCCAAGGCAATTCCAAATTCACATCATGCCAAGAGCCCAAAAGGGACCTCCTTCTCCTCATGGTAAGCTCCTCACATGAAAAGGAGATTCCAAAAAATGCATACATGCCAAGGTAAGTACCAGGTAAGAAATGCTCTCATTTGCTTTAACTGCAATAAACCTGGTCATCTTGCCAAACATTGCTGGAGTAGAAATCAACATTTCAATAAACATGTTGAATCAGTCCAATGCTTTCATTGTCATAAAGTTGGTCACATTTCTAGGGACTGTTGGTACAGAAATGATTTTGTTGTGCATGCTCAGAAATTCCAGTCTAATGCATATGCACATACACATAGGAATAAATATCATGTTCATACTGAAAATGTTCAGAAATTCCATGTGTATAGGCATAGAATGTTGCACAAAATCATTCTGTTTCTGCTTATATTAAAAATCCAAAAATTAGAAAACTTCATGAAAACATAGATGCATTGAGCAAGGCAAAAAGAAATTGGAACTAATTCTGCTCATAGTTCTATCAATGAAAGAAATGCATCTATAAAAAAATAAAATCACTTTGGATTCAGAAATCTTTGTTGCACTCTAACATTGATTTCATTGCAGGACCCAAGCAAGTGTGGGTCCCAAAACCAGCTTGATCAGCAAGCTGAGGAGTCTTGCAGCCATACATTGTAAATAGATTCAAGATATTGGTTGTGCAAGACAAGAAATGATTGGAGATCACAGGTAAAATCTTTGAAAAACAATTGAAGTCCATTCAGGTAAAACTTCTTTATCATTTCAAATTTGAATTGCCTGAATTGAAATGAATGTTTAATTTTTATCTGAACAATAAGAAATGTGTTTCAATGGTACTCCCAACAATGAACTTTGTGTCATTACAATTGGAATCATGTTTGTGTTATCATGCTTGCATAACTGTGCCCATGATTCTGTGTGCATATCAACTGCTTTGACTTTTTGGTATATCAAATGATGACATGTGGAAAAACAAGTTACGCTTGTTTGGAAGCTATCATTATGCGTGAGTAAAATACTCCGCCAAGTACCAAGTCATGTTATGCTTAAGCTAATTGTGTGCATAATCATGTGTGAATTGCTTGCTAGCTTTTTCATTCCATGCACATATTAAGGGGGAGTAAATTTGAAAAATGTAAATGTTCAATTATTTCTGTGCAAACTGTTGGAATGATCATATCTGACTGCTTAAATGATCATTTCATATCATGCATATCTTGGGGAGTGAGTCAAAAGAATCTTTGAGTGAAATGCTGAAGAAATATCTTTTCATATCTGATTTATCATCAACTCCCATTCAGTTTATTGACAAATCTTCTTGCAAATAAATTCCTCACTCTCACATTGCATTGGCATTCTTGGTATATCAAATGGTGATTTGAAGAAAGACAAGTCAGGCTTGTCTGGACACTTTCACTATGCGTGAGTATGTCTCCGCCAAGTATCAAGATTTCTTTATGCAATTGTTGAGGGGAGTATTTGTTGAGGGGGAGTTATTGTCTATTCTTCATCATTTTCTCTTGACATTTGTTGTCTATTGAGCCCCAATTATCAGAATTTTTGAGTCATTGTGCTATTTTCTTATGAGAGAATTAAACATTGAACCTAAACTCATTGTGCACTTAGTTTAATTTCAAAGATTCATTATCATTTCAAGGTTAAGCAATCTTAATACTGAATGTTTTTAAAATGATTTGCAAAACACTTGTAGGCACATGAGTGGCTTTACTATTCAACATGTGCATGTTTAAGCTTCATTTTTACCACATGTTAAGAATAATTTCTCTAAATTCGTAGTCATGTCTTTTCTGGTCAAAGCAAACATATTCCTGCAAAACGTCAAAAGAAATGATCAACAATCTGGAAAGATACAAACAGAGCAATGCAAATTCTTGAACCACTGAGTAACCGGGCCATTTCACCTAAAAAATGATTTGTTTCGCGTCCAAAAGTGGAAATCAAAGTTTTCAACTCTGTATAAGATAATGAAAGTTAAACCACTGAGTAATCAGGAGGTCTTGCATCTGATCAATGTGCTCTCTTGCACTAAAAAGTGAGATTTAACTAATTTATTCTTGTATTCTTTCCCAGTTCAAAATGAAAACAAATCAAGACAGGATGAGAAAAGCTTAAGACCTCATAAAGTTCATGTATACTGAGTTTAGACCTATTATTTCACAGTGTGTTAAACTTAAAGCTCCTAACATCCTTGTTAAATATTTTTGCTCACTCATATAGGTCACTTTATTTCACATTTGCATCATTATTTTAACCACATTCAGATCATTATACTTTGCTATACTTTGTGTTGAGTGTGTCTTTGTGATTAAACTTTTTTGCAACATACAAACACAATATTTCTCTCATATGTCAATATCACTTTGCCTCACTTATTTTGATTATTTCTGAACATTCTTTCCTTTATTTCATTTCTTGATCTCCTATAATCCTTGTCTCTCTCTCTCTTATCTATCTTTTTGATGCTGTCAAAAAGGGGAGAAAGGTCTCTAAGGGGAGAAAGTTCTTTAAAGGGGAAAAAGGTATCTAGGGGGAGAAAGGTCTCTAGGTCTAGGGGGAGAAAGTTCAAAGGAGAAAGTTCAAAGGGTACATAGTCAAGGGGATTGTTGCAGTCAAGGGAAATGTGCATATGTTTTGTCATCATCAAAAAGGGGGAGATTGTTGGGTTGAGTGTGTTTTGGAATTTCCTAAAGTTGTACTTTAATGATTACCAATGAACATCACTTATACTTTGATTTTGATGAGGCATATTGTGATTTTAATGATGACATATTGTGATTTTGATGATGATATGTTGAACATGTACTTTCTATACATATCACAATAATGCTTAAACAACATTTTTTGATGTTTAATATCTCATATTTTAATCATAATATCTTGTACTAATGATTTATGTGTTAATTTTGCAGGTGAATACAGATTTTGTCTTGGTAGTGTCGACACACCCCTTACTGGTGTCAACACGTGTTTCAAACACTAAGGCAAAATGATGAAGAAAAGGTCAAGTGGTGTTGACACAGGATCAAGTAGTGTCGACCGAGTCGCAGATTCTAGAGATCCCTTGACAGGTCGGCATGGTATGTCGACACAGGCTCAGTAGTGTCGACACTAGATCCAGTTCCCAGAAGACCTGTTTGGCAGTTCTGGACAGTGTATCGACACTGCCTGAAGTAGTGTCGACACTAGTGTCTCTTCCCAGAGAACCAATTATGCCAGTCTAGGACAGTGTGTCGACACACTCTGAAGTAGTGTCGACACACTCCGGCTAAAACTTAAAATCGGGAATTCCATCTAGACACGTGGCCCGTTGGGGTTCAAGGGGATCTGCCTAGGTTTTTGTGCCCACGCACCCTAAGCCTTTTATGGTCCTATGGGGCTACAAATACCCTGCTCCTTGTACCCCAAAGGTAAGAGAGCCCACACACTTCCTGAAGACCTTTTTTGGCGGCTGAAAGGGGGTTTCCAGATCTGTCTCCATCTCCAGAAGCTGCAAGCCATCCTTTCAAGAGGAGGACAAGGGAATCAAGGGGAATCCCCGGAGAGAAGTTGTTGTGCAAGGCAAGGGAGCAGATCCAACTGAAGAGGCACAGAAGAAGAAGGATTTATGGCATTTCAGATGCCATCAAAGCAGAGAATCGCTAATTGAGAAGAATCTCCATCGATTTCCATCAAGGCTCCTCAATTGAAGCGTCTGCAAGTCTTCTTCATCAAGGAACACAAGTCATCATCTATTTCATTCATTTCTTAGAGTGTTCATCCAGGTTTTCATTGTGTGATCTGTGTATGTGTTCTACACAGATCACTTAATTCTATTTGTTCGTTTTCATCTTTGTATTGAGATAGATCGGGCTAGAGGATCTATTCTCTAATTGAGCTTGTTCTAGCAGAACTTGGATCTTTCGTGGTCAAAGGTTGGAGCCATAGTGCTCCGTTTTGAGCCGTTGTGCTCAAGTGCTTGTGAGTCGTCGTACTCATAAGTGGTTGTGGAGTAGATCGTCGTATCTATCCCTGGGTTTCTTTGAGTCGTCGTACCAAAGGGTTTGGAGTCATAGTGCTCCGGTTGTTTCTTGAGTCGTCGTGCTCAAGGGTGTTTGAGTCGTCGTGCTCAAGTGTGAGTTGTACTCAAGGTTTTGAGTAGTGTGGCCTCACTGTGTGAGGGGGGACGTAGGAGTCACTAGAGGTGATTCCGAACCACCTAAAATCCTTGTGCAGTGGTTTGAATTGTGGTTTGCCTTTGTATCTCGCTAGATGCATGTATAGGGATTTCGCTCACACTACTAATTGATTTGCTCACACACTCTAATCACACTTCAATCAGTAAATTGTTTGGGTGAATTGATCCTGATTCTAAGTAATTTTGAATTGCTTAAGCTTCCGCAGTAATTGGTGTTAGATCTATTCAACCCCCCTTCTAGATCTGATCCATTCACCCATCTGATCCTAACATGGAACACCAAAGAAATGGAAAATTAAGGTGTCTACTTCTCCTATCCACTCACAACAACCCTCACAGAAGAAACAAAACTCAAAAAAATAGAAGAAAACCCTCGGAGAAGATGTCGTCTCTCTCCCCTGCCTCTGAAATGTTGAACTAAACATCTCAAACTCACAGAAGAAAAGAGAAGAACACTCTGGATCAATCTCCCCAGCCCAACCATTACAGAAGAAAGAAGAAATAAAACTCGAACCCCAACTCTTTACAGAAGAGAGAAAAAAACCCAAAAATCTGAACCTCTCCAATCTGAGGACCTTGGGGTCCTTATATAGGCTCCTCGAATCCTCCAATGCTCAGCTTCCACACGCGCCAAGCTCCTCATTGCCGTATCGCACATCTGGGCGCACGCACGACAATCTCCAGCTCTACCCAGCTCTGCACGCACGGCCTTTGCTTCTGCATCGCGCTCCAGCCCCGTACGCATATGGCCGCACCAGATCCGGGCCTCAGATCCGCCGCGCCACACCTCTACACCGCCTCACTGCCGCACACACACCAGCTGTAGCACACGCAGATCTGCAGGCCCATCTCCACAGCGCACACCCCAGCTCCTATCGCTCCCCAGCCAGCTCCGCAGCGGCCCGCCTCCTCAGCACCAGATGCATCGAGCGCACCCAAGCTCCGCAACAGATCCGTCGCTGCTGTTTCGCATGGCCAGCAGCACCTCCAGCTGCTTCACACAGCCATGCCATGCCCAAGCTCCCTCGCCAGAGCTCTGCAGCCAGTTGCTTCTAGCAACTTCTCTTGTGCCGCCTCTAGGGCTCCTGAAAAGGGTAAAATAAGGTTTCAGATGTGTACGTGGTACGATGGATTGGGTTGGTATTAAAAATTTATTTATTACAAATTCATATCTATTTAATACTAAAAGATATTTACAGTATTATTGTAACAAAATTATATTTATTTACTAATATTTTTAAAGTGTACTGTGAAAAGAGAAAATAATTTTCTTTATAATAAAACTATTCAAAAGGTATTGAATTTATTAAATAAGAATCTAACTATGTGTTCTACCAAAACTAATATGCTCAAAACCTATTTAGGGATGAAATGAAAACTAAACTAAAATGTACATTATTTATATACAACAGATGTCTAAACTCAACTACATGTATGAAATGTAATGCTAAATTTTGTAGTTATCACTCGTTACTCGACGTTTCATGTGCAATGGCCATAAGATCTCATCTATACTCTACTCGCTCGTATATTCATGTTCACTCTACTATCTCGTCTATCTCATCTATTCATCTAATACTCTCTTGGTACCCTTTGAGCTGTTGTGGCTTCTACTGTTTTGTACTATTCATGACTATCTAGCGTTAAAAAGGGTCTTGTGACTCTACTGACTGGAATGCATATTGTTTAGGGCACAGAGAGTGTCCGAGGGGCTCCAATCTAGTCCTGGGGGCAGAGAGCCACCTGAAAATACCTGCAGGGGCTATTGACGGTGTTCTACATTGCACCGGTTCTGACTGACTGTTCTGAATTAGCTAGACATCTGACTGTTGCACTGTTACTGTTAGTCTGTTAATTCAGACGTTCTACACTGTTACTGTACCGCCACTGACTATTATTGAACTATTATTGAGCGACTACTATCGTGCTCTCTACTTGCTCTACTTGATATTCGCTCTCTTGAGTTATTGCGTGCTATCGCGACTTGATCGCATTCAATGTGCTATACTCCCTCGTTGTCTATTGACGACAAAAATGCTATATTCTCTCTCGGCAATCTACGGATAACCAAAGTGCCATTACTATTTCGATTGACAAAAGTTAATCAAAAGTGCTATACTATTTCGATTGATGAGAATCAATCAAAGTGTAATTTACTCTTTACATGACTATCTACTATCTCTCTTCTTGCTATACTTGTCGCTTGCTATTCTTGACCATGACATTACTTGCTATCGTGTGACTTGACTTTAATCATCGTGCTATACTTGATTCGTCTGCTATTTGAACCATGTGCTATTACTTTCTCGACTTTACATGACTCTCTCTATCATTAGTTACTCTACCATTTAATGCATTAATTACTTAAAGCCTGCTTGACTATTGAGATTTAAGTCCTACTGGATGTTATCGCTCACCCTTCGTTATTTGTTATTTGTATCTCAGGTAAGTCAGACTATGACATTATACACACCAATGGGACGAGACCAGAGTGATGAGTGACCCAGAGTCAAATGACGAAGCTATCCTAGCACCATTGGAGTCTAGTAGTTATTGCTTTAGATTTCTTTTCAATGTAATGATGTCATTGAGCCCTATGTATTGGCTCCGAATTAGTGGTTATAATAGTCTTAGTGGAATTTCAATGAAATGAAGAGGTAATTCCAATTATTGTTCATTAGATGCTCTGATGTTTGCGAATGTATGCACAATTGTCGTTACCATACTCGTTGCTCACGTTTCCCTCCGATTTATTTCGCTGCTAAATTGGAGGGGCGTGATACTAAGACATGAGAGATAGATTAAAATTCGACTTCATAAAGTCAGAGTGAACTCTTCGACTTCCTGGAGTTGGATATCAATACATACTCCTGTTGAGTAGATATAGATTGTGAATTGGTGGTTTGCTGAGAATCAAATTGATTGGGAATTATCTAGTTGCAGAGAGTGACATTGATGTCGGCCTTCTCAATTTCCTCCTTTTTAGGGAGAATGAACTTAAGGGGAGCTGGTTGAAGATAGACAAAAGGCATGAGAGCAGATTCTTGTTGGAGCAAGTTAGGATTCAAAAAATTGATGAATGGGTGCCGGAGATTGAGATCTGGGGCCTAATCAAGATCAATGGGCGACTTTCCTAGGTGAGGGTGTGAACAGTTGGAACTAGTTTCTTTATGGGTTCCTGACTCTGAGGACACTCATACTCCTCTCCACAACCTTCTACACTCCAAAATTGCTTTCTTTTGATGACTCTAGGTTCCACACATATGGTTATGGTATTAAGACTCTCTCCTTTTTTAGAAGACTCACCCTCTTGCCGGTGATTGGGTAAAGGGTTCTAGACAATACCAAGGTCCCTCCTAGGCTTTTTGAGAATGGCGATCTTTATATCCTCCCAATTGATCCTACCCTCATCATTCATGTCGTACCACCCAATCCCTGAAGATAAAACAGTTGTGGATGTCATGTCCCGGGGCTCTATGGTATGGACAGTATCTGGAGGTGTCCTTACCTAAAAGCGCATTTTCTCTCTTAGTGGGTAGCTAGATGGCCTTGGCTACTAACAGGGTATGCAATACATCACCTAATGACTTGGTCAAGGCAGGATATGACGCCCTCTTGGGCCCAACTCTTGTGTAGCCAGGCGGAGGAGGAACCCTTCTATAGGATTGGCCTGGGTTTGATTTAGAGGGTTTGATTTGAGGACTTTCCAACCTAATTTAAGTCATTAACTGATTCATTAATAGTAATACCTTCAGTGGTGGGAGCAATAGGGGACTTTCTGTTTCTAGGGCAGCTGTAACATCACGTGTTTTTCGGATCCTCGTGGATCGTGTGTCTAGCGCTTGTGGTGGCCAATGTGAGGCCAATGTGGCTTGTGTGTCGTGTGTGTGTGTGTTTCTGGGGCTTACTGGGCTGACAGTTTGGGCCTACAGTACCCTAGATTCCTTAGCCTGTCATCGCAACAGGAAGGTGTGTCGCATTCTTAACGCGACAGAGGTGGCCGTCACGTTCATGTGGCCATCTTGAAGTGTTGAGCGTCTGCATGTGCGCCACGTGTAACACTCAGGGCAGCGGGCATTGGGAAGGCGACGCTCAGGTCCGTCACGACCTGATTGTGACACCACGATGC
>CM024758.1:48002788-48083797 GCA_014218235.1 Colocasia esculenta
TTGTAAGCCATTTCACCGATCCTTTCCAAAATCCAAAAAGGACCCACAAACATGGGGCTCAACTTGCCCTTCTTACTGAACCTTGGAACACCTTTAGTCAGGGAAACTTTCAAAAACACAGATTCTCCAACCTCAAATTGCAAGGGCTTACGCCGGACATCCGCGTAGCTCTTTTGTCTATTTTGTGCGTTGGAGTTTCTCTTAATGAACTTAACCACTTCTGCACATTGCTGCACCAATTCTAGTCCCATTACCACCTTTCACCCACTTTATGCCAATTCAACGGTGTTCTACAAGGTCTTTCATAAAGTGCTCATATGGTGCCATACCGATATTATATGATAGCTATTGTTGTAGGCAAACTCAATCATGCCATGATGCTGTTCCCACCACCTCCCCAAGCCAAACAACATGCCCGAAGCATATCCTCAATGGTTTGGATTGTTCTCTCCATTTGTTCGTCAGTTTGGGATGGTATGCGGAATATACCTCAATTATGTGCCCACAACCCTCTGCAAACTCCTCCAAAAACTAGATGTAAACCGGGGACCCGATCTGAAAACTAATAACTGGTATCCCATGCAATGGCACAATCCTTTCAACATATAACTTTTCCACCGATCTACCGCCATGACATGCTAACCAGTAACAACCTACACACTTTGTAGCGACCCTCATTATACCGTACGGTTATACCAACCCACGTCGGTATAGCGAGCGTTGCCACAGTGGGACATTTACCCAACAATAACATTCAGCTGAGATACACGTGAATATAAGAACAGAGTAGCGGAAGTAAAGAACTACTATCTTTATTTCATTCATCATCCACATTTAAACATACATGATTTGATAACATTAAGAACTAAAAGCCACATAATTAAATTGCTGAAAATTACAACATAAATGTCCACACTTATACATTCCCTTTCCATAGTAATTCTAATGCAATGTTGCAATTACATAGTATGAAAATCTCAAAATGTCACAAGCACTCCAACTGTCTAATCTCCACGCTCGGAGTCAGTCTCCAACGCCTCCTCTGCAAACGTGCCGTCACCAACTACACCTGTACGCCAAAGCAAGTAATGAGTCTAAAAGACTCAGCAAGCATTCTACATATACTTCACATGCACATATCATGGTAGGTTTTGCATACACATTCATAAGACACAACATGTAGCATGCTTGACATTTAATTTCTCAACCTATCATGGTGAATCTACAATTAAACACATCGACTATGCTTTCAGATTTGCGGAAATAGAATCACCTTTCACATGCTTTCTATTCATTCCTCACATATAAATTCTACCTTTAACCAACTAAGACATGAAAGCCATGAACATATATTTCCAACAAGCATGAAGGAAACACACCTAACATGGAATCTACATAATACTACGCATATACATGACCATTTTTCATACTTTAAGCTTGCTGATTTTACATGCTTAGCAACCATAATCTAACACATGAGAGCTACAACAACGATTTAAATCACAACATGTGAACAATCAAGTATGGAAGTTTTTATATATCCTTCTCAATTATCCTTAACATGAACTCTAGGCATTTTGCATACATAAACATGATCCTAACCTAGTAAAGCTACTGTTCAAGCATGGTTCAGATTGTCATAACATAGACTACAAACTCACATCCTCACATTTGGTTTAACATTTTACACAATTCCAATTTCGTATATTTCACGCTTTACACATGCACTTTTACACATGATCACATTCACATTTTCACATGAACACATACACATTTACACATTCACATTTACACTTTCAAATTTAGTACCGTGACACATAGTCCAAACCACCAAAGAAGGACAAACACATCACATCACATAGACGCCATCTAGGCAATACAATGGCGACTTTTGGACTGCGCAGACTGGGAGAACAAGTCTCCACCCTAACCAGTGGTACTTGTCCACCTCCAAGATTTCCCCCTAATGCCCTTAGGGTCACTTACACATTGACCTTCTCAGGGGGACCTTTCCCTGATACAGTTCCACTGCCCTCTGCGGAAGCAGTGTCACATTGGCACAAGTTACACATTACACATTTTACTGACTTTAACACATAGGTTACACATGTCATTATCATTTCATTCACTTTCGCACTCACATGCACACTTCTCTGTTTTCCTAACATGGCACTACAATTACAGAATCTTAGCACTCAGAAAATTTCGCTAATCAGGTTGCTATACACAAAATCAAATCATTCTACAACGGCATGCATTAGTTTCACAATTTCACATGGGAAATTCATATTGTATCATCTACAGGTCCAAATGACCTGAAATTTTAACCACAAGCTATTTTCGGGTTAGGATCCCACATGCAAAATTTCAGATTTTTCTGAGCTAAAACGGAATTACAAAAAATCTAGCATAAATCACATGCTATCCGCAATTCGATTTAAAATGGAGTTAACATAGGCACAGTTTTAACCACTCACTGTCTGAACCCTAGCAGACATGGAACTACAGAATTTATTGGCCAACATACAATTTACAAAAGATTTATGCGACTTACGCATGATTTCTGTTTCCCCAAAACGGGAAAATTCGATAGATCATATAAGCATGGAAAATTCCAGAAGTTCAGGGCATAGACAAGGGTGTACACACATGGTCTAATGAAGTTAGGGCAACATGATTTTACCTCGGATTATCAGGAAAATGGTAAGAATATACACATGAACATTCTTCCACATGCTTTTAAATATATAAATAAGTTCTACCATCACAAATAAATGTACATTCACATTCCCATCCACACATTAGCTAGTATACATAGCATATAAGAGATTACATTATATCCTCATCGTGAGACATATCGAAATTATCCACATAGAAGGGCAGAACAGCTTGTGTCTGCTCAGATGAACTTGGCGGTGGTCTCTGGCCGTTCCAGAAGGGACGGCCAGATCGCTGGACGCGCACCTGGAGCTTGGCGTCAAGGCATTGACGCCAAGTTCCTGTTGTGCAAAAACACAGACCGAACTCAAATGAAAAGGGTGAAAGAGGGGATCCAGGACACGAGGAAAATGTATAAAAATGATAAAACCATCCTAGACACATACATGAACACTGTGGGTAGGGTACTTGCCTCTTGTAAAAACTCCAAAGGGATCTAAATGGCCGGAGAAGCTCTCCTTGGGCAGTCCCAAGAAGCCTCCAAAAGAGCTCTCCTTCGGGTTCTTGGTCGATGCAGGTGCTAAGCCAGCATTGGGGAAGCCTTCTCCTTGGTTCCCTCTAGCCTCCAGTTGCAAAAGAACGCGGATGAAGCCTTGGATCGCCGGATGAATCCTCCAAAGCTCAGTCTTGCACAACTCCGAACTAGGGTTTCCTCTCATCTTTGCAAAGAGTTAGAGAGGTTTTCTGGTGCAGGGGGAGTTGGTTTTACAGTAGAGCCCCGGAGTGGTGATGGGAAAGGCTCAGAGCCATTGGGGACAGCTCCCCAATGGGTGAGCTAGCTTGCTCCCGGAATTCTGGGCTCTGCAACGCATGCAGGTCAGAGAAGATGGCGTCCACATCGCTGGACGCTGGGGTTAGGTTGGCATCCATGGGGTTGACGCCTACTCAACTCAAGCGTCCATTGATATTGAGGCCAATCTGGCCTTCGGCCAGAACCCCAAACATGCAGAAACCATGCACATTTTACACCTGTATACATGCATATGTATACGTTATCATGTACACACTACCATCATATCATTAATACACTATTTAATTTTAGCTTATACACATGCATGCATAGTATAATACTAGTACTTACGTAAATAGTTGCATACGTACATACCACAACATGAATTATTTACATGCAATACAATAATGCAACAAAATCGAGGGCCTTACACCCTCTCCCCCTTAAAAGAAACTCGTCTCGAAGTTAGAGCGACACTAGTCAAACAAAGGGGATACTTCTTCTCATCGCATCCTCAAGCTCCCAAGTAGCCTCTGTCGTGAGAAGTTCCGCCATAGAACTTTCACCGACGCAATACTCTTTTTCCGGAGATGCTGAACCTTCCGGTCAAGAATAGCTATGGTTGCTCGACATACGACAGATCTGGCTGAATCTCCACTGGCTCATGACTAATCACATGAGACGGATCTCGGACATACTTCCTGAGCATAGATACGTGGAATACAGGGTGAACGCTAGCCAAAGCTGGGGGTAATGCTAGCTCATATGCCACGCTGCCCAAACGTCTGAGAATCTCATATGGGCCAATGAACCTAGGGCTCAACTTACTATGCCTGCCAAATCTGACAACACCTCGAGTAGGCGATATCTTCAAGAAGACATGATCGCCAACCTCGAACTCCAAATCTTCCTCCTGGTCGGCATATACTCTTCTGCCTATCCTGTGCCGCAACAAGCCTCTTCTTGATAAGCTGGACCTTATCCGAAGTCTCCTGAACTAACTCCGGACCGATCAAAATGCATACACAGTCTCCTCCCAACATAAAGGAGATCTGCAGGGCCTACCATACAACGCCTCAAATGGAGCCATACCAATACTCGCATGAAAGTTGTTGTTGTATGCGAACTCCACTAGAGGTAAGTGACGCTCCCAATCATCCTTCCAATCCAGAACACACGCTCTCAACATATCCTCGAGCGTTTGGATAGTCCTTTCGGACTGTCCATCAGTCTGGGGATGAAACGCCGAACTGAGCTTTAGCTCCGAACCTAAAGCATCCTGAAGACCCTTCCACAACCTCGAAGTAAATCTCGGATCTCGATCCGAAATGATCGACTTCGGCACACCATGCAATCTAATGATACCACTAACATACAATCTAGCTAACTCTCTACTGACTGCTTCTTCTTCATAGGCAAGAAATGAGCAGTCTTCGAGAATCTATCTACAACTACCCAAATTGAGTCATTGCCCCTTCTAGATCAGGCAAAACCCAAACAAAGTCCATAGTGACAGCTTCCCACTTCCACACTGGGATGTCCATCTTTGCATAAGGCCGGATGGTCGTCGCTGTCGCTTCGGCCTTCACTTGCTGATGCCTAACACCTAGACACATAATCCGCTACATCCTTCTTCATGCCGGACCACCAAAATGATCTCTTCAAATCCTGACATCTTCGTGTTACCCGATGAATAGAGAATCTCGATCTATGAGCCTCCGCTAACCATGCTTACAGACATCTACTAAATCGGGGACACAAACATGGTGCTGAATATAATCACACCGTCCTCATCACGAGCAATGCCTGCCTTGCCCACTAACTCTAAGAGTCTAGGGTCGGCTCCCTGTTGCTCGATCACCTCATCCAAGACCGAGGACCTAAGGATAACTGAGCTACAAAAGCTGGCATAGCGATGGCTCTAACTCAGTCAACGCGCAAGCCGCATCTCCAACATCTTCCAATCCTGCTGGAGAGATGGCCTCTTTCTACTCAGCGCATCTGCTACAACATTCGCCTTTCCAGGGTGATACTGAAGGTCGAAGTCATAGTCCTTCAAGAACTCAATCCATCTTCCTGCCTCAGGTTTAATTCCTTTTGGGAGAAAAGATACTTCAAGCTCATGTGGTTAGTAAACACCTCAAATCTGACACCATAAAGATAGTGCCTCCACATCTTTAGTGCATGAACCACTGCTGCGAGCTCCAAGTCATGAGTCGGATAGTTCTTCTCATGCTCCTTCAACTGACGAGAAGCATAAGCCACTACCCTTTCTTGCTGCATGAGCACACAGCTAAACCGATCCGAGACGCATCCGTGTAGATAGCAAAACCCTCTACACCGCTCGGTAAAACTAACACCGGGGCTGTCGTGAGCTTAGTCTTCAATAATTGAAAACTACTCTCACACTTCTCAGACCAAACAAACTTCACCCCCTTTTGGTAAGCTGAGTCAAAGGGGCGGCGATGGATGAAAATCCCTCAATGAATCGCCGATAGTAACCAGCTAAACCAATAAACTACGATCTCCGAAGGGGTCTTGGGAATCTCCCAATCCATAACTGCCTGGACCTTTGCGGATCCACTGCAACACCAGCACCGGAGATATATGCCCGAGGAAATGAACCTCGCGCAACCAAAACGCACTTGCTGAACTTGCGTACAGCTTGTGCTCACGAAGAACCTCTAACACTAACCTCAAATGCTGACGGTGCGTGGCCTCATCCGGAGAATAGACCAACACATCATCATAAACACTACGACAAAGCTATCTAGATAAGGCCTAAACACCCTGTTCATGAGATCCATGAACGCTGCAGGGGCATTGGTCAATCCGAAGGAAGGACCAAAAACTCATAATGTCCATAACGGGTTCTAAATGCCGTCTTGGACCATCCTCACTCCGAATCCTCAACTGATGATAACCAGATCGCAAGTCAATCTTAGAAAAGACTGATGCCTCTCGCAACTGTTCAACAAATCATCAATACGAGGTAAGGGATACCTGTTCTTCACAGTCACTTGGTTCAACTTCCTATAGTCAATGCATAACCTAAGTGACCCGTCTTTCTTCTTGACGACAATACAGGTGCGCCCCAAGGGGAAACACTAGGGCGAATAAATCCCTTATCAGCAACTCTTGCAACGCTCTCCTCAACTTGATCCTCCGCAGGTGCAAATCGATATGGAGCCTTCGAGATAGGAGAGGTGCCTGGTAGCAACTCTATGGTAACTCTATCTCTCTATTCGGTGGCAAACCAGACAAATCATCAGGAAAGACATCTGGAAAATCCTGCACTACCTCAATCTCTGCAAGAGTAGGTGACTCATCAGCCTCTGGCACTAGTACCACGCTGGCAAGAAAAGCGTCACAACCCTTGTTCACCATGCGCATCGCCTTCATGGCAGAGATGACTAACTTTCCCGCCAAGTTCCTTGGCAAGGGATGAGAGAACTCGTCCTCACCAGGAATGCGGAAAACATTCTCTTCCGCGACAATCCACTAACGCATAGTGCTCCTCTAGCCAATCCAGACATCATAGTCCTTCATCTTTAGCAAGAGAACACTCATCTAGGATTCTATCCTCAATGCACACAGGTAACGACGGAATGCACTTCCTAGTCGATACCGTACCCGCAAGGGTGTGTATAGACAAAGGGACCTCTAAATCCTCAGACTCTATGCCTGACTCTAGGGCTAACTGCCTAGCGAACCGCTCGGAAATGAACGAGTGAGTAGCACCCGTATCAAACAAAACCCGAGCGTGCCACACCTAAAAGCAAACCGTACCTTCGGTGACATGCTCCGCCTGCTTGGCGTCCTCCTCGCGAGCTAAAGCAAACACTCGAGCTGGGCTCGAGGCCTTCCTGGTCTTCCTGTAGCTGACGCTGCCGCTACCGCTGGGCTGGGGCTGGAGCTCCACGCTGAGCTCCCTGATCAAGTCTTGGGCAATCTCTGATCTTGTGGTCGCTGCTTCCCGCACTTCAAGCACTTGCCCGTAATCATCCAACACTCGGTACCACCATGTGTCTTCCCACAGTGGGGACACTCTTTCTTCACACCAGGGGAACGTACAGAAGGTACCTGAGAACTCCCGACTGCCACGGATCGCTGCGGTCTGGTACACACTTTCTTCTTGTCTTGCCGTTGGAATGTCGTTGCTGGCCTTTTTGCAAAGCTTTCTTTTCTTCCAGGTATTGCTCCATCTCTCCCTCCTGCCTACAGCAGCACTGAGGGCCTGTCCAACGTGCGTGGTCAAATGCCACGAGTCTCGTCCGCAGTGATGGCTTGAGTCCCATCACGAACTTCTTTGTCTTCCTGCGCTCGTCTGCCACGATATGAGGTGCATATTTAGAGAGTTCAGAAAATCTTGCCTCATATTCCAGCACAGTCATGGAGCCTTGAGCCAAAGATAGGAATTCCTGCTCCATCCGATCTTGCACATGCTCAGGGACGAACTTGGCCCAAAGAGCCTCACGAACTCGTCCCAAGCAACGTCGATAGCTCCGTCCTCAAACCGGGTACGCAGCAATGAAGCCCACCATACATCAGCTCTTTCCTGCAATACACCTTCGTAAGCTCCAACTAACAGTCTAACTAAACAAAAATACAATCATACAAAATCAACACATACCTGTAGCATGTAGGTGGCCAATGTAACCTTATCCTCCTCTGCACACCTGATGGCTCGGAAGATCTTTTCTATCTCCCTCATCCAGCTTTCAGCCAACAACGGATCGCTCTCCCCCCTTAAAAGAGGGTGGCAGCATCCTCTTGAATCTCTCCGGTAGAAGGTCCACCATCGTCCTGAGCTGGTACTGAGCCTGCTACAGTACACATCAAGCAATACACAATCAATATAATATCACACATTCAATAAAACAAATAATAGTTCATTTTATTGTCTAACCTGAGCCTCCAACTAAGCCTGGAGTGCTGCCTGGGTATGAGCCTGCGTCTGCATGCTTGCACCAGACCTTGCATGAATACTCCATAGTCCACAAGTGGCGGTGGGGGAAGTATAGGATCGGCGGTGCCGGGGCCTGCTGCTCCGCCCGCTCGTCACGTCGCGGCTCGTCCTCACGGGCGGCGCTCCGCCACGCCTACCTCTCGAAGCCATGGCTGAAATAAATTTCAGCCACCATTAGAGCTAGGTTATTAAGTTTTCTAACCATTTTCTTATCTATTTTTCATTCTTATTAATCAATTCTACACATGTGGACATACTTAGCATGCAATGAAGATGATGACTTATGCATATTCATGTGCAATCTCAACCGGTTGCTCTGATACCAATCTCTGTAGCGACCCTCATTATACCGGTACGGTTATACCAACCCGTCGGTATAGCGAGCGTGCCACAGTGGGACATTTACCCAACAATACATTCAGCTGAGATACACGTGAATATAAGAACAGAGTAGCGGAAGTAAAGAACTACTGTCTTCATTTCATTCATCATCCACATTTAAACATACATGATTTGATAACATTTAAGAACTAAAAGTCCACATAATTAATTGCTGAAAATTTACAACATAAATGTCCACACTTATACATTCCCTTCCATAGTAATTCTAATACAATGTTGCAATTACATACTATGAAAATCTCAAAATGTCACAAGCACTCCAACTGTCTAATCTCCACGCTCGGAGTCGGTCTCCAACGCCTCCTCTACAAGCGTGTCGTCACAAACTACACCTGTACGCCGAAGCAAGTAATGAGTCTAAAAGACTCAGCAAGTATTCTACACATACCGCACATGCACATATCATGGTAGGTTTGCATACACATTCATAAGACACAACATGTAGCATGCTTGACATTAATTTCTCAACCTATCATGGTGAATCTACAATTAAACACATCGACTATGCTTTCAGATTTGCGGAAATAGAATCACCTATCACATGCTTTCTTTCATTCCTCACAATAAATTTCTACCTTAACCAACTAAGACATGAAAGCCATGAACATACATTTCCGAACATGCATGAAAGGAAATACACCTAACATGGAATCTACACATTACTACGCATATACATGACCATTTTTCATACTTTAAGCTTGCTGATTTTACATGCTTTAGCACCATAATCTAACACATGAGAGCTACAACAACGATTTAAATCACAACATGTGAACAATCAAGTATGGAGTTGTTTACATATCCTTATCAATTATCCTTTACATGAATCTAGGCATTTTGCATATATAAACATGATCCTAACCTAGTAAAGCTACTGTTCAAGCATGTTCAGATTGTCATAACATAGATTACAAACTCACATCCTCACATTTGGTTTAACATTTTTACACAATTCCAATTTCATATATTTCACACTTTACACATGCATTTTTACACATTGTTCACATTCACATTTTTCACATGAACACATACACATTTACACTTTCACATTTAGTGCCGTGACACATAGTCCAAACCACCAAGAGGACACAACACATCACATCACATAGACGCCATCTAGGCAATACAATGGCGACTCTTGGACTGCGCAGACTGGGAGAACAAGTCTCCACCCTAACCAGTGGTACTTGTCCACCTCCAGGATTTCCCCCTAATGCCCTTAGGGTCACTTACACATTGAACCTTCTCAGGGGGACTTTTCCCTAATACGGTTTCACTGCCCTCTACGGAAGCAGTGTCACATTTGGCACAAGTTACACATTACACATTTTAACTGATTTTAACACATAGGTTTACACATGTCATTCTCATTTCATTCACTTTCTCTCACTCACATGCACACTCTCTGTTTTTCCTAACATGGCACTACAATTACAGAATCTTAGCACTCAGAAAATTTCGCTAATCAGGTTGCTATACACAAAATCAAATCATTCTACAACGGCATGCATTAGTTTCACAATTTCACATGGGAAATTCATATTGTATCATCTACTGGTCCAAATGACCTGAAATTCTAACCACAAGCTATTTTCGGGTTTAGGATCCCACATGCAAAATGTCAGATTTTTCTTAGCTAAAATGGAATTACAGAAAATCTAACATTAATTTCACATGCTATCCGCAATTCGATTTAACATGGAGTTAACACAGGCACAGTTTTAACCACTCACTGTCTGAACCCTAACAGGCATGGAACTACAGAATTTATTCCTAAATTTATTGGCCAACATACAATTTACAGAAGATTTATTGCGACTTACGCATGATTTCTGTTTTCCCCAAAATGGAAAAATTCGATAGATCATATAAGCATGGAAAATTCCAAAAGCTCAGGGCATAGACAAGGTTGTACACACATGGTCTAATGAAGTTAGGGCAACATGATTTTACCTCGGATTATCAGGAAAATGGTAAGAACATACACATGAACATTCTTCCACATGCTTTTAAATATATAAATAAGTTCGACCATCCACAAAATAAATGTACATTCACATTCCCATTCATCACATTAGCTAGTATACATAGCATATAAGAGATTACATTATATCCTCATCGTGAGACATATCGAAATTATCCACATAGAAGGGCAGAACAGTTTGTTGTTCTGCTCAGATGAACTTGCCGCGGTCTCTGGCCGTTCCAGAAGTAGACGGCCAGATCGCTGGACGCGCAACTGGAGCTTGGCGTCAAGGCATTGACGCCAAGTTCCTGTCTGTGCAGAAACACAGACCGAACTCAATGAAAAGGTGAAAGAGGGGATCCAGGACACGAGGAAAATGTATAAAAATGATAAAACCATCCTAGACACATACATGAACACTATGGGTAGGGTACTTGCCTCTTGTAAAACTCCAAAGGATCAAATGGCTGGAGAAGCTCTCCTTGGGCAGTCCCAAGAAGCCTCCAAAAGAGCTCTCCTCCGGGTTCTTGGTCGATGCAGGTGCTAAGCCAGCGGTGGGGAAGCCTTCTCCTTGGTTCCCTCTAGCCTCCAGTTGCAAAAGAACGCCGGATGAAGCCTTGGATCGCCGGATTGAAGCCTCCAAGCTCAATCTTTGCACAACTCCGATAGGGTTTCCTCTCCTCTTTGCAAAGAGTCTAGAGAGGTTTTTCTGGTGCAGGGGGAGTTGTTTTACAATCATTCATACACTATTTACATTTAGCTTATACACATGCATGCAATAGTATAATACTAGTACTTACGTAAATAGTTACATACGTACATACACAACATGAATTATTTACATGCAATACACAAATGCAACAAAATTCGAGGGCCTTACACACTTGGTTAACCGATCAACAAAAACCCAATACCATTATGACCCGAAGCTGTCCTGGGCAAACCTGCAACAAAATCCATTGAAATTCATCCCACTTCCATTGTGGTATTGTAGTGGCTGCAATAAACCACCTGGCCTTTGATGCTCCGCCTTAACTTGCTGACACACCGCACATCTTGCTATAAACTCCGCTATCTCCTTCTTCACACTTGGCCACCAAAATATTTCTTCAATCTTGGTACATTTTACTGCTTGCTTCCGATGTATGGTGTCTGGACTGATGTGCTTCCTCCAACACTTTCTGTTTCACACCTCTTTCACTTGGGACATACAATATGTGCCTAAATCGCACAACACAATCATCATCAATTGTAATTTCCTCCATCTTCACAATGTCGGCCAAATATTCATCTTCCTTTTGAGCTTCTACAACTTGCCAATACAGGATGGTTCTACGGTGCTATTAGCCAACACGACTCTTCATCGATTGCTTGGTACAAACAAAGAATTTTCTGTCACATCTTCATACAACTTCCATTCTTTCATCATGATATGACTCATAACCACCTTCCTGCTTAAAGCATCCGCTACCACATTTGCCTTACCTGGGTGATATGCCAAACTAAAATCATCATCTTTGAGATATTCCATCCACCTGCGCTGCCTCAAATTTAAATCCTTCTGAGAGAAGATATATTTTAAACTTTTGTGGTCCATGAATACTCAAACCTTTCCCCATATAAATATGCTGCCAAATCTTTAATGCAATGAAACCGCCGCAAACTCCAAGTCATGTGTAGGATAATTTTCTTCATGACGCTTCAATTGCCTACATGCATATGCCACCACTTTTCCATGATGCATAAGTATTGCCCCAAGTCCTCTCCTAGATGCATCCGTATATATCACAAAACCACCTCGTCCTGTCGTATTTCTAATATTAGGGCTGAAGTGAGCCGCTTCTTTAACTCCATGAAGCTACGCCTACAGTCAGATGACCACTCAAATGGTACTCCTTTCATGGTAAGCCTTGTCATGGCGCTGCAATTTTAGAAAAATCTTGAATAAACCGCCTATAACACCCGACCATTCCACGAAAACTCCGGATTTCTGACACTGACTTTGGCTCTTCCCATTTCATAAGAGCCTCCACCTTTGCTGGATCTACAGCAACACCCTCACCTGAGATAATATGCCCCAAAAACTGAATCTCCTTAAGCCAAAACTCACACTTACTATATTTTGCATAAAGTTGATGCTCCCTCAATGTTTGCAATGTAATTCTCAAATGATTTGCATGTTCTTCTTCTGAGGCTGAATATACTAAAATGCCATCAATAAACACCACAATAAACCGATCTAAATAAGAATGAAAGATCCGGTTCATCAAGTTCATAAATACTGTCGGTGCATTGATTAGTCCAAATGGCATAACCACAAACTCATAATGCCCATACCTTATTCTAAATGCCGTCTTGACAATATCCTCTTCCCGAATCCTCAATTGATGGTATCCCGATCTCAAATCTATCTTGGAGAACACCTTTGCTGATTGCTATTGATCAAATAAATCATCAATGTGTGGAAGTGGATACCTGTTCTTTATTGTGACTTGATTCAACTGGCGGTAATCTATACACATTCTCATACTACCATCTTTCTTCTTTACAAACAGACTGCGCTCCCCATGGTGAATGACTCGACCGAATAATACCTTCTCAAGTAACTCTTTTAACTGCTTCCTTAACGCCTTCAATTCTACAGGTGCCATCCTGTATGGTGCCTTGGAAATGGCATACTACCCGACTACAACTCAATAGTAAAATCCACCTCTCTATGCGGTGCTAACCCCGATAACTCCTCCGGAAACACATCCACAAATTCCATACCACAGGTACCATATCCACTACCTTTTCTGCCTCAACCAACTAACAGATGTCAAATAGGCTACACATCCTGCATTAATCAATTTCCTAGCCTTTAGGGCAGATAATGATTTCGGGGGTGTAATGCATACCTTGAACTCAAATAAATCTCCCTCCTGATAACTGAACCTCATTTTCTTTTTCCTACAATCAACGACTGCCCCATACGCTTCCACCCAATCCATGCCCATATCATATCATACTCCTTTAACTGCAAAGCATATAATCTAGCTGGCAACTGATTACCCTGTATCATAATAGGTATCTCATCCAATAATATTGTGGTAAGCATAAAATCTCCCGACGGTACCTCCACCATAAGTTCACACTGCCTTTCCTCAAAGGATGCCCATAACATCAAGAAAATCTTCAAAATGAAAGAGTGAGATGCACCCAGATCAATCAATGTTTTTGCTGAAAATTCAAAAAGTGGTATTGAAGGATCGAATAGGTGGATGGATCAAATCTAGAAGGGGGGGGGGTTGAATAGATCAACACCAATTAATGTGGAAGCTTAAGCAATTCAAAATTACTTTGAATCAGGATCAATTTAGACAAACAATTTACTGATCTGAAGTGTGGTGTGTGTAGATGATGTGTGAAGCAATTAAACACTTAGTGTGAAAGTGAAATCCTATGCAAGCATCTAGCATAGAAAAGCAGATCAAACCATTGCATAAAGGATTTTTAGGTGGTTCAGAAATCACCCTAGTAATTCCTACATCCACCCCCTCACACAGTGAGGCCACACTACTTAAACCTGAGTACAACACACACTAGAGCATGACGACTCCAACACCCTTGAACTCGACGGCTCAAAACACACAACCTGGAGCACACCTACTCCAAAACAGAGCAGATGGCTCAACCACACAGTTAGTGCGACGACTAGTCTCACAAACTAGAGCTCGCGGTCACAACTAGAGCTAGATCAAAGACAAAAGAAATCAGATCCTCTAGCATGATCTGATTCACAGACTCAATTAACACAAAAATCTGCACAGAACTTCATGCACAGATCTCACAGACACGAAAGTGAGAAGAACACTCCAAGAAATGAGTAAAATAAATGTAAATTAGATGTTCCTTGGTGAAGAGGTCTTGCAGAAGCTCGAATTGAAGAGACTTGAAAGAATTCGATGAAGATCCCTTCAATTTGCAATGCTCTGCTCCAATGGCATCTGAATTGCCAGAAATTCTTCTTCTTCTGCTGCTCTTCAGTTGGATCTGCTCCCTTTCTCAGCACATCACACTTCTCTCCAGAGATGGCCTTGATTACCACGTCCTTCCTCTTGAAAGGATGGTCTACAGCTTCTAGAGATGGAGCAAGATCTGGAAAAACCCCTTTTGCCGCCAAAAAGCTTCTTTTGGGAATTGTATGGGGTTGGTTTTTTCTTGAGGTATGAGATCATGGGTATTTTTAGCCCCATATGTCCATGAGGTGCCTTGGGGTGCGTGGGCACAAAATCTAGTCAAATCCCTTGATTCCTAAGCAGCCACATGTCCAGAAAAATTCCCATTTTTGAGCTTCAGTTGAAGTGTGTCGACACACAGCAGAATGTGTCGACACCCTGGCTACTGCTTCAGAATAGGCTTCTGGGAGGGACAGTGAGTGTCAACACACAGACAGACTGTGTCGACACCACTGGCAGACTGTGTCGACACACAGGCAGACTGTGTCGACACACAGGCAGACTGTGTCGACACCACTATGACAAGTTATGTAAACCTGAAAATATAAAGTATGAATCATTAACATAAGTCATTATCATCAACATATGAAATATTAACATGTCATTTAGTCATCATTTTAATATCTACAAATGTACAAAATGTCATCATCAAAATCAAATTATGAGTGATGTCAAATAGTCATGATTAAAATGTTTCAAATACACACTCAACACAACATTCTCCCCCTTTTTGATGATGACAAAATAAATGCAATTTTAATCCATGTCTGCAATTTCTCCCTCTTAAGTCTTTACAATTTCTCCCCTTTTTGACAACATCAAAAAGATATTCATGAAAGAGAACAAATAATGGTAGGAGATCAAGAAATGCAGTTGTAGAAATGAAGGTTCAGAATGATCAAAATAAGTGAGGCAAAGTGATATTGACATATGAGAGAAGTTATTGTGCGTTTGGTATTTTGCAATAAAGTTTAATCATAAAGACACCTCAATACAAGTATAGCACGATATAATGATCTAAATGTAGTTAAAATAATGATGCAAATGTGAAGTGAAGTGACCTATATGAGTGAGCAAAAGTATTTAACAAGGATGTTAGAGCTTTAATTTTAACACAATGTAGAATAATAGGTCTAAACTCAATATACATGAACTTTATTAAGGTCTTAAGCTTTTCCATCCTATCAAGTTGATTTTCTTTTGATTTTGAACTGGGAAAGAATACAAGAATAAATTAGTTAAATATCACTTTTCAGTGTAAGAGATAACATTGATCAGATGCAAGACCTCCTGATTACTCAGTGGTTTAACTTTCATTATCTTATACATAGTTGAAAATTTTGATTTCCACTTTTTGACGTGAAACAAATCACTTTTTAGGTGAAATGGCCCGGTTACTCAGTGGTTCAAGAATTTGCATTGCTCTATTGTATCTTTCCAGATTGTTGATCATTTCTTTTGATGTTTTACAGGAATATGTTTGCTTTGACCAGAAAAGTCATGACTACAAATTTAGAAAAATTATTCTTAACATGTGGTAAAAATGAAGCTTAAACATGCACATGTAAATAATAAAGTTACTCATATGCCTACAAGTGTTTTGCAAGTCATTTTAAAGACATTCAGTATTAAGATTGCTTAACCTTGAAATGATAATGAATCTTTGAAATTAAATAACTGCACAATGGGTTTATTTTAATGTCTTAAGTCTCTCATAAGAAAATAGCACATGGACTCAAAAATTCTGATAATTTGGGGCTCAAAATAGAAAAGTAGGAATGTGACAATGACTCCCCTTTCATGTATCTCCCCCTTATAAGGTCAACATGAAGATTATTGAAGAAATAGGAATGGAATGAAGTGAAAATAGAATGAACAAGAATGTTTTATTGAAAGACAAGGACTCCCCCTCAACAATTGCATACAAGGCTCTTGATACTTGGCGGAGACATATACTCACACATAGTGAAAGTGTCCAGATAAGCCTGACTTGTCTTTCTTCAAATCACCATTTGATATACCAAGAATGCCAATACAATGTGAGAGTGAGAAATTATTGGCAAGAATAGGAAAAACTTTTATTTTCTAAAGAGATAGAAGATATCAAGAATGTGGAAATTTGCACAAACCAAGCTCTCTTCTTAAAGATGAGAATTTGTTTTCTGGAAGAGGCTTAGTGAAAATATATGCAATTTGTTTTCAGTTTCAATGAAGTGAAGTTCAAAAGATTTCTTAGCGACCTCATCCCTTAGAAAATGGTGTCTTATTTCAATATGCTTTGTTTGTGAATGCTGAATTGAGTTTTTAGACAAATTAATAACACTAGTGTTATCACACAAAATAGGAATACAACCTAATTTGTGATTATAGTCTAGGAGCAGATGTTTAACCCAAAGAACTTGAGTGCCACAACAAGCCTCAGTGGATAGAGCTACTAAATGTTGCTTTTTAGAAGCCCATGAAATTAGGCATCCACCTAGATATAAACACAAGCCACTAGTACTTTTTATATCAAGCTTACAACCAGCATAATCAGCATCACTGTAAGCAATAAATCTAGCTTGCAACCAACAGGATACCAAATTCTAAGTTCACATGTTCCAACAAGATATTTAAAAATCTTTTGACAGCTAACATGTGACTTTCTTTAGGATTGGCTTCAACCTAGCACACATGCACACACTATACTGAATATCTAGTCTAGAGGTTGTGAGGTAAAGTAGAGAACCAATCATACCTCTGTAGGTCTTTGGATCTACTGACTTACCAAATGAATCTTCCTCTAGTATTACATTTATTGCCATTGGTGTGCTTGAGTGCTTGAGGTTCTAAAAGTCAAACCTTTTCAGAAGTTCTTTCACATACTTTGTTTGACTTATGAAAATCCCTTCACTGGTTTGATGTACCTGCAAACCCAAAAAGAATTGTAATTCTCCCATCAAACTCATTTCAAACTCAGTTTTCATAGATTAGCCAATTCAGTGCAAAGAGCTTTATTTGTAGACTCAAAAATTATGTCATCAACATAGATTTGGACAACAATGATTTGATTATTAACAACTTTAGTAAACAATGTCTGGTTTACATTACCTCTTGTGTAACCTTTATTCAATAAAAATTTGCTCAAATGGTCATACTAGGCTCTTGGAGTTTGCTTAAGACCATAAAGAGCCTTATTGAGTTTGAAAACATGATCATGATATTTTTGATTTTCAAATCCGGGAGGTTGTTCTACAAAAACATTTTCTTTGATGTATCCATTCAAGAAAGCACTTTTCACATCTTTGATAAACTTTAATTTCAGAGATGATGCAAAAACAAGAAATATTCTCACAGCTTCTAGTCTAGCTACAGGGGCATATGATTCTTCAAAATCAATTCCAAACTCCTGATTGTACCCCTTGGCAACTAGTCTAGCTTTATCCTAACAACCTGCCCATTTTCATTCAATTTATTTTGAACACCCATCTAGTGCCAATAACAAATTGATACTAGTCTAGGTACTAATTCTCACACTTGATTTCTGTCAAATTGATGAAGTTCATCATGCATTGCATTGTTCCAATCCTCACTAGTTAGAGCTTCATCAATTGACCTGAGTTCAATTTGGGCAATTAGTGCCAGTGGGTCTTCATTTATTGTATTCAGAAAAGATGATCTAGTTCTAACTCTATCATACATATTACCAACTACATTCTCAATTGGATGATCTCTTAAAAATCTATTTTCAGGAATTACCTCTTGAGGTTCATTCAGTTCCGGAACAATGTTACCTGATCCACTTGTGGTAGGTGACTGATTGTCTAGATTTTCAAATGGATCTTCATCCTCTTCAATAGTTGGTGAAGATTCGACAATGATGTCATCTTCTTCATTGAGGAACCCTGCAAGATGTAGAGTCATCAGTTTGATATGAATTTTCATCAAAAACTACATGTGGAGATTCTTCCACAGTTTTATTCTTGAGAATGTAAACTCTAAAAGCTCTTGAAATCTCAGAATAACCAAGGAAAATGGCTTCAAGACTTTTGGCATCAAATTTATCAAGATTTTCTTTATTATTGTTATGTACAAAACACTTGCAACCAAAGATGTTAAAATAAGACAGAGTTCGCCTTTTGTTTTTCAAAAGTTCATAGGGGGTTTTTCTGATTTTGGTCTAACCAATGCTCTGTTCAAGATGTGATTTGCTGTGTTCACAGCTTCAGCCCAGAAGGATTTGGGCAATTTACTTTCTAAGAGCATAGATCTGGCCATTTCCACCAAAGTTCTATTCTTCCTTTTCACAACTCCATTTGGTTCTAGAGTTCTTGGAGAAGAGAATCTGTGGAAAATGTTCAGTTCAACACATAAATTAGAAAAAACTTTGTTTTCAAATTCTTTCCCCTGATTAGTCAAAATGGATTTGATTTGATGTGAAAAATCTATTAAGGCAGTGGTACAGAATTTCCTGATTCCTGACAAGCATCACTTTTGTGGGATAGAAAGATTACCCAAGTGTATCTAGTGAAATAATCAATGATTATAAATCCATATCTTTTGCCACTAAGACTGAGAATTCTTGTTGGCCCAAAAAGGTCCATATGAAGTAATTCCAGTAGCTTAGAAGTGAGAACATCATTGAAAATTTTAAAAGATTTTCTGGTTTGTTTTCCTTGAGCACATATCCCACAAAGTTGATTCTCTACTTTGGGAAGAGATTAGGAAGTCTTTACCAGATTTAGCCTTAGAGTTTATTTATTAGGTTGAAACATGCATGACCAAGTTTTTGTGTCATGTCCAGTAATTTCATTTTTATTTGCCACCAAACAAATGTTTTTGGCAAAGTTTTTATCAAGATGATCATGTAGACATTGTTTTCTCTTTACCAAAGATTTTATTTTTTCAGTTGAAGAATCAATTATTTTGCAGAAATCAGATTCAAAAACAACCTTGTGACCTTTGTCACACAATTGGCTTATACTCAAAAGATTGTAGTCTAAACCATCAACTAACAGTACATTTTCAATTGAGTTTGAGGAGGATTTACCAACCTTTCCAGATCTAATGATTTTCCCTTTATTTTACCTCGAAATGTGACGGATCCTCCTTCCTTTTCAATCAGAAATGAAAATTTTGTTCTGTCTCCTGTCATGTGCCGTGAACACCCACTGTCAAGAAACCACATATTAGAGCTGGGTGCATGACCTTCCTGCATAAATCAGATCAGAGAAGAAAAGATTTTGGTACCCAAACATTGTTGGGACCATCAGTTTGTTTAAGCAAAAACAATAACTCTTTTCTGATCCATATTTGAGTTGTTTTTGGTTTTTGTTTTGTTTTGGAAATGATTTCTTTTTGGCATTTTAACATTCTGATTTGGAATGAAAACACTAGTGTTATTCCTTTCATAAGTATGGAAATTATGCATTTTGGCATGATGTTCATGTATCGAAACCAAACCAAGAATTCTGTGATATCTTGGAAATTTTGGATAAAAGATTGTGAATGGTAAATGAGGATATGATACCATGATTCCAAGAATTAATCCAATTAGATTGATGTGATGTCTTGGATCTCCAATAAAAACATAATGAAGGTTTGTTTTATGTTTTATAAATTTTCAGATTTATTTGAATTTTATTCAACTAGTTATTGTTTTTCAGAATTGGACAGGTCGACCTATGTGAGCTAGTGTCGACTCAGTGGCCACAGTTTTCACTTGTGGTTGACAGGTGTCGACCTATCAGAAATGTGTGCCGACCTGTTTTGTTTCTTTTGATTATAAACATTCTTTTCACTTTCGTTTTTGATTATTTCAGATGTTTTCTTTGACACTTGTTTATTTTTGGTTTCTGGACTAGTGCTTTTGACAAATTTTATCAAAGGAATTTTTGAATGTTTTCTTTCTTTTCACCAGATTTATTGTTCAATGATTTTTCTATGGTGAATCCTAGTCCATGTTTTTCACATTCATTCTAAGTCCTAACAATACATCAAGATTTTATTTTCCATTTGTGAAATTTTTATCACTTGTTCCTTCACCAACCCACAACTTCTTAAGTTTTAGAATTCACAATCTTTTGCTTGTGCTTTCTTTTTGTTGCAATTCTATTCTTTTAGAAAGCTTTTCAAAATCATTGTTGGCTTTTGAGATGCAATTTTAAATTCATCAATTTATTCAGAAGGTCTTCCTTTTCTTCATTAAGTTCAGATATTTTATTTTCCAGTTTAGAAATTCTTCTATTAAGGAAGTATCATGCATGAAAAATTTCAATTTTCTTTTTAAGATGTTTATTTTCTTTTCTTTTTCAGATATTTTTTCAACAACTCAGCATATGCATCTTGCCAATCTTCAATAGTATATTGTTCAAAAGAAGAACCTTCCATCGCTGTGTTGGCCATAAAGCATAACTCCTCATTTACAGAACTTGAGGAGTTCTCTTCTTCATCTTCACTTTGGTCTTCATCCGACAAAGTTGCTATCCTGGCTTTTGGCTTCTTCATTTTGTTGTTCTTCTTGTATTTGTCCCTTTTAATCTCAGGACACTTACCCTTCATGTGTCCTTCCTTGTTGCACCTATAGCAAATAATACCTCATCAGTTTTTTGATTCTGCCAGCATTAAAATTTGAAGAAGAAGCATTCTTTTACCAGAAGAATATTTTTCTTTCCATTGAATTTTCCTCTTCTTGACTTTAAAAATTTTCTAAATTGCCTAGTCATGAGGGCAAGTTCATCCTCATCAGACTCAGACTCTTCAGAACTTGATTTTACTTGACTTTTCTCTTTGTCGCTTGATGAAGCCTTAAGTGCTACTAGTTTAGCTTTAAGCATATGGTCTTCACTTCTTTTCAGATTATTTCATAAGTCATGAAAGATCCTATGAGTTCATCCAAAGAAATTTTGGACAAATCCTTAATCTTCAATCACTGTAGCCTTTGTGTGCCAGATAGATGATATAGAGCACATGATTTTTCTTACCAGATCAGCATCAGTGTGTTCCTTACCTAGTGCCTTCAGTCCATTGACAATTATCATAAACCTAGCAAACATTCAGAAATTGATTCGTCAGATTCATCATAAACAATTCATATTAGAGACAAGTATGTTGCTTTGGTTTCCCTAATTGAGATGTTCCTTCATACATTAATTCAGTTTATCCCACATTTCTTTAGCAGATTTACACATGGATATTCTTGAATATTTTTTAGGGTGGACAGCACACTGAAGCATATTTATGACACTGTAATTAAGAGTAGCTTTCCTAATCGCTCTCTAGTCCAATTCTCCTCATCTCCATGATTTGTGTAAGGACCACTTCAACTATCCTCCAGATTCATAGTTTTGAGCCCTAAGAAAAACTTGCATGCGATTTTTCCAATAAGAGTAATCAGACCCATTAAAAAATGGTGGTCTATTAATGGAATAGCCCTCAGCTACAAATCCTCGAGATCCATCAATCAAAATGAGATAGTGAAAGAGCAAGCAAACAATTCAAGCAATTAACACAAAGAACAAACAGAAGTAGTCAAATCAGATCAGAAACAATATTAACCCACTCTGATACCAATTGAAGGATCGAATAGGTGGATGGATCAGATCTAGAAAGGGGGGGGGGGGGTTGAATAGATCTAGCACCATTAATGCAGAAGCTTAAGCAATTCAAAATTACTTCGAATCAGAGATCAATTCAGACAAACAATTTACTGATCTGAAGTGTGGGTGTGCGTAGATGATGTGTGAAGCAATTAAACACTTGGCGTGAAAGCGAAATTCTATGCAAGCATCTAGCGTAGACAAGCAGATCAAACCATTGCACAAAGGATTTTTAGGTGGTTCCGAAATCACACCAGTGATTCCTATCCACCCCTCATACAGTGAGGCCACACTACTCAAACCTGAGTACAACACACACTGGAGCACGACGACTCCAACACCCTTGAGCTCGACGGCTCAAAACACACAACCTGGAGCACAACTACTCCAAAACAGAGCACGACTGCTCAACCACACAGTGAGTGCGACGACTCATAAACTAGAGCTCGTCGGCTCACAAACTAGAGCTAGATCAAAGACAAAAGAAATCAAATCCTCTAGTAATGATTTGATTCACAGACTCAATCGAACACAGAAATCTGCACAGAACTTCATGCACAGATCTGACAGACAAAAGTGAGAAGAACACTCCAAGAAATGAGTAAAATAAATATAAATTGGATGTTCCTTGGTGATGAAGTCTTGCAGAAGCCCGAATTGAAGAGACTTGAAAGAATTCGATGAAGATCCCCTTCAATTTGCGATGCTCTGCTCCAATGGCATCTGAATTGCCAAAAATTCTTCTTCTGTTGTTGCTCTTCAGTTGGATCTACTCCCTTTCTCAGCACATCACACTTTTCTTCAGAGATTGGCCTTGATTACACGTCCTTCCTCTTGAAAGAATGGTCTGCAGCTTCTGGAGATGGAGCAAGATCTGGAAAAACCCCTTTTGTTGCCAAAAAGCTTCTTCTGGGAATTGTATGGGGTTGGTTTTTCTTGGGGTACGAGGATCATGGGTATTTATAGCCCCATATGTCCATGAGGTGCCTTGGGGTGCATGGGCACAAAAATCTAGGTCAAATCCCCTTGTCCTAAGCAGCCACGTGTCCAGAAAAATTCCCATTTTTGAGCTTCAGTCGAAGTGTGTCGACACACAGGCAGACTGTGTCGACACCACTGGCTACTGCTTCAGAACAGGCTTCTGGGATGGACAATAAGTGTCGACAAATAGGCAGACTGTGTCGACACACAAGCAGACTGTGTCGACACACAAGCAGACTGTGTCGACACCACTGTGACAAAGTTATGTAAACCTGAAAATATGAAGTGTGAACCATTAACATAAGTCATTATCATCAACATATGAAATATTAACATGTCATTTAGTCATCATTTTAATACGTACAAAATGTACAAAATGTCATCATCAAAATCAAATTATGAGTGATGTCAAATAGTCATGATTAACATCATCATTAAAAGGTTTCAAATACATACTCAACACAATAGGTATAATACCTTCAATCAGATTGATGCTCCGCTTGAGCCCTTGTAATCGCCATTACTCGTCCTCGTCCTCTGCCCCTTGGTAAGGTGCAACTCTCCCTTGCCTGCTGAAGGTTGTGTTGTTGCTGTTGTTGTGGTGCCCCTCTACCATAATTAGCTCTCCTTGGATATGGACAATTCCTCGCCATATGCCCCGAATGATCACAATTATAACACCGCAATTCTCCGAGCTGCCTTGACGTGCTTTGTTGAGATTCTTCCATTTCCAGCTTATAACCGCGCCCTTGCTGAAATCCTTGCTGCTTGCCACCTCCTCGGCCTCTAAATATCTTTTTCAACTTGTTGCCCCATTTGCCAAAGCTTGAAGAAGATGATCCTCCCGAAGGTGCCTTTCCCTTGCTAGCACCTGCGGACTGTTGTGGAAGTCAGAAACTACCACCACTTGATACCGATCCACTAGACTGCCTGGCTTGTATGGTTCTTTCAAGTATTGCAGCTCTTGGGCTACCTCTTCCATTGTACCACACATCAAGGGAATAACCGCATCTTGCAACTCCGGCCTCAATCCCAAATGAAGTACTCAATCATCATTGCATTATTAGTTACTACATACGGGGCATACCTACTCAAGGCCATGAACCTCATTGGTATTCCAACAACGACAAGTTCCTTGCTGAAGTGTTCTAAATTGCTCCCTTTTTGTTTGCTGAACTTGTACCTGAAAAAAAGTGTTATTGAATACCTCAATAAACTCGGGCCAAGTGATTGTCTCTTCAGCTCTACAGGTGAACACGGTCTGCATCTTAAGTCTCCACCATTCTTGTGCAAATCTCATCAACTGATAGGTTGCCAAAATGACCCTATCTGCCTGAGACACCTCATTGTGACAAACACCCTTTCAATTTCATGAATCCAATGCTCAGCTGTGTCTGGATTTGGACCTCCCGAATATGTTGGTGGTTGCAAATGCAAGAACCTCTCCACCAATATCGTGGACTCCTCCACATTTGCTGGCCGCACTGGTACCACTGGAGGTAAAGGTGCTGCAGGAGGTGCCTCTAGTCCATAGAGTGGTACTAATGGTGCCGACATGATCTCCTCCGTCACCGGTGTGGTGCTACTCCGGAGGGCTGACCTGGTAATTGCTGATCCAACCTTGTCCGGATATGAGTGATACTCTCCCACATTCTTTCTATCATCTGGTGAGTAGACTCCTCAGATCATCACCTCCTCCTCCCTAAACTCTCCTATCAGCCATTATAAACCTGCACATACACATTCCATTCACATAACACACAAGTATATCATTATAAAAACAGGGCCAACTACCAGCAGAAGACCATGATAAGGAAAACTATGTACATTTCCCGTTCTTTCATATTTACACGGACCTTGCTCTAATACCAATTGTAACGGACCATGCCGCTCAAACCCGTTAACCCAATAATGAGCCTGACATGACTCCATCTCCCGCGATCGGGCCGAAGCCTCGTAAGAGATATCAACCACATATGTCCGTGAAAATGTAAAAGAAATATACTAAACCATATAAGATACATTGCTCACACATGTCCATATGAAATGTACATACTAAGTTCCATACATAGTCATTATACAAGATACAACAGCTCGGGACTAACCCCCAAGGCTCCACAAGTAAGAACTTTACTCTGCTGGTGGCGAGGGCCCGAGTTCACTACGGCGCTGACCGAAACCACTGGAGGGACGTAAATCCTCTGCACTCCCTCCCCTGGAAGAAAAAGGGGTGAGCCTCGCAAGTCATTAGCTCAGTAGGGTAACTCCTCCAAGCCGAGAAACACAATTAATATCAAAGTTATAAGTTATGTGACCACTAAGCATGATACTACAGTGCAAATAAATAAACGGCACGTCAAAGTGTACAAGCTAAAGAAAGGGTACGCCGAACACGAGTCACGAAGACTGGTTCGTGACACCAGCCACAGACTCGGACAAACAACACAAGTACACCTCTCAGCCTCATAGCCACGGACGAAGGGTCCAGCTGCCTCTCCACCTCAACAAAAAAACAAGAACTGTGGAGACTAACCACACCACACCTGCAAGCAACATGCTGCAGGGCCATGCCTGACACCTTAGGGGCTTCGTCAGAGAACCCTAAAGTGAGGCACTGGAAATATGAGTAGCTAAGGACCAGTATGTCTACCGGTGTTCGTCCCTCAACCAAGAGCGCGCTACAAATGGCCGCACACCCATAAACACGAGCGTTGTCCCTTGTCATCTCTCCCTCAGCCGGACATACAACTCAAACACAGGAGTGAGGGTGTCCAGGAAGACGACACAAACCTCGACAGTACTCTCGTACCGGAACAAGCCCTAAGCACCCGGTGTTAGGGTGATCGACTAGAGAGGTAACTACGGAAGGCGTGACACCCAACTTGCTATGCACACAAATCCATGCAAAACACCGCGATATTAATCACAACGTGGGTTAACATAACCCATACGGACCCTACATTGCCTTGGTAACACAACCCAAGCAACGTGGGACAGAACCAAACAAACAGGCCACAACACACTAGAGCTCAGATGGCCACTTTCTTAAATGCGTCCACTACAGATGCCGCCATTCCACATCAAAGACGCGTCGAACGTAAAGGACGCTATTTAACTCTGAATTGCGTCGGTTATAAGCGATGTGTTCACATGAACGCGTCCACTGTACTGGACACCTTTCAGGGTTCTGGAACACACCTTATAAGCTCTTTCCGAAAATCACACCACCCAGTCCCACATACATGCTAAGCTGGAAATAATAGTGCAAATGAGTTCCTACTCATGCTGCTATCATGCACATGCAATTCCCATAAGAAGAACCCCAATTCTTGATCCACACAAACCATGCAACATGCAAACAGAGCAGAAAACTAGGTAGAGTTCCCCCACCTACGAAGGAGACATAATTCCGACGCCACCAAAGGATTCCTCGCACTCCGACGCTCGTCCTCACGCCGGAATTACGCCGAATGGACTCCAGAATAACCAAAATCACCCAATTCTCCTTCAAAGCCATAGCAACATCTCCCCAGGTTGAGCAGTGCAATTGCACTATTCGGCCAGGGGAAGATACACTAAACACAAACATAATCAAATCGCGTCGCATATACCCGACGTGTTAAGAAATGCATCCGATGTTGCCGATGCGACTAAAACATGCGATGTCCGACATGCACCATGCGGCGCGCATGCAACGACGGCCACGTACGGCGGTGCTAAATCGCGTACCATATAGCGACCGCGATTAAGATCCTAATCGTGTTGGGAAAAATTGGACGCGATAACCCATGAGAATCGCGTCGTCTGTATGCGACACGTTCTCAAAGAGCCCGACAGAGCCCTTCTTGGGCTGGGTTGCCCAGCCCTTCTACCTCCCACCTGACCCAGAAAACCTGTAGAAACACACATAGACCTCCATGGTCTAACAATGGCCACACACTGACCTCCAAACCTAATAAACCTCGATCCGAACATTCCGATTATTATAGCGGACCTTCTTCCTGCCCTCCGGCCGGCTAGAGGACAAGAGCCCCTAGTCCAATGATGCTTGTGTACCTGCCAAAACAAAGAAAATAAACTAATAAACCCTGTTAGACTATGTTTATGTGTAGTATCTATCCAAAAAGAAGTAAATAGAAAGAGCATGGAGGGAACGAACCGGGGTGGTTTTTAAACCCCTTGGGTGTGTAAAAAAGTGTAAAAGAAAAGGGAAATGTGTCCTATCTAAAAGAAAATAGTAACATGCATGCAAAAGAAATGAGAGGGAGAAGGGAAGAAAGATCCCCAATAGGGCGACTCCCTGGCATTGGATGATGTCCTCAGTTGATGCAAAAGCCCTAGAAGTAGCCTCCTCCACCTCCAAGCTCCATGGATGAATATGGCTCCATGACTTGGTGAAGAGGATGAAGTGAAATGGGTGAGGATGGTTGAGCCACGGGTTAAGTGTCAGGTCCAAGGAAAATTTGGCAGCACTTCGTAGTGAAAACTGGGCTCTCCCTTCTCTGAAGGAGAAGGGCTCCTTAAATAGAAAATGAGAGATATTATCCCATCATTTAGTGATAATGACAAAAAATGAAGTGATAAACCCTAATAAATCCAGATGGGAGAGTCCTAGGGCGGTCCCCAAGGGTCCTGGAACCTCAAACCGCGGTCAGGGGGGTTGGGAGGCTGCCTAGGATAGAGATAAGGCCAATAGAGGATAATGTGGAGGTGGTTGCGGAGGCCAGTGCACACGGCTGTTGTCGCGACGGATCGTAGGCGCGCGACAGGTACAATCGCGACGACCATGATGGTCGCGACCCCAAGGGCACGTACATGGATATGCATGGGCTGTCGCGACGGCCAAGAGGGGCACGACAAGGATAACGTGACGCCACGACCCGTCGTGTTAAGAAAAATTGATTATTCTCATAATATTGACCAATTAATTGCAAGAAATAATCAATAAAGGGGCTTGTGGACTCTTTAGAAAGATAATTGGATGGGATAATGTGAAAATTGGGGTTTAATGGGCTCACAATATGGCTAATGAATGGGATCAAGATGAATGACCAACTTGGGGCTCATTAAGAGAACAAGAATAATGGTTCGACTTATAGGCCAGAATCGGGTGTCTACAGAGTATTGTGAATATTTTCAGTTTATGAAACAATGGTACTAGTGTTAATGTAATGTAAATATTTTGACTAGTACAAGGAATATAGTGTGTTATGTGAAATTTAAAGTGTGTACATGATGAATGTGAGCATGGTTTGATTATGGGATTAATATATACCTTATTGGATGTCTCAGATACTCTTTCAATCTAATCATGGATGAAAGTGATGCTAACTGGAAGAAAATGGAAAGTTTGATGCACGATTTGACCCGAGTGATGAGAAATGTAGCCAAGAACAATAGCCATAATGGAACAAGCCTATTTAAGGATTTCTGAAGTTTGGACCCTCTGAGATTTGTAGGAAGTATGGATCCGGACGAAGCTGAGAACTGGTTGAAAGATATGGAGTGGATTTTCAAAGTGATTAAATGTACAGAAGAGGAAAAGATTCGCTTGGTGATTTCAGTTAGATCGGGATGCCCGAGCATGGTGGGAAACAGTGGAATCCACCTTAGAGGACCCAAACCAAGTGGATTGGGAAGAGTTTGTAGAACTATTCAATGATTAGTACTTCTCCGAGGTGGTTCAGGAGCGAAAAGCAAACGAGTTTGTTAACTTGAAGCAACCCAGGATGACAGTGTCAGAGTATGACGCCCAGTTTGCCCGATTGTCAAAGTATGCTCCGCATCTTATAGCCACAGAAAAACTCAAGGCCAAGAGGTTTATGAACGGACTGCATCCCAATTTTATTATGCAGCTAACACCTCACCTGATCACTACATACTCAGAAATGGTTAAGAGAGCTTTGGCACTAGAAGCTGCAAATGACACCGTGGATAAGATTAGAGGAAGGTCTGGAGAAGGATCTTCAGATCGCAAGAGGAAGTATGAGTCGGGGAATGCCCCGAAGGTTCAGCAAACTATAAGAAGGCAGGAAAAAATCCAGTTGGAGGTAAAGATCTTTGTAAACATTGCCATCTCAGTGGGCATAAGGCTGAGAATTGTTGGTGTAGGTTGGGTGCCTGTCTCCGCTGTGGAAGTACTCAACACTGAATTCTGGATTGTCCTATGGCCAAGAATGCACCAACAAATCAGAACCCCGAGTAAAGGAGGAAGATTGCAAGCCATTTAGGATGTAGAACCTAAATCTCCACAAGAAGGCGGACTGATAGAAGGTACATTACTAGTAAACTCAAAGCCTGCGTATGTATTGTTTGATTCAGGGGCTACGCATTCTTATATTAGTTATGAGTTTGCTAAATCTTTGGAAGTAAAATCAGTTATGTTACCTACACAGCTTGAGGTTGCAACTCTTTTGAGTGAAGGTAAGAAACTTAAGGAATATTATCCCGCTAGCCAAATCTTAGTCAAGGGCATAACTTACCGGTGATTTGATATGCCTTGAAATGTGGGATTATGATGTAATCCTTGGGGTTGATTGGCTATCTAAATATCATGCAAACTTATATTGCCAATTAAGACAAGTAACGTGTCTAGGAAAGGAAATTTAATCCATGACTTTGACAAACCCCGTACAAGAAAAATACCTATAATTTCAGCAGTTAAAGCATGTAAACTGGTACAAAAAGGTTGTCAGGGGTACTTGGCTTCTGTAACATTGATAAATCAGAACACTTCTAGAATGGAGGATATTCCGGTAGTAAGGGAATTCTTGATGTTTTCCCCGAAGAATTACCTGGTTTGCCACCTAGTAGAGCGGTGAATTTTTCAATTGAGTTAGTACCAGGAGCTACACCAATATCAAGAACACCATACAGAATGTCAATGGAAGAATTGAAGGAGGTTAAAAAGGCAATTACTAGAGTTGATAGAAAATGGATTCATTAGACCTAGTACCTCACCTTGGGGTGCTCTGGTGTTGCTTGTTAAGAAGAAGGATGGGTCTATGCAGTTATGCATAGATTATCGACAATTGAATCAGTTGACTATTAAGAACAAATACTCACTTCCATGAATCGACGACTTATTTGATCAATTGTCTGGAGCTCAGTGTTTCTCCAAGATTGATTGAGATCTGGGTATCATCAACTCAAAATTCAGGAACATGACATTCATAAAATAGCTTTTCAAACACATTATGGGCACTATGAATTTGTTGTAATGCCGTTTGGATTGACAAATTCACCAGCTGCATTTATGGGTTTGATGAATGACGTGTTCAGATCTTATTTGGATCAGTTTGTGGTTGTATTTATAGATGATATACTGATTTATTCTAAGAGCATAGAAGAGCATGAAGCACATTTACGGATTACGTTGCAATTGCTACGAGATCATAAATTGTATGCGAAGTTCAGTAAATGTGAGTTTTGGTTGAAGCAAGTGATGTTCTTAGGACACATTATTTCTAAAGAAGGACTATTAGTAGATTCTTCAAAATTGAAACCATACAAAGTGGGGAGCAACCTAAGAATTTTACTGAGATCAGAAGTTTTCTGGGTATGGCTAGTTATTACTGGTGATTTATTAAAGATTTCTCTATAATTGGTTCACCTCTCACACAATTGACTAGGAAAGGAATGCATTTGAGTGGAGTGAGATTTGTGAACAAGCATTTCAAGGGTTGAAAGAATGTTTGTCATCTGCACCAATTTTAGCTTTGCTGGTAGAAGGAAAAAAACATTTGAAGTATATACTGATGCCTTAAACATTGGACTGGGATGTGTATTGATGCAAGAAGGCAGAGTTATCGCTTATGCATCTAGACAATTGAAGGCTCACGAGAAAAACTACCCAGTACATGATTTGGAATTGGCCACAGTAGTCTTTGCTCTTAAACTTTGGAGACACTATTTGTATGATAATCAGTTCATAGTGTACTCCGATCATAAGAGTCTCAAGTATCTATTTTCACAGAAAGAATTGAATATGAGACAAAGAAGGTGGATAGAGTATATCAAAGATTATGATTTCAAAATTGAGTACCATTCGGAAAAGGTAATAACGTGGCTGATGCACTCAGTAGGAATCCTATAGCCAAGGTATTCCAATTGCAAGTCAAGGAATGGAAATTGTTGAGGAATTTTCCACATTAAGTTTGAAGGCCGAACCACAAGAAGAAAGAGTTGTAATTAATAACTTGACAGTTCAGTCAGACTTGTTAAAGAAAATTGGAGAACAGCAGGACAATGATCCTATACTGATAGAAATTAGAGAAAAGTTGGCTTCTAGACCTGATTTTAATGAAGATGCACAAGGGAATCTTCGGTTCCGGAACAGGTTATGTGTGCCGGATAATTCTAAGATCAAGAAGCAAAATTTAGAGGAAGCTCATCGATCATGTTACACTATTCATCCAGGAGCTGTCAAGATGTATCAGGATTTGAAGAAGCATTTTTGGTGGTGCAATATGAAGAAAGACATCGTGGATTTCATAGCTAAATGTTTGACATGTCAGAAAGTCAAGGCCGAACAACAGAAGCCGGTAGGAAAGTTAAAACCACTTGAGATACCAGAATGGAAATGGGACAGTGTCGGTATGGATTTTATTGTGGGGTTACCCAAAACACGAAGTGGATTTGATGCCATATGGGTAATCATTGATCGACTCACAAAATCAGCTCACTTCTTAGCAATCAAGACAAGATGGTCTGTTAGTGTTTTAGCAGCACTGTATATAAAAGAAATTGTTCGGTTGCAAGGAATTCCAAAGGATATAGTTTCTGACAGAGATGTGAGGTTCACCTCACATTTTTGGAAAGAATTGCAAGGTTCATTGGGAACTAAACTAAAGTTTAGTACTACATTTCATCCTCAAATCGACGGACAGACGGAACGGGTAAATCAGTTTATTGAGGATATGTGTCGTGCTTTGTATTTGAGTTCAGAAATGACTGGAATACTCACTTAGAAATCATGGAGTTTGCTTATAATAATAGTTACCAGTCTACTATTCAAATGGCACCATTTGAAACTTTGTATGGTCGGAAATGTAGATCACCATTGTGTTGGGTGGAATTAAAAGAATCACATATTCTTGGACCTGACATGGTCCAAGAAACAACATAAATTATTAAATTGGTACAAGACCGAATGAAAGCTACCCAAGATCAACAGAAAAGTGTAAGGCCCTCGAATTTTATTGCATTATTGTATTGCATGTAGATAATGTATCGTATATGTACGTATGTATGTATCTACGTATGTACTAGTGGTATACTTATGTGTGTATGTGTATAGCATAGGTATAAATAATGTATGTAATGCTTGATGGTAGTGTGTACATGATAATGTATACATATAGCATGTATATAGGTGTAAAAGGTGCATGGTTTCTGCATGTTTTAGACTTCTGCCCGAAGGCCATATTGACGTTAATAGTAGGACGTCGATGAGGTGTCAGCGTCCACCCATGGACGCCAACACTAATCCCAGCGTCCAACGATATGGACGCCAACCTCTCTGACCTGCATGTGTTGCAGAGCCCAGAATTCCAGGAGCAAGCTAGCTCACCCATTGGGGAGCTGCCCCAACGGCTCTGAGCCTTTCCCATCACCACTCCGGGGACCCCAAACCCCTCTGCTTTAAAACTAACTCCCCTTGCACCAGAAAACCTCTCTGGACTCTTTGCAAAGAGGAGAGAAAACCCTAGTTCGGAGTTGTGCAAAGACTGAGTTTTGGAGGCCTTGATCCGGCGATCCAAGGCTTCATCCGGCGTTCTTTTGCAACTGGAGGCTAGAGGGAACCAAGGAGAAGGCTTCCCCACCACTGCTGTAGCACCTGCATCGACCTAGAACCAGAGCAGAGCTCTTTTGGAGGCTTCTTGGGACTGCCCAAGGAGAGCTTCTCCGACCCATTTAGATCCCTTGGAGTTTTTCTAGAGGCAAGTACCCCATTCATAACGTCCTTGTATGTGTGTAGTATGGTTTTACAATTTTTATAAATTTTCCCTCGTGTCCTAGACACCCACTTCACCCCATCTTTGGAGCTCGGGTCTGTGTTCTGCACAGATTCGACATTAACGGCAATGTCCCTTGACGCTGAGATCATGCTTGGCGTCCTCGACTATGCCGTTGACACTGAATTAGCGGCCAGAGACCGCCGCCAAGTTCATCTGGACAGAACAGTGATCTGTTCTGCCCTTCCATACAACTATTTTCGATATGTTTCACGATGGGGATATACTGTAAATCATTTATATGTTATGAATATTGTTGATGTGATGAATGTGGTGTGTGGATGGATTATCATGAATGATAGGGTTTAATTATTTCACGAAAATACATGTGTGATGAATTTTGATCTTGTTAAACCATGCTTGCATGATTTAGGACAAGTCTAAATGCCCTAATTTGTGAGGATTATGCATGTGAAGTTCAGTCCCTGCCCTAAATTTCTGAGATTATTTCCATGCCCGTGTGAATTATTGCAAAATTTGTTTAGAAAAAAAAAATAGAGATCATGCTAGGTCATGATAAATCTTCCATAAATCATGTATTGCCCTAAAACTTCAGGAATAAATTCTGTAGCTCCATGTCTATTAGGGCTCAGATAGTGAGCTGTTAACATTGTGCTTATGTTTAACTTCATGTTAAGTTGAATTGTGAAATGGATGTTTGAATTTCTGAAATTTCGTTTTAGTTCAGAAAAATCCAAAAATTTGCATGAGGAATCCTAAGCCAGAAATCAGCCTGTGGTTAAAATTTCAGGCCATTTCGACCAATATATGATGTAATATCAATTTTCCATGAAAAATGTGAAAATAATGCATGCCTTGTAAAATAATTCGATTTTGTATGTGTCAACTTGATTTGTGAAATCTCCTGAACACTAGATTTCTGTGATTATAGTGACATGTCAGGAAAACAGAGCACCATGTGTGTAAATGAGTGAATGAGTAAAATGTAAATGTCATGGGTAAACTAAGTGCGTAAATCGGTAAGATGTGTAATGTGAAAATTGTGCCATGTGTGACATTGCTTCCACAGAGGGTAGTGGAACCGTATCGGGGAAAAGTCCCCCTGATAAGGTTCAATGTGTAAGTGACCCTAAGGGCATTAGGGGGAAATCCTGGAGGTGGACAAGTACCACTGGTTAGGGTGGAGACTTGTCTCCCGGTCTGCGCAGTCCAAGAGTCGCCATTGTATTGCCTAGATGGCGTCTATGTGATGTGATGTGTTGTGTCCTTCTTTGGTGGTTTGGACTATATGTCACGACACTAAATGTGAAAGTGTAAATGTGAATGTGTAAATGCGGTATGTGTTCATGTGTTAATGTGAAAGTGAACAATGTGTAATGTGTATGTGTAAAGTGCAATTTATGTGAATTGGGAATTGTGTAAAGAAAATGTGAGACCAAAATGTGAGGATATGATATTGTAAAACCATGTTGAATCAGTAGCTTCATTATGTTAAGATCATGTTTATATGTGTAAAATGCCTAGAATCCATGCTAGGGACAATTAACAAGTACGTGCACACAATTCCATGTTTGGTTGTTCACATGTTGTGTTTTAAATAACATTGTAGCTCTCATGTGTAGGGTTATGGATGCTAAAATCATGTGAAAACCAGCAAGTTAAAGGGTGTAAAATGTTCGTGTACATGCACAAGAATGTGTAGATTCCATGCTAGGTGTGTTTTGTTTCATGTACGTAGGATAATCATGCTAAGTGCTTTCATGTTTAGTTAAAATGCAAAGTAGAAGTTCCTGAGTAGGAATGATTAGAGAACATGTGTTAGGAATTATCTTGATAAGGAAATCTGAAAGCATGCATCATGTTTTACTTATAGAATTATCATGGTTGGTTATTCATTTCAAACGTTAAGCATGATACATGTTGAGTTTTGCCATGGTGTGTGTAGAGCCTACTATGACATGTACGTGTATGGTATGAGTGGTGTTACTTGCTGAGTCTTTAGACTCACTACTTGCTTCGGCGTACAGGTGTAGTTGGTGACGTGGACCGTTGGAGGAGACGGTGGAGACGGACTCTGAGCGCGGAGATTACAGCGTTGCTGAAATTCTTGTGACATTTTGAGACTCTCATAGTATGTAATTGCGACATTGTACTAGCATTATTATGGAAGGGATTGTATAAGTGTGGACATTGTGTATTAAATTTTCAGCAATTTAAATCATGTGAACTTTTACGTTCTTAAATGTTATTGAAATTTCATGTATGCTAAATGTGGATGATGAATGAATGAAGACAGTAGTTATTTTACTTCCGCTACTCTGATCTTATATTCACGTGTATCTCAGCTGAATGTATCGTTGGGTAAATGTCCCACTGTGATGACGCTTGCTATACCGACGTGGGTTGGTATAACCGTACCGGTATAATGAGGGCCGTCACAGAGATTGCTATCAGAGCAACGGTTGAGATTGCACATGAATATACATAAGTCATCATTTTCATGCATGCTAAGTATGTCCACATGTGTAGAAAACGCTAATAAGAAGTGAAAGATAGATAAGAAAATGGTTAGAAAACTTAGTAACCTAGCTCTAATGGTGGCTGAAATTTTATTACAGCCATGGCTTCGAGAGGTAGGCGTGGTGGAGCGCCGGCCCGTGAGGACGAGTCGCGACGTGACGAGCGGGCGGCGCAGAAGCAGGCCCCGGCACCGCCAGGTCCTGTACTTCCCCACCGCCACCTGTGGACTACGGAGTATTCATGCAAGGTCTGGTGCAAGCCATGCAGACGCAGGCTCATACCCAGGCAGCACTCCAAGCATAGTGGAGGCTCAAGTTAGACTAATAAAATGATTAATAGTCTGTTTTAATTGCTTATGTGATATTATGTTGATTGTATATTGCTTGATGTGTACTGTAGCAGGCTCAAGTACCAGCTCAGGACCATGGTGGGCCTTCTACCATGGAGAGATTCAAGAGGATGCTACCACCTCTTTTTAAGGGGGAGAGCGACCCGTTAATGGCAGAAAGCTAGATGAGGGAGATAGAGAAGATCTTCCGAGCCATCAGGTGTGCAGATGACGATAAGGTTACGTTAGCCACCTACATGCTACAAGGTATGCCTTAGTTTATGCTTGTATGTTCTATTAAGTTAGATTTGTTTAGACGGTGCTTATGAACGGTGTACTGCAGGAAAGAGCTGATGTTTGGTGGGCTTCATTGCTGCATACCCGGTTCGAGGACGGAGATATCGATGTTGCTTGGGACGAGTTCGTGAGGCTCTTTCGGGCCAAGTTCGTCCCCGAGCATGTGCAAGATCGGATGGAGCAAGAATTTCTATCTTTAGCTCAAGGCTCCATGACCGTGCTGGAATATGAGGCAAGATTTTCTGAACTTTCAAATATGCACCTCATATCGTAGCAGACGAGCGCAGGAAGACCAAGAAGTTCATGATGGGACTCAAGCCATCACTGTGGACGAGACTCCTGGCGTTTGACCACCGCACGTTGGACGAGGCCCTCAGTGCTGCCTGCAAGCAGGAGGGAGAGATGGAGCAATATCTGGAGGAAAAGAAGGCTTCGCAGAAGAGGCCAGCAGCGACATTCCAACGACAAGAGAAGAAGAAAACGGTGTACCAGACACCGCAGCGATCCGTGACAGTCAGCAGCTCTCAGGTACCTTCTGTACGTTCCCTGGTGTGAAGAAGGAGTGTCCCCATTGCGGGAAGACACATGGTGGTTCCGAGTGTTGGTTGGTGGTGGGTAGATGCTTGAAGTGCGGGAGCAGCGACCACAAGATCAAAGATTGCCCAAGACTTCAACAGGGAGCTCAGCGTGGAGCGCCAGCCCCAGCAGTATAGCGGCAGCCGCGCCAGCTACAGGAAGACCAGGAAGGCCTCGAGCCCCAGCTCGAGTGTTTGCTTTAGCTCGCGAGGACGCCGAGCAGGCGGAGCATGTCACCGAAGGTACGGTTTTGCTTTTAGGTGTGCACGCTCGGGTTTTGTTTGATACGGGTGCTACTCACTCGTTCATTTCCGAGCGGTTCGCTAGGCAGTTAGCCCTAGAGTCAAGGGTAGAGTCTGAGGAGTTAGAGGTCCCTTTGTCTGTGCACACCTCTGCGGGTACGGTATCGACTAGGAAGTGTATTCCATCGTTACCTGTGTGCATTGAGGATAGAATCCTAGATGGGTGTTTCTTCTTGCTAAAGATGAAGGACTATGATGCTATTCTTGGTTTGAATTCGCTAGAGGAGCACTATGTGTTAGTGGATTGTCGTCGGAAGAGGATCGTTTTCCGCATTCCTAGTGAGCATGAGTTCTCTCACCCCTTGCCAAGGAACTGGGTGGGAAAGATGGTCATCTCTGCCATGAAGGCGATGCGCATGGTGAACAAGGGTTGTGACGCTTTTCTTGCCAGCGTGGAGTTAGTACCAGAGGCTGATGAGTCACCTACTCTTGCGGAGATCGAGGTAGTGCGGGATTTTCCATATGTCTTTCTTGATGATTTGTCTGGATTGCCACCGGATAGAGAGATAGAGTTTACCATAGAGTTGCTTCCGGGCACCTCTCCTATCTCGAAGGCTCCATATCGGATGGCACCTGCGGAGTTAGCCGAGTTGAGGTGGCAGTTGCAAGAGTGCTTGATAAGGGATTATTCGCCCTAGTGTTTCCCCTTGGGGCGCACCTGTATTATTCGTCAAGAAGAAAGACGGGTCACTTAGGTTGTGCATTGACTATAGGAAGTTGAACCAGGTGACTGTGAAGAACAGGTATCCCTTACCTCGTACTGATGACTTGTTTGACCAGTTGCGAGAGGCATCAGTCTTTTCTAAGATTGACTTGCGATCTGGTTATCATCAGTTGGGGATTCGGAGTGAGGATGTGTCCAAGACGGCGTTTAGAATCCGTTATGGACATTATGAGTCTTGGTCCTTCCTTTCGGCAATCCCCCTGCAGCGTTCATGGATCTCATGAACAGGGGTTTTAGGCCTTACTTAGATAGCTTTGTCGTAGTGTTTATTGATGACGTGTTGGTCTACTCTCCGGATGAGGCCACGCACCGTCAGCATCTGAATGTGTAAATGTCACGGCACTAAATGTGAAAGTGTAAATATGAATGTGTAAATGTGTATGTGTTCATGTGTTAATGTGAAGTGAATAATGTGTAATGTGTATGTGTAAAGTGCAATTTATGTGAATTGGGAATTGTGTAAAGAAAATGAGTGAGACCAAAATGTGAGGATATGATATTGTAAAACCACGTTGAATCAGTAGCTTCATTATGTTAGATCATGTTTATATGTGTTAAATGGCTATAATCCATGCTAGGGACAATTAACAAGTACGTGCACACAATTCCATGTTTGGTTGTTCACATGTTGTGTTTTAAATAACATTGTAGCTCTCATGTAGGGTTATGGATGCTATAATCATGTAAAAACCAGCAAGTTAAAGTGTGTAAATGTTCGTGTAAATGCACAAGAATGTGTAGATTCCATGCTAGTGTGTTTTGTTTCATGTACGTAGGATAATCATGCTAAGTGCTTTCATGTTTTAGTTAAAACGCAAAGTAGAAGTTCCTGAGTAGGAATGATTAGAGAAATGTGTTAGGAATTTATCTGGATAAGGAAATCTGAAAGCATGCATCATGTGTTTACTTATAGAATTTCATGGTTGGTTATTCATTTCAAACGTTAAGCATGATACATGTTGAGTTTTGCCATGGTGTGTAGAGCCTACTATGACATGTACGTGTTGGTATGAGTGGTGTTACTTGCTGAGTCTTTAGACTCACTACTTGCTTCGGCGTACAGGTGTAGTTGGTGACGTGGCACCATTAGAGGAGACGGTGGAGACGGACTCCGAGCGTGGAGATTAGAGCGTTGCTGAAATTCTTGTGACATTTTGAGACCTCATAGTATGTAATTGCGACATTGTACTAGCATTATTATGGAAAGGGATTGTATAAGTGTGGACATTGTGTATTAAATTTTCAGCAATTTAAATCATGTGAACTTTTACGTTCTTAAATGTTATTGAAATTTCATGTATGCTAAATGTGGATGATGAATGAATGAAGACATTAGTTCTTTTTACTTCCGCTACTCTGATCTTATATTCACGTGTATCTCAGCTGAATGTATCGTTGGTAAATGTCCCACTGTGATGACGCTTGCTATACCGACGTGGGTTGGTATAACCGTACCGGTATAATGAGGGCCGTCACAGAAAAGTTATGCATATCGATGAATAGGGAGTTGGAATTGCAAGGAGAACATGCGTTTCTTAAAGTATCACCCCGAAGAGGATCAAGAGATTCGGTATTAAGGGAAAGTTGAGTCCAAGATATATTGGACCATTGAAATACTGAAGAAGTTTGGGAAATGACTTACCAACTGGCACTTCCACCTCAGTTATCCAATGTGCATGATATTTTTCATGTGTCAATGTTGAGGAAGTATGTGTATGATCCAGAACACATTATTGAATACCAAGATCTGGAAGTACAATAAAATCTGGCATATGAAGAAAGACCTGTACAGATCCTTGACCAGAAGATTAAGCAACTACGAAACAAGGAAGTTCCATTGTTAAAACTTCAGTGGAATAAGCGAGGACAAGAAGAGGCAACGTGGGAGCTGGAAGATGCCATCAAGATCAAGTATCCGAAATTGTTACTGGTCAGTAATCATATGCTGGTGTTATTAAAATTTGGAGGATCAAATTTCTTTTAGTGGGGGAGAGTTGTAACGCCCCAGAAAATTTTGCTTGTTGAAAAACATGAATAATATGGGTCTTAGACTTGATTATTATTATGAGATGGAAATAATTAGTATCTGGGATTAATTGGTGTTAACAAACATTACCCCAGTGTTGTACTCAGAGGTGCACGCTCTGACAGAGCGACACCAGAATTCTGTACCAAAAATGAAATATGAGAACATCATATTTTTAGAAAAATGTGGTGATATTAGAAATGTAAATATCCAGATTTGTTGATGTACGGATTTCGAGATTAAGCCGACACAACTATTTTTCGTGTGATTTTTTACTGGATGAAAAATAAATCTAAAAATAACTAAAATCACATAATTTGTAAAACTATTACATTAGCCTATGGCTAAAATTTCAACACAATGGACATCATTGGATATAGTTACATAAGGAGTATTTGGGCCAGTTGAATTATGGGCTATTTACGGTGGTGATTTTTTTGGGAATAAGTATGCTTACGTGTGAGGAGCTGGGACAGCCACCTCACTTAAGTGGGAGTTTAACACATAAACCCTTAGGTGTTAAGCCATGGGATGTACGTGTCAACAGTAAAAACCAAATGGTTTTTACTGTTACACTTGCGCATGGGAGGTGTCACTGTGCATGGTAAGGTGGTTGGGCTATAAAAGCACCCCGCACCCTTTGTACACACCTTTCCACCCCTTTGTTCTTACTTATCCCTGCACATCACAGCTCTTGTTCCTGTTTCCTCTGCCCCTTGCTACTGGAGTTGTTGCTCTAGGAACTGCTAGAGCTGCTCTTGCTGTAGTTGTGCTTGCACCCTCGCGTGGAAGACTAGCTGTTGAGCTGCTGTTTCCATTGCTTGACCGAAAGTGTGAAGTTGTAGCTGTTGGAGTAGCTGCGTTGTCCCTTGTTTCATATCTCCTCTAGAAGTTGAACCATTGAAGAGAAGGTTCCATCCATCTAATCAGGTAGGATTCTATTATCTTTTCATACCCTTACTTCTACTCTTGCTGAGAAGTTCATAGCCACGTTCATGTTGCTTTAGAACTTGTCACCAACTTTAGATTAGTGTGTACATCTTTTGTATACATTTGTACCTTCAAACTTTTGGTTGACTCCTTAGATACCTCTGGAACTATGTGTTTACCATGAAGAAATCCTCTTCCATAGCTGTTGTTATAGGGGTTATTCTTCCAGTGGCATGTTATGTTAAGTTCTAGCTAGACATGTGTAGAGATTGTCATCCTATGTGTCATCTTGTTCAGTCTATAAATCAATAGTGAAAGCTACAAATGGGTTCTTTTATGTGATATGATCCATGCTTATCCATAGATTCTATGGTTAGAGTTTTTAGAATGAACATAGAGTCATTTCTGGGAGAGGAACTGACGGCTGTCGATAGACAGGAGGTACCTATCGATAGGCCCAGGCTTCCAGAACTCTAGGTTGCTGGAAACAGCAGTAGTTGTCGATAGATGGCCCTGTCTATCGACAGACACACTGCCCTGTCGACAGTCAGACCATGCCTATCGACAGGCACTGTCCCAAAACCAGAAATTGTCTTCTGGTTTGCTTGCACCTGTCGACAACCACTTCCTGGCTGTCGACAACCACTGTTCTGGCCATGTTCGAGCACCTTCCTTTGCTCAGTCTTTTGTTAACACTTCATGCTATTAGCCTAGCAAGCTACCATCCTCTTTCCCTTGGATATTTACTGTTGTGTCACTACAAGAATCATCCACATTGCTTCCTTCACCCTTCTTTGAATTATTCTTGAAGTTAACAATTACAAATGCTACCCAGTAGATTCTATTTCCCTGTGTTCAGTAACTGAATTCACAAGACTTTGATGTCCTGAATGTTTGAATGTTTGAGTACCCCTGTTGATTATGAACACCTGTGATGAAAGGTATTGGGTCCTTGGACCCCACTTAACTAATATGCCTGTTCAAATAGGGCTGGTCCAGTCCTGGGAGGAGCACCCAAATTCATTTACGGGTCGTACAAATGATAAAGGACAACAAGATGTTTGGCATTGCATCATTACTGTTTGATTATGGTCATCATGTTATCTGTGCTGTTGTATATATAATGAACCAAATTATGAGTTTCACTGTGAATTCCTGAGCATGCCCTGTGGTTCAATACTACTATCTCAAATTTACTGTCATGCTAAGATGTTTTTTGTCCTTCTGTGATATCAGTCAAGTCCTTCACCTTGATCATCATGTATTTTAATCCTTATGATTTTAGGATTTGAATCCTACTGGGCTAGTTAGCTCACACATCCTACTTTTTCAGGTGATCAAGATGGGGGTGAAGCTTAAGGGGAATCGTGTGCTGAGAGAATCTTCCTACTTCAAAAGGCCAACTGTCTTGTTTTCTTTAGTGTTGAACACCTGGACTGTAAAATAATGAAGTTACTCCTCACCTAGACTGTATCAAGGAGTATATGTAATAAAGCTCTGCTAAATTAGCTATGAATGGACAGACACTATTTTATTTCTTGCCTAATATCTGTCATTCCAATAAATGAGTTTTTATTAGGACGTGATAGTGTTCCTCTTCCTGTGAGAAGAGAAGACCCAGAATGTTACAGGTGGTTGTATTGCCTCTTCGAGGGTTGAAGAGAAGACCAACGGGTGCTGGATGTGTAAGTGTCCTTGAGGGGGACTGTACTTTGGTTAGTGATATCCCAAGTAGTTTCTTGGGGACTCGACATAGGACTCTTAGTGATAGGAGGTCCGAACCAGGATAAAATTATTGTGCATTTTGTGTGATTGTTTTTATCTTACTTTCGCTGCTCACTAACTCCAACACCTGCGCTTAGTGTATTTCTGTCTGAAGTTTTTTTAAGCAGGAAAATTTTAAGATATTTTTGAAGCAATCCATTCACCCCCCTTTGGGCTTGCAACCTGGTCAACAAGTGGTATTAGATCCAAGTTTCTTCGAGTAAGTAGATCTTACAATCTGAAGAGCAAAGATAAATGGCAACCCAAGGTTATGCCGTAGCAACCCTCATTATATCGGTACGGTTATACCAACCCACGTTGATATAGTGAACGTTGCCACAGTGGGACATTTACCCAAACGATAACATCAGCTGAGATACACGTGAATATAAGACAGACTAGCGGAAGTAAAAGACTACTGTCTTCATTCATTCATCATCCACATTTAACTATATGATTCGACTGAATTTAAAGAGCTAAAGTCCACATAATCCATATAGAAAAAGTGCTAAATAAAATACATAGTTTGTCTAAGTTTACATGATAGTTCTAATATAATTGCCTCAATTACATACATCAAAATGTCAAAATGTCACAACTAAGCTCCACCAAGCTAGCTACTCCCCGCGCTCGGAGTCGCTCTCCACGGTCTCCTCCAAAGGTGTGTCACCTACTACACCTGTACGCCGAAGCAAGTAATGAGTCTAAAAGACTCAGCAATAACACTACATCTATCATCCATGCGCATATCATAGCAGTTTTTACATACACATTTACAGACACAACATGTAGCATGCGTGACATTGAAATTAACAACCTATCATGGTAATTCTACTAATGAAACACATGATTCATGCTTTCAGATTTCCTAAATTAAAATCTCCTATCACATGCTCTCTAATCATTCCAACACTTGAAGTTCTACTTTCAATTAAGCTAAAACATGAAAGCATCTAGCATGATTAGCTTACATACATGAAAGAAAACATTGCTAACATGGTTACTACTCATTCTTACACATGCACATAACCATTTTACATGCTTTAAGCTTGCTGTTTTGACAGTTTAACACTTTACAATCTAACACATGAAAGCTACATTCTCATTCAACCACAACGTGGGAGTAAACATACATGGAATGGTTTACACATAAGTAAGGATTGTCCCTAGCATGGATTCTACGCATTGTACATATATAGCACATGATCATAACCACATTTATGTTGCTGTTCTAACATGATTTCAGATCATCATATCATGGATTTCAATTTCACATCCTCACATTTTGGTTTCACATTTTTACACAATTTCATTTCACGTACTTCACACTTCACACACTCACATTTACACATTGTTCACATTCACAATTTTACACATTTCGCATTCACATTCATATTTAGTAGTCCGTGACACATAGTCCAACTACCATAAGAAGACGCATCACATCACACACACATAGACGCCACCTAGGTAATATAGTGACGACTCTTGGACTGCGCAGACCGGAGAACAAGTCTCCACCCTAACCAGTGGTACTTGTCCACCTCCAGGATTTCATCCTAATGCCCTTAGGATCACACACATTGAACCTTCTCATGGGGACTTTTCCATGATACGGTTCCACTGCCCTCTATGGAGCAGTGTCACACTTGGCACAGTCTTACACATTTCATATTACCGATTTTAACACATACTTTACACCATGACCTCCACATCTCATTCATTCTCTCACCAACATGACTCTGTTTTTTCCCTTAATCATGCCACTACAGATCGAATATTAACATTCAGGAAGTTTCACAATCAGTTGGTTTGTTACATTTAAATCATTTCACAATGGCATGCATTAATTTCACATATTTTTGCATGGAAATTTCATATTGCATTCTACAGTTGTCCAAACAGCCTGAATTTAACCACATGCTGATTACAGGTTTATGATTTCACATGAAAATTTCACATTTTTCTGACTCATATTGCATTTACAGAAATTAAAACATTCAGTTGCATGCCATTCATAATTCAACTTGTCATGGAACATAACCCGATCTCAGATTTGACAATTCACAGATTTGAATCTATCATATATGTTGTCATAGAAATTTCCCCAGAATTTATTTCACAACATACAATTTACTGTGGATTTTTGGAAATCCTACACATACTTCCTATTTCCATTGCAGTAATTACAGTAAATCATATGAACATGAATAATTTCTCAAATTGCAGGGTATGAACTGACACATATACACATGGGGTAGAAAAATCCAGGGCAATTAATTCCTCAGAAATCATATAGACAGTAGGTAATCGTGCATAACCCTTTTTCCCCAACATGTATTTCAATAAATCCAACAATTTATGCCATCCACAGAAAATCACAGAAATTTCCACACACATCACATTAGCTATTTTACATAACATATAAAAATTACACTATATCCTCATGCGTCAAAGTCCGGAAAATAATTACTTAAGGCAGAACAGTTCACTGTTCTGCACTGAAGAACTTGGCGGCAGTGTCTGGCCGTTCAAGGAGATGGACGGCAAGATCGCTGGACGCACACTGGAGATCTTGGCGTCAAGGCATTGACGCCAAGTTCCTGTCTGTGCAGGAACACAGACCGAGCTCCAAATAACAAGAAGAATGGGGGATCTAGGACACGAGGAAAAATGTGTAAAAATAAGAAAACCCTACTAGACATCTACAGGGACGATGTGTGTAGGTTACTTGCCTTTCAAAAACTCTCCAAAGGGATTAAATGGGTTGGTGATGCTCTCCTTGGGCAGTCCCAAGAAGCTCCCAAGATTGCCTTCCCCGGGTTCTTGAGCAATCTCCACAGCAGATCGAGGTCGGGGATGCCTTTCTCGATGTTCCAGCTACCTCCTTGTCGTGGTAGATGGCCGGAACAAGCTTCAGATCGCCGGATTAAAGGTTGCAAAGGTGGGGTTTTGCTCACAGCAGTTAGGGTTTTTCCTATCTCTCAAAAGAGGTCAAGAGAGGGGTTTAGGGTTGCACTCGGGTTCAGATATAGGGAGAGGCCTCTCCTGTCCCGCAGGGGTTGATGTGAACCCTTTCAGACCGTTGGGGACAGCTCCCCAATGGGTGAGCTAGCTTGCTCCCGGAAATCCGGCTCTGCAACGCATGCAGATCAGAGACATTAACGTCCACATCGCTGGACGCTGGACTTAGTGTTGGCGTCCATATGGTTGACGCCGACACAACACAAACGTCCATTGATCTTGACGCCAAGTGGCCTTCGGCCAGAACTCAAAACATGCAGAAACCATGCACAACTTATACCTATATACGTGCCATGCATATGTATTATCATGTACACACTACCACCATGCATTTCATACATTATTTACAACTAATTATACACATGCATACATAAGTATAAATAGTTAATACATACGTAGATATGTACATCTATCTATGCATAACAAATGAATTATTTACACGAAATTAAAATAATGCAACAAAATTCGAGGGCCTTACACCCTCTCCCCCTTAAAGAAACTTCGTCCTCGAAGTTAGAACGACACTACTCAAACAAAAGGGGATACTTCTTCTTCATCGCATCCTCAAGCTCCCAAGTAGCCTCCTCTCGTGAGAAGTTCCGCCATAGAACTTTCACCGACGCAATACTCTTGTTCCGGAGGTGCTGAACCTTCCGGTCAAGAATAGCTACTGGTTGCTCGACATACGACAAATCTGGCTGAATGTCCACTGGCTCATGACTGATCACATGAGATGGATCTCGGACATACTTCCTGAGCATAGAAACGTGGAAAACGGGATGGACACTAGCTAGAGCTGGGGATAAAGCTAGCTCATATGCCACGCTGCCCAATCGTCTGAGAATCTCATACGGGCCAATGAATCTAGGGCTCAACTTACTATGCCTGCCAAATTGACGACACCTCGAGTAGGTGATATCTTTAAGAAGACATGATCACCCACCTCGAACTCAAGATCCTTCCTCCTGTTGTCGGCATAGCTCTTCTGCCTATCCTGAGCCGCAACAAGCCTCTTCTGATAAGCTGGATCTTATCCGAAGTCTCCTGAACTAACTCCGGACCGATCAGCTGCCTATCACCGGTCTCCTCCCAACACAAAGGAGATCTGCAAGGCCTACCATACAACGCCTCAAATGGAGCCATACCAATACTCGCATGAAAGCTGTTGTTGTATGCGAACTCCACAAGAGGTAAATGACGCTCCCAATCATCCTTCCAATCCAATACACACGCTCTCAACATATCCTCGAGCGTCTGGATAGTCCTCTCGGACTGTCCATCAGTCTGGGGATGAAACGCCGAACTGAGCTTCAGCTCCGAACCTAACGCATGCTGAAGACCCTTCCACAACCTCGAAGTAAATCTCGGATCTCGATCCGAAATGATCGACTTCGGCACACCATGCAATCTAACCACACTACTAACATACAATCTAGCTAAGCTCTCAACCGACTGCTTCTTCTTCATAGGCAAGAAATGCGCAGTCTTTGAGAATCTATCTACGATCACCCAAATCGAGTCATTGCCCCTTCTAGATCGAGGCAAACCGAAACAAAGTCCATAGTGACAGCTTCCCACTTCCAAACTGGGATCTCCATCCTTTGCATAAGGCCGGATGGTCGCTGTCGCTCGGCCTTCACTTGCTGGCATACCAAACACCGGGATACATAATCCGCTACATCCTTCTTCATGCCGGACCACCAAAAGATCTCTTCAAATCCTGGTACATCTTCGTGTTACCCGGATGAATAGAGAATCGCGATCTGTGAGCCTCCGCTAACACATGCTCACGGACATCTACCAAATCAGGGACACAAACACGGTGCTGAAATCTAATCACACCGTCCTCATCACGAGCAATGCCTGCCTTGCCCACTAACTCTAGGAGTCTAGGGTCGGCTTTCTGTTGCTCGATCACCTCATCCAAAACCGAGGACCTAAGAGATAACTGAGCTACAAAAGCCTGGCATAGCGATGGCTCTAACTCAGTCAACGCGCAAGCCGCATCCTCCAACATCTTCCAATCCTGCTGGAGAGATGGCCTCTTTCTACTCAGAGCATCCGCTACGACATTCGCCTTTCCAGGGTGATACTGAAGGTCGAAGTCATAGTCCTTCAAGAACTCAATCCATCTTCTCTGCCTCAGGTTTAATTCCTTTTGGGAGAAAAGATACTTCAAGCTCTTGTGGTCGGTAAACACCTCAAATCTGACACCATAAAGATAGTGCCTCCAGATCTTTAGTGCATGAACCACTGCTGCGAGCTCCAAATCATGAGTCGGATAGTTCTTCTCATGCTCCTTCAACTGACGAGAAGCATAAGCCACTACCCTTTCCTGCTGCATTAGCACACAGCCTAAACCAATCCGAGACGCATCCGTGTAGATAGCAAAACCCTCTACACCGCTCGGTAAGACTAACACCGGAGCTGACGTGAGCTTAGTCTTCAACAATTGAAAACTACTCTCACACTTCTCGGACCAAACAAACTTCACTCCCTTTCTGGTGAGCTGAGTCAATGGGGCGGCGATGGATGAAAATCCCTCAATGAATCGCCGATAGTAACCAGCTAAACCAAGAAAACTACGAATCTCCGAAGGGGTTCTTGGAACCTCCAATCCATAACTGCCTGGACCTTTGCTGGATCCACTGCTACACCAGCACCGGAGATAACATGCCCGAGGAAATGAACCTCGCGCAACCAAAAATCGCACTTGCTGAACTTAGCGTACAGCTTGTGCTCACGAAGAACCTCTAACACTACCCTCAAATGCTGACGGTGTGTGGCCTCGTCCGGAGAGTAGACCAACACATCATCAATAAACACTACGACAAAGCTATCTAAATAAGGCCTAAACACCCTGTTCATGAGATCCATGAACGCTGCAGGGGCATTGGTCAATCCGAAAGGAAGGACCAAAAACTCATAATGTCCATAACGGGATCTGAATGCCGTCTTGGACACATCCTCACTCCGAATCCTCAACTGATGATAACCAGATCGCAAATCAATCTTAGAAAAGACTGATGCATCTTGCAACTGGTCAAACAAATCATCAATACGAGGTAAGGGATACCTGTTCTTCACAGTCACTTGGTTCAGCTTTCTGTAATCAATGCATAACCTAAGTGACCCGTCTTTCTTCTTGACGAATAATACAGGTGCGCCCCAAGGGGAAACGCTAGGGCGAATAAATCCCTTATCTAGCAACTCTTGCAACTGCCTCCTTAACTCGGCTAACTCCGCAGGTGCCATCCGATATGGAGCCTTCGAGATAGGAGAGGTGCCGGAAGCAACTCTATGGTAAACTCTATCTCTCTATCGGTGGCAATCCAGACAAGTCATCAGGAAAGACATCTGGAAAATCCTGCACTACCTCAATCTCTGCAAGAGTAGGTGACTCATCAGCCTCTGGTACTAATACCACGCTGGCAGAAAAGCGTCACAACCCTTGTTTACCATGCGCATCGCCTTCATGGCAGAGATGACTAACTTTCCCGCCAAGTTCCTTGGCAAGGGATGAGAAAACTCGTCCTCACCAGGAATGCGGAAAACAATCCTCTTCCGACGACAATCCACTAACGCATAGTGCTCCTCTAGCCAATCCAGACCAAGAATAGCATCATAGTCCTTCATCTTTAGCAAGAAGAAACACCCATCTAGGATTCTATCCTCAATGCACACAGGTAACGACGGAATGCACTTCCTAGTCGATACCGTACCCGCAGGGGTGTGCACAGACAAGGGACCTCTAAATCCTCAGACTCTATGCCGGACTCTAGGGCTAACTGCCTAGCGAACCGCTCGGAAATGAACGAGTGAGTAGCACCCGTGTCAAACAAAACCCGAGCGTGCACTCCTAGAAGTAAAACCGTACCTTCGGTGACATGCTCCGCCTGCTCGGCGTCCTCGCGCGCTAAAGCAAACACTCGAGCTGGGGCTCGAGGCCTTCCTGGTCTTCCTGTAGCTGGCGCTGCTGCCGCTACTGCTGCTGGGGCTGGCGCTCCGCGCTGGACTCCCTGCTGAAGTCTCGGACAATCCTTGATCTTGTGGTCGCTGCTTCCGCACTTCAAGCACTTTCCCGTAATCATCCAACATTCGGTACCGCCATGTGTCTTCCCGCAGTGGGGACACTCTTTCTTCACACCAGGGGAACGTACAGAAGGTACCTGAGAACTGCCGACTGCCACTGATCGCTGCTGTGTCTGGTACACCGCTTTCTTCTTATCCTGTCGCTGGAACGTAGCTGCAGGTCTCTTCTGCGAAGCCTTCTTCTCTTCAAGGTATTGCTCCATCTCACCCTCCTGCCTACACGCAGCGCTGAGGGCCTCGTCCAAAGTGCGATGGTCAAACGCCACGAGCCTCGTCCTCAGTGATGGTTTCAGGCCCATCACGAACTTCTTTGTCTTCCTGCGCTCATCTACCACGATATGAGGTGCATATTTAGAGAGTTCAGAAAATCTTGCCTCATATTCTAGCACGGTCATGGAGCCTTGAGCCAAGGAGAGGAACTCCTGCTCCATCCGGTCTTGAATATGCTCGGGGACGAACTTGGCCGAAAGAGCCTCACGAACTCGTCCCAAGCAACATCAATAGCTCCGTCCTCAAACCGGGTACGCAGCAATGAAGCCCACCATACATCAGCTCTTTCCTGCAGTACACCGCTCATAAGCACCATCTAAACAAATCTAACTTACAAAACATACAAGCATATAAACTAAAGCATACCTGTAGCATGTAGGTGGCTAATGTGACCTTATCCTCATCTGCACACCTGATGGCTCGGAAGATCTTTTCTATCTCCCTCATCCAGCTTTCTGCCAACAATGGTCGCTCTCCCCCTTAAAAGAGGGTGGCAGCATCCTCTTGAATCTTTCCATGGTAGAAGGTCCACCATGGTCCTGAGCTGGTACTTGAGCCTGCTACAGTACACAGCAAGCAATACACAATTAACATAATATCGCATAATTAAATAAAATAGACTATTAATCATTTTATTAGTCTAACCTGAGCCTCCAACTGTGCCTGGAGTGCTGCCTGAGTATGAGCCTGCGTCTGCATGGCTTGCACCAGACCTTGCATGAATACTCCATAATCCACAGGCGGCGGTGGGGGAAGTACAGGACCCTGCGGTGCCGGGGCCTGCTGCTCCGCCCGCTCCTCACGTCTCGGCTCGTCCTCACGGGCCGGCGCTCCGCCACGCCTACCTCTCGAAGCCATGGCTGTAATAAATTTCAGCCACCATTAGAGCTACTTTAATTTATTTCCTAACCGCTTTCTTATCTATTTTTCATTCATATTATTCAATTCTACACATGTGGACATTCCTATGTAGACTTAGCATGTAATGAAGATGATGACTTATATATATTCATGTGCAATCTCAACCGGTCGCTCTGATACCAATCTCTGTAGCGACCCTCATTATATCGGTACGGTTATACCAACCCACGTCGATATAGTGAACGTTGCCACAGTGGGACATTTACCCAAACGATAACATTCAGCTGAGATACACGTGAATATAAGAACAGAGTAGCGGAAGTAAAAGAACTACTGTCTTCATTTCATTCATCATCCACATTTAACATACATGATTCGATTGAATTTAAAGAGCTAAAGTCCACATAATCCATATAGAAGAAGTGCTAAGATAAAATACATAGTTTGTCCAAGTTTACATGATAGTTCTAATACAATGCCTCAATTACATACATCAAATGTCAAAATGTCACAACTAAGCTCCACCAAGCTAGCTACTCCCCGCGCTCGGAGTCGCTCTCCACGGTCTCCTCCAAAGGTGTGTCACCTACTACACCTGTACGCCGAAGCAAGTAATGAGTCTAAAAGACTCAGCAAATAACACTACATCTATCATCCATGCGCATATCATAGCAGGTTTTTACATACACATTTACAAGACACAACATGTAGCATGCGTGACATTGAAATTAACAACCTATCATGGTAATTCTACTAATGAAACACATGATTCATGCTTTCAGATTTCCTAAATTAAAATCTCCTATCACATGCTCTCTAATCATTCCAACACATGAAAGTTCTACTTTCAATTAAGCTAAAACATGAAAGCAATCTAGCATGATTAGCTTACATACATGAAAGAAAACATTGCTAACATGGTTACTACTCATTCTTACACATGCACATAACCATTTTACATGCTTTAAGCTTGCTGTTTTGACATGGTTTAACACTTTACAATCTAACACATGAAAGCTACATTCTCATTCAACCACAACGTGAGAGTAAACATACATGGAATGGTTTACACATAAGTAAGGATTGTCCCTAGCATGGATTCTACGCATTGTACACATATAGCACATGATCATAACCACATTTATGTTGCTGTTCTAACATGATTTCAGATCATCATATCATGGATTTCAATTTCACATCCTCACATTTTGGTTTCACATTTTTACACAATTTCAAATTCACATACTTCACACTTCACACATTCACATTTACACATTGTTCACATTCACAATTTACACATTTCGCATTCACATTCATATTTAGTGCCGTGACACATAGTCCAAACTACCATAAGAAGGACGTCACATCACATACACATAGACGCCACCTAGGCAATATAGTGACGACTCTTGGACTGCGCAGACCGGGAGAACAAGTCTCCACCCTAACCAGTGGTACTTGTCCACCTCCAGGATTTCATCCTAATGCCCTTAGGATCACAACACATTGAACCTTCTCATGGGGACTTTTCCATGATACGGTTCCACTGCCCTCTATGGAAGCAGTGTCACACTTGGCACAGTCTTACACATTTCACATTTACCGATTTAACACATACTTTTACGCATGACACTCACATCTTATTCTCTCTCAAGCACAACATGACTCTATTTTTCCCTTAATCATGCCACTACAGATGACAGAAATTAACATTCAGAAGTTTCACAATCAGGTTGGGTTACACAGAAATTAAATCATTTCACAATGGCATGCATTAAATTCACATATTTTCGCATGGAAATTCATATTGCATTCTAGATGTCCAAACACCTGAAATTTAACCACATGCTGATTACAGGTTTATGATTTCACATGAAAAATTTCACATTTTTCTGACTCATATGCATTTAAAAAAATTAAAACATTCAGTTGCATGCCATTCATAATTCAACTTGTCATGGAACATAACCCGAATCTCAAATTGACAATTCACAGATCTGAATCTATCATATATGTTGTCATAGAAATTTTCCCGAATTTATTTCACAACATACAATTTACTGTGGATTTTTGGAAATCCTACACATACTTCCTATTTCCATTGCAGTAATTACAGTAAATCATATGACATGAATAATTTCTCAAATTTGCAGGGTATGAACTGACACATATACACATGGGGTAGAAAAATCCAGGGCAATTAATTCCTCAGAAATCATATAGACAGTAGGTAATCGTGCATACCCTTTTTCCCCAACATGTATTACAATAAATCAACAATTTATGCCATCCACGGAAAATCACAGAAATTTCCACACACATCACAATAGCTATTTTACATAACATATAAAAATACACTATATCCTCATGCGTCAAAGTCCGGAAAATAATTACTTAAGGCAGAACAGTTCACTGTTCTGCACTGAAGAACTTGGCGGCAGTGTCTGGCCGTTCAAGGAGATGCGGCGAGATCGCTGGACGCACACTGGAGATCTTGGCGTCAAGGCATTGACGCCAAGTTCCTGTCTGTGCAGGAACACAGATCGAGCTCCAAATAACAAGAAGAATGGGGGATCTAGGACACGAGGAAAATGTGTAAAAATAAGAAAACCCTACTAGAATCTACAGGGACGATGTGGTAGGTTACTTGCCTTTCAAAAACTCTCCAAAGGGATTAAATGGGTTGGTGATGCTCTCCTTGGGCAGTCCCAAGAAGCTCCCAAGATTGCCTTCCCGCAGGTTCTTGAGCAATCTCCACAGCAGATCGAGGTCGGGGATGCCTTTCTCGATGTTCTAGCTACCTCCTTGTCGTGGTAGATGGCCGGACAAGCTTTAGATCGCCGGATTAAAGGTTGCAAAGGTGGGGTTTTGCTCACAGCAGCTAGGGTTTTTCCCTATCTCTCAAAAGAGGTCAAGAGAGGGTTTAGGGTTGCACTCGGGTTCAGATATAGGAGAGAGGCCTCTCCTGTCCCGCAGGGGTTGATGTGAACCCTTTCAGATCGTTGGGGACAGCTCCCCAATGGGTAAGCTAGCTTGCTCCCGGAAATCCGGCTCTGTAACGCATTCAGATCAGAGACATTAACGTCCACATCACTGGACGCTGGACTTAGTGTTGGCGTCCAATGGTTGACGCCGACACAACACAAACGTCCATTGATCTTGACGCCAAGTTGGCCTTCGGCCAGAATCAAAACATGCAGAAACCATGCACAACTTATACTATATATGTGATGCATATGTATTATCATGTACACACTAACCACCATGCATTTCATACATTATTTACAACTAATTATACACATTCATACATAAGTATAAATAGTTAATACATACGTAGATATGTACATCTATGCATACACAACATGAATTATTTACATGAAATTAAAATAATGCAACAAAATTCGAGGGCCTTACATATGCAGAGGGACAATATGTAACATTCCGGGTTTTAGCTTCCTTGGTGTTGTCCTTGGGATCGCGACGGATCGAGGTGTAGTGTCTGAACGCGACGTGTTCCATGTTGCCTTCTAGTTGAGAAGGCAACGACCCATCTGTCGTGTTCCCGTTGTATGTGGCTGGTGTGCCACGTGTTCGCAGCGCAGGTGTGAAGGGACATGCCAACTGTCGCATTCATCTGAGTAGCCTGCATGTGTGACATGTGGTCTGGAGGCTGTGCTATCAGCAAGTTTGTTAGAACTTGTGGGAAGGCGACAATTGCTATCGCGTTTCTTATAGGACGCGACGCCTAGCTTGTCGCGACCACAGTTCCGAGGGCTTAAGCAGGCGACCCTCCTTTCTTCTCCTTCCTCTTTTCTTCTTCCCTCCTCCTCTCCAAGGAGGGGAAGCTTCCCCCTGCTCTCTCGGTGGCCTGGGCATGGTGGAGTCGTCGGCGAGCTCGTGGCGGAACAGTGGAGCGGCGTGGAGCGAGGAGGAGGTGGCCGTGGCTTCGTGAAGGCCCATTGGGTTTGGTTCTTCATTCTCAGTAGGGATTTCCTTACTATCTTAATTGTTTGGAGTGGATGGAGCTTGTTTTAGAGCGATCCGCCCCGTGCTCGGAGTGCTCTTGTGGTTTGAACGGGCAGATGCTTGCCGGTGGTGCTCCTTCCATGTGTTTAAGCTTTGTGCCTTGTGTGGGTGAGGAGAGGTGGCATTGGTGCCCCTTGAGCTACTCTTAGCTTTGCTTGCAAGTATGATCCCCTCCCCTATTGTTTGGAGGCTTTATTGTAGCTTGGGGGACCATGGAATGGCCCCATTTCCCGGTTTGTGCTTTGACTGGGATCGCGACAACAAGGCTATTGCGATACCAGTCAGAAGGCGACGTATTCCTGTCACGTTCTGGTCGCAACAGGGACCCCTCCTCCTTCTCATTATCTTGTCATTTCCCGTTTGTGGTCGTGGTGGGGAATGGCTCAGGTCCAGTTGGTTAGAGAGAGGTCTCTCCAACTTGGGACGAGGCCAGTCCTCCTATTTGGGGCCTTGCCTTTGTGCCCTTTGGGGTGTGGGACTTGGGGTGGTTTTGCCCCAAGGGCCCTGCCTTCAGATGAGGAACATGATGGTTCGATATGTCACGTTCTGAATCTGAAGGCGACACCAGGTGTGTCGCTTTCTGGTTGCGACAGGAACTATGTCGCGTTCTACCCTCGGATAGCGACGATTTTCCTTGTTACCATCTGGCTTGGTGTTTGTTGGCTTGCGAGTCTATTGACTTGATTGGGGTTCGGCCTTCTAATGCTGAATGCGACGGGTCGATACGAGCATTCATATCAGAAGGCGGCACCCTAGTCGACATGACCTAGTGGCGACAGGTTGGGCGCCGCCTTCTTGCTCAGAAGGCGATGCACCTATGGTCGCGTATGGTTGCCTGGTTTCTGGTTGTGGTTTGTGACCGGCATTGGCTGACGGCCCTTCTGGGGTTTTCGGAAGGGGTGTCGTGTGTGCCTGTGCCTGCTGGGCTTGTTTGGTTACATGCCAGCTGTGCCATTTCTGTGGTGGTTGCCACGCCAGTTCTCTTTCGCCCGGTGCTTGGCACTTGAGGGCTTGTCCACGAGACAAGTTGTTACCATTACCTGGGACCCCCAGCCCCGCACGTCTATTGAGAGAGTTCTCCGGGGGCAGGCGTGTTCAAGTCACGAACATGGAGCAGAAGGGAAAACGGTGGGGGCAGCGACGTAGAGTAGTTTGTAGAGCTCTCTTAGGTCTGGGTCTTCGAGGTGGTTCAGGCGATCGTCCGGTGAGGACCAGCTAGTCCTTCTCACTGCCTCACTCTGCGTTGGTTCCGGAGCCACGTAGGGAGGTCAGGCGTGGGGCCGCAGCTCGAATGGGCTGCGGTGGTGTGTTGTTCTTGGCTGTGACTTGCTAGCCTCACTCTAGGGGGTTGTAGGTGGGAGTTGGCAGCTGGCGTGCTGAGGAGTGGACTGTGTGTCCTCCTCCTAGCTACCTATGGCGGTGGCTTGTTGCTCTTGCTTGTCGATGTTTCTTACGCTATTTCCAAGAATGGTTTCTCATTGGCTAGCTTGCTTGGGGGTGTATACGAGTCGTGTCTGGTTCTGTGGGCTCGGTTAGTTTGGCCTCGTGGCCGGTGTCTAGTGGTTTCCATTCTACGGGTTCTCTCGGGGTGTCGAGTGCCGACACCTGACTGTTGTTTTGGTAACCAGTTCTTTGGTGCCTTCTGAGGTGGCACGGTAACCTCGTGGAGTGTTCGAGGTGCAGGGTGGTTCTACTTGTGGGCCTCAACCTTGTGGAGGTTTGAGGTGGCCGTGTTGTGGTGAGATGTCGTTCTAACATGGTTGCTTGGTGTCTCTCGGGATGACACTTGGTTGTTCCTTCCCGACCTCGTGGAGGTCTGGATGTTTGGTGTTGTGTCGTGAGACTCTGGTCTCACGTGGTTGCTCGGTGTTTCGTGAGCTTCTGTCTCGGCGGGTGTGTGCGAGGGTTTGCTTCCGCATTGTGTTGACTCCGCTGGTTCTGGGAGTCGTGTTTGGCCTGACCCGGGTTGTGGTCGAGGCATTTCTCTGTTTCCGCTGCTTATAATACTTTGCAGTTGGTGTTTATTGATTTATACTTTGTAGAGTAGTTTTGCTTCCGCTTGTGGGAGTCCTGCTGCTCTGGCTGGTAAGGGACTAGTAATCCCTACTGAGCCTTGTTCGCGAGGCTCACCCCCCCACTCTCTTTAGGTAGGGACTCGCTGTCACAGGAGTTCGTTGTCGGACAGTCGTGGTGGCAGTTTGTGGCGCCGTGCGTTGCCAGCAGTGTGAGTTGCGAGTGTGAGCACTTGTAGCGTTAGTTGAGAGTGGTCTTTTTGCAAGTCCTCGGGGTATGCCCCTTAAGGACTGCGCCTTTCTTTCTGTACCTGTACTTTTATTTGGGACATGTTGCACATAATTTCTTTTAAATGTACGAACTCTTTGTTATAGTTATTTGAATTCATTGCTTATCTCACTGGACTAAATTCTAACCCTTCTGGGTCTTCGGATTCGTGGGTGGTGGCACGACCTTCGGGGTCCCTAGTGGGGGTCCGACAGGTCGGGTCGTTACAGTGGTATTAGAGCTCAGGGGTCCAACGAGATTTGTAATGAGGTTAATAACTATGACAGTCCCAAAGAAGGTACTAGTACGCTGCTGGGCCATCCGTGTAGAGTTATTTTTAGGTGAGCATTTGGTCGTTGTTGCAAGTGGTTAGCTTTCTAGTAGGGTCCGAGCTGTTGCTGGGTGCGCGTGATGCAAGCATGGGTGTAGTTCACTCGTGTGCAGTTGGGTTTGTCGTCGGCCTGCACATCCGTGTGGGTGTGTCGTGAAGGCTGAGAGAGCCTGCGTGTGGTGTGGCCTTCACTGGTGCAGGATTGTGGTCTGCGGAACCAGTAGAAGGTGTCCTTGCCTTGTTAGCTGTGCCCTTCTTGTGGGGTGAGTCCTTGTTAGAGTCCCCTTGTTGTTGGGGTGTGTGTTGTTAGCTGTGTGTTTGGCTTGCGTGCCTGTGCACCGTTAGGCACTGTGCTTTGCTCAGTCGGCATCTTTGCTCGAGCTAAGTAGATGCTTTGTGTGCCATATTGCACCGTTGGTTGAGCGTTGCGACACCTGTTTGTGGTTGTTGTCTTCCTGGTGCTGAATGGTTGTGAACTCTGGTGAGGTGCTCCCGGAGTTCTTCTCTGTTGGTTCTAGTGGAGGTGAGGTTTTCCCCAGAACTTGTTGTGCTCATTTCTGTTATTACGGCGTTGCCCTCTGGTTGAGGTGCATCGCTTGGCTGTTGTGTTCTGGTGGTGTTTCTAGAACTGTTGGTTGTTGTCCTAGTGAGGTTCGCTCTCAGGACTGTTCCGGGCTTGTTTTTTCCGGTTGTTGTGCTACCTCAGGTTGAGGTATATGCTGTTGTGTTGGTCGTTGCATTCTAGTGGGTTTTCCAGAACGGCGCCTTGGTGGTTCTGGTGGAGGTTCTCCCAAAACCAGTTGTGTTGCTTCCGTTGTCTGCTATGTTCTCTCTGTTGGCCATTTATTTGGGCTGCGTTCTAGTGATGGTTTCTAGAACGGCTCTTGGCGCTTTGGGTGGAGGTCCTCCCCAAGCTGCCTTGTGTTTATTTTGCTTGTCGCTGCTCTCTCTCTCTGAGGAGATGAGCTATCGTTGTTTCAAGTTGGACTGTCTGTGTTACAGTCTGCTGGGCTTTGTCGGTCAAGGTGTGGTGCCTTTGACCGTGTGTCTAGCCGTGGTGCTAGCAGGTTGTCTTTCTGTTCATTTGCGCATTCTCGCCGTGCTAGTGGGACTCCGTGTATCCCCATGGTCGTGTGTTTTGCTTCGTTTCTTGCACCCTACGTGCTCTCCAGACGGTAGTCTGGTGAGTGTAGCGGGTGTTTGGTGGTTGTGCACTCACATGTGAGTGCTAGCCTTGGTGTTGTTTTCTCCTTTGTGTGAGGAAGAAGCCAGTTGTGTGCCTTCTTCCTCTGCTTTTCGTGTTGCTCGGGGTGGTGGTGCTCTGCCATGGGCTTGGTGCCGTGTTGTGCACCGTGGCGACCTTCGTAGTGAAGGTCCCTCCTGTTGTGTTGTTTGAGGTTGAGCTGGTTGCTCCCCCGTGCGCTTGTTTCGTGTGTCACGGTGGGTTGTGGTAACCCATTGCACCTTCTCTTGATGTGCTGGTTTCTTGTTGCGTAACTGGACATTGTAGGGTAGCGTGCCCTATGTTCAGTGTGAGGCAGCACGATTTTCTGTGGTTTGGGTGCTCGTGCAAGCATCGTCCCAGTGGGTGTTTTCGCTTGGCCTCAGCTGTGCTTGAAGGCAATTGTCACTGTTGGTGTGTGGCCCTCTCCGCCTGCGTGGTGGGAGCAGTGCCTTGTGTGGTGTGCTTTTAAGAGCCCACGTGATTGTTGTGCTCTTGAAGTGCTGGTTCTCCGCGTGTTTTACCTGTGTGGGTCTCTGGTGGAGAGTCCCTTTCAGTTGGCCTTGAGTCGTTTCAGGCCGTTGGTGCAGTTGTGTACTGCACCTTGAGATGTTTTCCTTTTCAATGCTTCGTGTCCTTGTGCCTTGAGGGTTGGGGCCGTGTGGCCTGTTATGCCCTTTCAGGCGTGTGTCTCCTTTGTGTGGCTTTTGGCAGGTCTCCTGTGGAGATTCCTCCCTTTTAGCCGTGTTGTTTTGGCCTGTGGTGCAACTGTGTTGCAACCTTGCCTTGTTTTGGTGCTTGTGGTGGCACCCTGTGCTTATGCTCGAGTGGTTTGTTTTCGTCCCTTCTGGAGCCCTGGTGCATTGTGTTGCACTTTGGGTGGCTCCTAGTGCTTGTGTGAGCACCGTGTGTGTGTTGTTTTTCTGATCATGAGCTTCGTGCGTTGTTTGGTGGAGTTTGCTCGATGTTGGAGGCGTCGAGCTTTCCACCTCTGGACACCTTGTGCTGGCCGATGCCTTGTGGCTGTACCGTTACCACTGTGGGGTGGCTGCTTTGCCTTGTCTAGGTAGCCCTATCGATGGTACGCTAGGTCTTGGCCGCAGCCTGTGTCCGGGTTTCCCCTCTCTCTTGGGGAGCGAGTGTGTTCGGTGGGGTACCCTGTTTCAGTTTGGATCCCCCTGAGGTCGACGTGCTGTCCTCAACCTCTGTTGTTGTTTCGATTTTCATGAGGTTTGTTGACATCTCGAGCTGCTTGGCTTTGCCAACCTCAGACGTCTTCTTGGGTTTGCCTCTGTGTGTGCCTGTGGAGCGAGTGTTTAAGCTTTCTGTGGTCCACAGTCGTTGTGTACCCTTGTCGGACCATAAGGATGATCTGGGTGAGATCTAGTGGTGCCGGCAGACACTACCTTGCGCGCCGTGGGTTCTCCACATGTGTGTTTTCTGCTTAGTTTTGGGTCTCCCTAAGAAACTCTCATTTGGCTTGCCGTAGGCGCTAGCAGTTGCTAGTTGTGCGGAGCCATTCATCGGAGTCTTGCGGATGACCTCTTGGTGTTTCCCGGGTGTCGTCAGTAGCTGTGACCTCTGTCTAGTCGCTGGTGACAGAGGGAGGTACTGACCAGTTTGTCTTAGCAGCATGGTCTGTTGAGGGTTCAGTCGCGGGGTTTTTTCGACTGACAGTTTCAGTGGTTCTGGTCGGCTTGGTGCAAGCCGCGCCTGTGGAGTTGTCGACATCCGATTGGGTGCTCCGCGCCGATTGGTGTGTGCTCTGTGAGCTATCGGGTGTCTGGTTAGGCACTCCGTTTGTGGCGAGGTCGTGGTAGTGACCACCGGGAAGTCGTGGTACGACTTAGTGGTCCCTTGGCACCTGTTGTTTCTCCGACCAGGTTTCGCCCTTGATTTCGAGGATGAAATTATTTTTTTGTTGGATGTATTGTAACATTGGGTTTGGCTTCCTTGGTGTTGTCCTGGGGATCGCGACAGATCGGGGTGTCGCGTTCTGAATGCGACGTGTTCCATGTCGCCTTCTAGTTGAGAAGGCGATGGCCCTTGTGTCGCGTTCTCGTTGTGTGTTGGCTGGTGTGCCACATGTCCGCAGCACAGGTGTGAAGGCGACATGCCAGCTGTTGCATTCATATGAGTAGCCTGCATGTGTGACATGTCGTCTGGAGGTTGTCTTCATGTCAGCAAGTCTGTCAGAACTTGTGGGAAGGCGACAACTTGCTTGTCGCGTTCTTATTAGGAATGCGACCGCTAGCTTGTTGCAACCTCAGTTCTGAGGGCTTAAGCCAGGTGACCCTCCTTTCTTCTCCTTCTTCTTTTCTTCTTCCCTCCTCCTCTCCGAGGAGGGGAAGCTTCCCCCTGCTCTCTCCTGTGGCCTGGGCATGGTGGAGTCTTCGGTGAGCTCGTGGCGGAGCGGCGGAGCATCGTGGAGTGAGGAGGAGGCGGACGAGGCTTCGTGAAGGCCCATTTGGGTTTGGTTCTTCATTCTTAGTAGGGATTTCCTTACTCTCTACTTGTTTGGAGTGGATGGAACTTGTTTTAGATCGATCCGCCCCGTGCTCGGAGTGCTCTTGTGGTTTGCACGAGCAGATGCTTGCCGGTGGTGCTCCTTCCACGTTTTAAGCTTTGTGCATGTTGTGTGGGCGAGGAGAGGTGGCATTGGTGCCCCTCGAGCCACTCTTAGCTTTGCTTGCAAGTATGCTCCCCTCCCTCTATTGTTTGGAGGCTTTATTGTAGCTGGGGGACCATGGAAGGGCCCCATTTCCCAGTTTGTGCTTCTAACTGGGATCGCGACAACAAGGCTAACGCAATACCAGTCAGAAGGCGATGTAGTTCTTGTCGCATTCTGGTCGCGACAGGGACCCCGTCGCGTTCTCATTGTCTTGTCGTTTCCTGTTTCTGGTCGTGGTGGGGAATGGCTCGGGTCCAAGTTGGTTAAAGAGAGGTCTCTCCAACTTGGGAGAGGCCAGTCCTCCTGTTTAGGGCCTTGCCTTTGTGGCCCTTTGAGGTGTGGGACTTGGGGTGATTCTGCACCAAGGGCCCTGCCTTCAGATGAGGAACCCGATGGTTCGATACGTCACGTTCTGAATCTGAAGGCGACACCAGGTGTGTCACTTTCTGGTTGCGATAGGAACCATGTCGTGTTCTGCCCCTGGATAGCGCGGTGTTCCTTATCGCCTTCTGGCTTGGTGTTGTTGGCTTGCGAGTCTGTTGACTTGCTTTGGGGTTCTGTCTCCTAATGCTAAACGCGATGGGTTGATACGTCGCGTTCATATCTGAAGGTGGCACCCTGGTCGTCGCGACCTAGTGGCGATAGGTTGGGCGCCGCCTTCTTACTCAGAAGGCGATGCCCTATGGCGCGTTATGGTTGCCTAGTTTTCTGGCTATGGTTTGTGACCAGCGTTGGCCGACGACCCTTCTGAGGGGTTTTTCCAGAGGGGTGCCGTGCGTGCTGTGCCTGCTGGGCTTGTCTTGGTTACAAGCCAGCTGTGCCATTTCTGTGGTGGTGGGCCACGCCAGTTCTCTTTTGCCGATGCTTGGCACTTGAGGGCTTGTCTACGAGATAGGTTGTTACGTTACCTGGGGCCCCCATCCCTGCGTGTCTGTTGAGGGAGTTCTCCGGGCGGCGGGCGTGCTCAAGTCACGGACTTGGAGCAGAAGGGGAAAACGGTGAGGGCAGCGGCATAGAGTCGTTTGTAGAGCTCTCTTAGCTGGTCTGGGTCTCCGAGGTGGTTCAGGCGCTCGTCCGGTGCGGACCAGCTAGTCCTTCTCACTGCCTCTCTCTGTGTTGGTTCTAGAGCACGTAGGGAGGTCAGGCGTGGGGCCGCAGCTCGGCCGGGCTGCGGTGGTTGTGTTGTTCTTGGCTGTGACTCGCTAGCTCACTCTACCAGGGAGGTTGTAGGCGGGAGTCAGCAGACGGCGTGCTAGAGGAGTGGACTATGTGTACTCTCCTAGCTGCATGTGGCGGTGGCTTGGTTGCTCTTGCGTGTCGGTGTTTTCACGATGTTTCAAGAATGGTTCTCGTTGCCCTAGCTTGCACGGGGGTTGTAGCCGAGCCGTGTCTGGTTCCATGGGCTTGGTTAGTTTGGCCTCATGGGCCGTGTTAGTGGTTTCCATTCTGCAGGTTCTCTCGGGGTGTCGAGTGCTGACACCCGACGCTGTTTCGGTAACCGTTCTTTGGTGCCTTCCGTGGTGGCACCGGTAAGTGTAGTTCCTGACCTCGTGCAGTGTCTGAGGTGCAGGGTGGTTTTGCTTGTGGGCCCTCGACCTTGTGGAGGTTGAGGTGGCCTGTCTGTTTGTGAGGACTCATTCTCACGTGGTGCTGGTGTCTCTCGGGATGACACCTGGTTGTTCATCCTGACCTCGTGGAGGTCTGGGATGTTTTGTGCTTGTGTCATGAGACTCTGGTCTCACGTGGTTGCTCCGGTGTTCCGTGAGCTTTGTCTCGGCGGGTGTGTGCTGAGGTTGCTTCCGCATTGTGTTTGACTCCGCTGATTCTGTGGGAGTGTGTTGGCCAGACTCGAGATGTGGTCAAGGCATTTCTCTATTTCGCTGCTTTGTAGTACTCTGCAGTAGGTGTTTCTCACTTTACTGCTTTGTAGAGTAGTTTTGCTTCCGCTTGTTGGAGTTTCTGCTGCTCTGGCTGGTAAGGGACTGGTAATCCCTACTGAGCCTTGTTCGCGAGGCTCACCCCCCCTACTCTCTTCAGGTAGGGACTCGCTATCGCAAGAGTTCATTGCCGGACGGTTGTGGTGGCGGTTTGTGGCGTCGTGCGTTGCCAACAGTGTGAGTTGTGAGTGTGAGCGCTTCTAGCATGAGTTGGGAGTGGTCTTTTTGCAAGTCCTCGGGGTATGCAGCTTAAGGACTGTGCCTTTCTTTCTGTACCTGTACTTTTATTTGGGACATGTTGTACATAATTTCTTTATTAAATGTACGAACTCTCTTGTTATAGTTATTTGAATTCATTGCTTATCTCACTGGACTAAATTCTAACCCTTCGGTTCTTCGAATCTGTGGGTGGAGGCACGACCTTCGGGGTCCCTGGCGGGGGTCCGGGAGGTCGAGTCATTACACAATCTGTCAACAGGCCTCCACTGTTTGATGGAAAAGATTACAACTACTGGAAGATAAGAATGGAGTTTTTCTTCAAGGTCTTGACTTTCAACTATGAATGATAATAGAAGATGGAGATCTGGCAATCACTAACACAAAAGAAAAGTGGACAGATGATGACAAGAAAAGATGTCTCAAAATAGCAAGGCCAAAAGCATATTATGTTGTTCACTAAGTAAGAAGGCGTTCAACAGAATATATAGAAACCTCGTATTTTTTAATAAATAAATAAATAAGAATATTAAAGAAAATGAATTAATTAAAACCCAATAAGCAACCAGAAGTAATGGGCTTTATTAAAATAGCTCACACAATGGTTATTGGGCCAAAATAGGAGTTTGGACTTTGGAATAAGAGAATATACTCAGAAATTTGTAATCTAAATGTTACCAAATTGAAAAGGAGCAAGGAAATCAATTAAATGGTTAGTATGCACTCAAATTGGACTCCTAAACTTACCCCCATTGGCTAGGTACGAAATTGAATCCCAACCTAACCCAATTAGGAGAAATAATGGAAGGAAGGTTGGGAATAAAGGGAAATTTGGAGTTTTAGAGTAATCAGAGTTGTATTAGGATTTAATAAAGCTAGATGTATAAAAACACCTCAAATCTTTTGTGGCTGGCCCTAATGTTCTGCTGAGAAGTTCTTGGATGAGAAGGAAGGCCACAGGAGGAGGGAAACATGGGGAAATAGAAGCTTGAAGCCTGTACACCCTGCTCATCGCGTCCAGAAAGTCATAGGAGTTTACATCACTCAAAGGTATGTATTCTCGGGCTAAAGAAGAACAAATATCATACCATCGTGTAGATCAGTATGTCTAGTTTCATTTGCACTTTATTTGCCTAATTTCCATCGAGCATGCTATGAGATATAAGCGTTTTCCCAACATCATGCAAGTCTGGGACTTTTTGTGTTCATACTATTTTGCACGCCTACCGAGACCAAATTGATTTGGTCTAAAGGCATAGTTCTCTTCTATTCATCATCCCCTACAAGTTTCATGTTCACAACTTTGTCCTAAGAGCCATAGATTTCGAGTTATAAGCCATGCATGTAAGATCACTACATGTTTTCCTATTCTCGGTTTGCATGTTGAATCGCGACTGACACATACGTCGCGTTTCATTGACTGGTATCGCGGCAGATGAGACCGTCATGATTACCTTAAAGGCGTCAACCCATGTCGTCACATTTTAGTTAGGGTTTGACAAGTATCGTTGCATCAAACTGTGTGCCCTCTTGCTGTCAGAAGATGTCTGAACCGCGACCATCATGGTCGTCGTGTATTGAGCTATTTCCTGCTTTGGAGGATTTGTGTTATTTCAAAAAATAGAGTTTTACATGAACGTGTCGGACCTATCTGTCGTGATTCTGTATCGATTACCATGAACGTGTCGGACCTGCACGTCGTGATTCTGAGTCATCAATCGATTCGTCCTGTCTAGTTACCCTACACGCATCAGTCAAGTCGTCGCATTCCTGTCCAGAATCGATGTAGTTAAACACGACCATTAGACCCGTCGGGATTTGACTGTATGTTTCTAGCAACTTGTTAGTTCTATTAAACCTGATTATTTGGACCTGGTAATCATGATTATGCTCTGTAATGCTGTGTAACGAACAGTGACAACCATGATAATGAACTATTGATATAAATAACATGTTTCTTTAATTAAAAGTCAATGTGCATGACCATCATATGTTCTCATTATTTCTTTCACATGCACACACCAAATGTTTATCTTTGTCGTGAGACCATGTAGAAAATACATGAATAATATATCTGGTAATTACTTCAATATTTGCATATTATTAACCCATGATAATAATGGCATTGTCTTCGTTTCTCACGTTGTTTTGGAATACCATTACCACGCTTCACTGTTCTAGAATTTCTCTGGAACGTCGAGCAACCGTTTTCTTTACACACTATTCTCTTGACAAGTTGGAACCTCTCTGTCGGACATTCAGTTCTGGCAGACTAGGGACCTTTTGTTAAGACCTCCGTAAGACTCCGTACTCTGTGGATTTCCTCATAGAGACCGAGCTGGTTGTACCCTAACGCCTATAACACTTTTAGGGATCAACATGATCCAAACAGCCTTAGAAGTTCTCTCTTATCTTGAGATCACGCCGGACCTCTAGACCTATTCATAACATGGCTAGGGAAGGTTAGTGAATTCTACCTGACTGCCAACACCAATCATATGTGTTGTGCAACTGTTACTATCGCTTGTTTAACCGTCGTTTTATGTGCAATGACCTATAGTTCTCATCTATACTCTATTCACATTCTCTCTACTTTCTAGTCTATTCATCAAGCTGATCATCTATTTCTTGGTACTCTCTATTAGCTATTCGACTAATTGTCTAAAGATAAACAATATGACTAATGCTTGACATATAAAGGGCCCGGTCTGGTCCTGGGAGGTGCGCCTAAAAGTGCTAGTGCCTGAGGGAGTTAATTGGCCAGAGTGTTTGGCATTAGACTCAAGTGCTATCTATCTTGACTATCTATATGACAATCAAAGTGCTATACTATACTCGACTCGTTGTGCTATTATGAAACATTGTGCTATGGCCATCCTGCTCTTTGTGCTATATTGAAAACTTGTGCTGTCTTGATCCATGCTATTGTGCTATCTCTTACATTACTTGACTCTCTCGCTCTATCATTTAGTGACTCTACTCTTTAATACATTAATCATGTAAAGTTGCCCGCACCATGAGATATAAATCCTACTGGGCATTGTCGCTCACCATACGTTATTTGTTCATTGTGTTATCAGGTGAGACTGAGGAGAATGAGTACACTCACGAGGATGGGGAGGATCAGGAGTGAACCATGAGTACCTGGCACTTAGTGCTTTATTAGATGTCTTAGTTAGTCTTCTATTTTCAGTCTATGTAATAAAGTCATTGGGCCCTATGTTATGGCTTTGAGTAGTGGATGTAATAGACAATAGTTGAATTATCAGTGAAAGGCATTTGATTTGTTATTATTAATTATCCAATGGTTGTTGTCTCTTTCTACGCTCTATACTCGCTTACTTGCAACTACCTCACGTTCTGATATTCCGCGTCGAGGCATGATAGAATATTTGCATGTAAGTTGGCCAAAGAAATGTTGGATAAGTTGAAACTCACCCACGAAGGGACTGACAAGGTAATAGAAACTAGAATATATATATTGGTAGCACAATATGAAAAGTTCCAAATGCATTCTGGAGAATCTATCTCCTAGATGTACGGTCGTTTCACCGATATCAATGGCCGGGCTGGGCTTGGAAAAGGTATGAGACAAGAGACATGGTAAGAAAAATCTAAGATCCTTGCCAACTTTGTGGACTCCCAAGGTGACAGCCATAGAAGAAGAAAATGATATCATGGCTATGTCGCACGAAAAACTCATTGGGTCTTTTATGGCTCATAAGATAAATATAGAAAGATTAGGAGAATCCTCCACCAAGAAAAAAATATAACAATGCTCTTAAAGCACCAGAGAACACTTTTGAAAGTGACTTAGAAGATGAAAGAAGCAATGTAGACAGTGAAGAAGAAGCTTTTCTATCAAGACATCTGCAAAGGATTTTGGCTAAGAAGAAACATCAATCAAGTATAAGGTATTTCAAAAAGGATAAAACAGTCAAGAAAATTGAACCTATCTATTATGAATGCAAGCAGCCTGAGCACTTGAAGACAAACTGTCCCAAGCTAAAGAAAAATGAACATCAAAAGGAAGAGCCATTCAGAAAATACAAGAGATACAAGAAGAAGGCTATGACAACTGCTTGGAGCATGAAGATAGCTCATCTGGACACTCAAGCTCAGATGAACAACAACAAGAAAGGGCTCACCTTGCTTTTATGGTAAATCTTGACGATAAGGTAAATTCTGACACTTCTTTTGATTCATTATCAGATTTTGATGATTGATGATGACAATCTAGAAGATGCTTTTAATGAATTATATGAAAAATATAAAGATGTATGTCAACATTTAAAATCCATCAAGAAAAATTTCTCATCTCTTGAAATAACAAACTTAGATTTAAAATCTAAAATGGAACAACTAGAAAAACAAATACAAGAATTAAAACAAAGAATTAGCTGCTGTGTGAAGATGTAAAAACTAAAAATGACAAAATACTAAGTTAGAAAACCAAGAAACTATAATTAAGTTAAAAGAGGAAATGGAAATATTAACAAAAGATAACGAGAATTTAAAAGCTACTATCGAAAAATTAACTAATGGAAGATCTTCATTAATATTAAAAGGTGTAAGAAGATTAGGTAAGAAGAAATATGGAATCGGTTATAAACCACCAAAAAATGAAGAAAACAATTATATATCAGAAAAATATCCTCCACCAAAATTTGTAGCTGAGCAGAAGCCTGCCTACAAAACAAAGGAGAAAAACACAGTAAGGTAAGTAAAACATTACACAATATTACTTGTTGTGCTCATTGCAATAAACTTGGTCATACAAAAAACACTTGTCCAACTAAGCACTTAAAATAGATACTAAAAAGTCAGTCTGTCGAAACTAACCACACATGACCCAAAAGAACTTAGGTACCTAAATCTCACTGATATATTTGTAGGAGATCCTTAGAGCATCTAAGTGGTACTTAGACAGTGGGTGCTCAAGGCATATGATAGGCAACAAGAAGTTGTTCTCATCAATCAAACCTGAAGAAGGAACAGTGACATATGGAGATAATGGAAAAGGATCAGTAATTGGTTGAGGCTCAGTTGGCAGTATAGAAAAGACTCTCATAGAAGAAGTACTTTGTGTTGAAGACCTGAAACACAATCTGATCAGCATAAGTCAGTTATGAGACAAAGGTCATCAAGTAAAGTTCCAAGAATTCGAGTGTCTGATCATAAAGGAAGGAATAACAATTTTCGAAGCCTACAGAGAAAGAAATCTCTATGTTTTACATTTGGAAGATCTGAAAGGTCAGGATGTATGCTTGACATCAAGCAAAGAGTATAATGCATAACTTTGGCACAGGAGATTGGGTCATGCCTGTTTGGATGGAATAAAAAAAAACTCATCAAGCATGACTTGGTAGAAGGATTACCAAAGATTAACTCGACTCTTGATAAAGTTTGTGATAATGTGTTGGATCGAGATGGAACTAATGATGTTCTAGAGGGGGGTGAATAGGACTTCTTGTGCTTTTAAAAATTTATCTGAAAGTAGACAACACTAAGTAAAGTTGTTAGCACTTAGCGTGTGAAACAAGTGTAAATTGGCGGAAACAATCACACAGACGCACAAGAAATTTTATCCTGGTTCAGCCCTTCCCACATGGAAGTCCTACGTCCAGTCCCCAAGCAACCTCTTTGGATTTCACTAACTGCCAAGAGAACTTGGCCTTCTCTCAACCTGAGAGGTATTACAAGCCCACTTGCTCCCAAGAAAGTCTTCCCTAAACAGGGGTACAAAGACTACCTATGCAATAGGTCTTCCCTTCACAAGAGGGGCACTACAGGAAACAAACCTCTTGTGGGTTATCTAAACAGAAATGAGAAAGACTAGTGTGTATGCTCAATAGGATGAGCAAACACAAAGAATTCAGAAAGAATTACAAATAAGAGTTTTAGCTCTAACTCTTTCCGAATCTAACAGGGTAGACTAAAGAATAAAACTAGAGTTACAAATGCCACCCAATAGAGAAAGTCTTCTAAGGACTTGAGAGCTTGAAGTTTTCAGGAAGAGGGAGCAACTCTCTTTCCTTCAATTTAGTAGAAGGCTTTTCGGAGACTCTTGCTTGTGGGTGCAGATGGGAGTTGTGTTGCTGTCTCTATAAGTTTCTTAATGTCTTGTTCAAAAACTCCGACTTCTTGTATATACATTAGAGGCCTTAAGTTGCCATTAGTAAATGTTCATTAAAGAACTAGCCATTTGAAGGGTAGTCGTTGACCTTTGGATGTAGACGATTTTGAGACTTTTGTTATTCAGCAGTCCTTCAGCTATTTGGCTTTCCAACGACTTCAGGCTATGTTTGTAGCTTCAAAGCTTGAAAGACAGTCTCATTTATTGTTCTGTAAAATTCCATGCTGAAAGCATACTTCATAAATGTTCTGCAACAATGGACAAGAAAAAGAAACAATACCTACTTTTGAGGTAGGTGAGTCAGAAAATATATGTAAAGTATAAGAACTCGGATGGACAGATGTTCAGTACAATGAAAGGTAGACAGACAGTTGCATCAGAAAGTAAGGGGAGGTTTTGACAGTGGTAGGTGAGCCTCTGACATACACCCCATGTGGCTTATCGCATTTACTGCAAGGCAATTGTCAAATAAAGAAGAACTTATCTTCTGACAAAAAGCAAGAGACCAATTTGTTATAAATATTTTCATATCTTTTCAAAGATATTTTATGTTGTCATTTTGAAAATAATTATCCTACCTAACAGAATAATTAAATGACAGTAATAAGATAAAGCATTATTCTGTAGGATATGCAAAAGTTATTTAATCTAAAAAATATCCCATAGGGACAACAAATAATTGAATAACTTAAAATCAAGATTGCATGGATCTTAGAAACAACATATCATATAGAAAATATATTAAGTACACAGAGATTGATAGTATACTCGACTTTCCTGAAGTCGGAGTCAAATACAAGAGATACAAAATGAACTTCGACTCTACAGAAGTCGTAGTGAAGTTGATCATAGAATTCGACTTTTGGGAAGTCGGAGTGATAAGCATCACTCAGTCATACTTCGACTTCTGGGGAGTCGGAGTGCAAACAAAAACAAACGTCGACTTACAAGTAGTGGAGTAAAACAGAGACTTCGACTTTTTGGGAGTCAGAGTGAGAGACTTCGACTTCTCAGGAGTCAGAGTGAAAGTGTTCATCAATCGATACCTTACTTCGACTTTAAGAGAGTCGGAGTCTAGACTTCGACTTTCAAAGAGTCGGAGTACATTTCATAAAGGTTCAACACTTTGACTTTTCTAGAGTCGGAGTCACAGTCGGAGTTAGTATGGTACATAGTATACTCTGTGGACTTAGAGAAATTTCGAGATAGGGTTGATACATAGTATTATACAAGTTATATTTCTTGTGATATATTCTAGTAGATTTGTTCGTAGAAAGTCTTTAAAAGGTTTTGTCATAGCAAAAACACCATGTTAAAATAGTTTAAAGTTTTAAACAGTTTTCCTAAGAGATAGTGCTCAACAATTCTCCCCCTTTGTGTTAATGACAGAAACTTTTAAATAGATAGTGAAAAAAACAAATTTAAGTTTGCAAAACTGTGTCCTATGTATTTGTTTCTTACTTTCTTTCTCCCCTTTGTGGCATTAACATAAAGGATAAGAGACAAAGAGAGAGAGAGAGTGAGAGATGTACATATATGGAGTACACGTCTATATTAAATTATGTAAGATACAAGATTACATTTAGGAAGCAGACAAAGAGCTGGGGAGATACAGAGAAGGAGGGATTTTGGCAAGGAAAGCTTAAGAAGAGCCCAAAGCTTCTTCTCATTGACAGGAAAGAAATTCTCAAACTTAGAAATGTCTATCTTGTAGGAGGGTCCTAGAGAGGGGAGTTCCCTATAAGACTTAACATGCCTACGATGAAACCAGCTAATCCTTCTTGGTAGTTACTATGGTGTAGGGTAGTCTTCAGAGGTACAAACTTCTTGCTAGCAACTAGATGGATGAACTCATGTATAGTAATGTTCCAACGCAGGCCCTGAGAATATGTTGCTACCTTTTCTTGATAGTATACCAGATATCTCTACTTCCATTTATGGGCAATAGACTTCTAAAGATTTTCATAACCTTTGCCAGAGATACTTAGGAATGGAAAGCTTAAGCTTCAGGCAGTCTGTGTGATCTTCAGGGTAAGCTGTTGCCCACTGGTCTTCTGTAAATCTCTCAGACTCAGCAAAACAATTTTGAAAATCTATCATGTGCTGAGAGTTCTTCGGTGCATGCATAAGGGCAAACTATGGAATGACAGACTTATATTGTACTTTATTCTAAACCTTATAGCTGACCTGATATGCTAATTGAATATAACCTGGGCAAACTGTGTCTAGATGAGATGGCTCCTATTAGACTGGGATGCAGTCTAGAGGGTAATCCAACCATCATCGAAGGTGTGATCTTTTTTTGCCCACGGATAAGCATTTCCCACTGACCTTTATTTACATCTGGCAAGCCCATCCTGAATCTAGCTTCATTGAACAACTGCATTCTTGTATACTTGGTCTGGAGTTCCTCAATGAGGTTGCCAACAATATCAAAAAATCTAAGGTTCAGGTGAAGGGGAATATCCATAAATGGTTCCTAGCCTGAGTGGCTTGAAATTTAGAGGCTTCACCAGGATAGAGTTCAAAAAGTTAGAAGGGAGAGACTGTGGCTTTTCTGGGTGATGAGATTTACATCAACCAATAGTACTTGAGAGGTTTGGAGGTATGGCCTGGCATTTCATGGACTTCAAGGAAGACTTTGATAGACAGAAATTCCTTGAAAAGGTTCATATGATGTTCAGAATGGTATACAAAGGCATACCAGAATGAGAGAAGTAGGGTGCTAGGATTGTCTTTCAATTGGCACCCTACTTGGATGAGAGTAACACAGGTACAATCTTAGCCAGAGAAAGAGTGGATCTGCCAGAGGAGGGTGTAGAAGAGGTAGGAAGAGAAGAAAAGAAATGAGAAGCTAATGTGTGAAGAACGGGTAGTTTGCCTTGGAAGGCTAGAAATTGTACTTCAAAGGATTATATAGAAAATGAAATACTGGTGGAAGATATTTTGAACCTCGGTTGAGAGGTAGAGGGAGTAGGTTGAGAGGGAGGTGGAGGAGGTTGTTCAACAATTGGAGGGGAAGGATCAATAGTGGCAGTAGGAGGAGGAGGAGGATCAGTAGGAGGAGAGGAGATGGTTAATGGCTGAGAAGAGAAGGAAGACTGGGTGACCATCCTTATGGAGTTTCTTTCTAACCTTCTCTTAAAGGTTTGAACTTGAGATTGGCATCTTCCTCTAAATGTTGATCCTGAGACCCCAGGGGCTGCTCATACACTAAATCCTCTCCTGAGGTGGCTGCGTTGCTACTGATCTGGCTCAACTGCAGGAACTTCTATCTGTGCAGGCACTTCCTCAGACTGTTTCTGCTGCTGCTGCTCTTGCTGCTGTTGCTACTCCTTGTTGTTGTTGCTACTCTGGTGGTTATGTTCCTCTTGATGTGCAGAGGGGGAGTAGGAGACTTACTTGTGCCCTGTTGGCACACAAATTGTAGCAAAAGGTCCTTCATCTGGTGGACATCCTCACATCAACTTGGCTGGACTTGCATTTGCAGGGCTGTCAAGCTTTCTTCTGCTTCAACAACAAATCCATCATGTTATCTACATTTCGGCTGGTCTCCCCCTAAGCCTTGGCGGGTCTCAACAGGTGGTGGTGAGACATGGTGATCTTCTTCAAAAAATGGCTCTCTTGGAGTGGTGCTGGGGATGTTCTTCTTGTGCCACTCCCTTGCCCTTCAAATTTCTAGCACTTGATTTATTGTGTCTTCTGGTGCTTCTTGGCTCTGGAGATGGGATAGGAGCCTGATCTTGTTGTGGTTGTTGTTCTTGTTAACCACTCTTATATTTTACCCTTATATTTGGTGATAACAAAACTTATGATTAATTAAATATTATTAAATATATTTAATATTATATTTTCCTAATAAATATAATTTTATGGTACTATCACTGTGTGATTTGCACTGAAAAGCAAAATCGATGTCTATACAATACACATCGATTACAGACCAAGTGCCACAATGATTTCCATATAAATACATCGATTATGGCTCATCTCTTTTAAACATCGATTTCATGAACATCGACTCCATTTAAACATCGATTTCATGTAAACATCGATTTCATTTAAACATTGATATCACTTAAACATCGAGTCTGTTCAACATCGATTTCATTTAAACATCGATTTCACTTAAACATTGATTCTGTTCAAACATCGATTTCATTTAAACATAGATTTCAACTTAAACATCGATTCATGAACATCGATTTCATTTAAATATCGACTCCATGTAAACATCAATTTCATGAACATCGATTCATTAAACATTGATTCATTTAAACATCGATTTCACTTAAACATCGATTCTGTTCAAACATCAATTTCAACTTAAACATCGATTTCATTTAAACATTGATTTCACTTAAACAACGATTCTGTTCAAAGCATCAATTTCACTTAAACACCGATTCTGTTCAAACATCGATTCACTTAAACATCGATTCCTTTATACTCAGATATTTCAAAATATTTTTGGCGCCTAATGAAAAGTCAAATATATTTCTCTTGTGCAATCTTCTCCTTCTGATAGAAGATCTTTTTTTACTTATCTCACAGGATCTCTTATTTCCTATCAGACAAAAGGGTTTACCTACCACTTTTCGGTGACAACAGGAAACACAGAGGTACAAGCCTTTTTGACAGAAACACTCTTTGATCTAAACACTTTATTCTGTGCTTCCAGATCTCGAAGACCACCAAGTGCTGATAGTCAGAAGAAGAAGAAGAAAAATCAGCAGCGACTAGAAGAGTTCCAATGGATCTATTCAAAGCTGCTCATATAAAAGATGAAGCAAGGCTGAAGAACAAAAAGAGCCTGAAGATTTTAAAGGAGTGTACATCCTGTGAGGAACCTAAACTCCACATACACTCAAGAAAGAGAGAAAAGCTCAAGCCCAATCAAGAGAAGCTTTTCATAACATAAGTTTTCAAAGCTTTCAAGCCTTCTCTTCTTCACTCTCTCTCTGTGGTCATTGTAATTCTTGGGGAGAGTCCTTTGCTGAGAGTTTCTGGGTTAGAGTCCATTCTTGTAAAACTCTCAGCTTTGTTCTTCTTTTCTAAGAAAGATTCTGTCCAGCTGTAGGACTGTATGCAGTGAGTCTCTCTCCTGTGTGAAGAGTTGGCCTGTGTAGTTGCTAGCATTTTTGTCCAGATGAGGGACTGTACTCAGTGTAGAAACCTAGCTAGGGCTTAAGTCTAGCAGAACCGCATGGGGTTTGTACCAGGAGGTTGGCTTCTTGACCTGTAAGAAAGTGGGCGGCCTTCTTGCCCGGAAAGAGAAGATGTAAGGCTCTCAAATTTTGTTGCATTATTGGTTACACGTAAATAATTCATGTTGTGTATGTACGTATGTAAATATCTACGTAAGTACTAGTTAGTATACTTATGTATGCATGTGTATAAGTTAGTTGTGAATAATGTATGAATGGTATGATGATAGTGTGTACATGATAGTAACATAATGCATGTACATATATAGGTATAATATGTGCATGGTTTCTGCATGTTTTTGAGTTCTGGCCGAAGGCCAGATTGGCGTCAATATCAATGGACGTCTGAGTTGTGTTGGCGTCAACCATATGGACGTCAACACTAAGTCCAGCGTCCAGCGATGTGGACGTTAACTTCTCTGACCTGCATGCGTTGCAGAGCCCAGAATTCCGGGAGCAAGCTAGCTCACCCATTGGGGAGCTGTCTCCAACGATCTGAAAACCTTCTTGTCTGACCTGCGTCAGAGGAGAGCTTCCTCTCCTCTATATACAAACCCTTTTGCAACCCTCAGCCTCTCTTGGCTCTCCTTGCAAGAGGAGAGGAAGGAGAAGAGACAAACCCTAGTTTCTGTGAGAAGGACCTGACTTTGCAAGCCTAGATCCAAAAATTTGGAGCTTCATCCGGCCATCTACAACGACTGGAGATAGCTGGAGCATCAGGGAAGGCTTCCCGATCTCGCTCTGGTGTCTACATCAGTCAAGAACACGGAGGAAGGTGTCTTTGGAGGCTTCGGACTACCCAAGGAGAGCTTCACCGCCATTTTAGATCCCTTTGGAGTATTTTTCAGAGGCAAGTAACACTTACACTCCGTCCATGTAGATGTCAAGTAGGGTTTTATAATTTTATGTATTTTTCCTCGTGTCCTAGATCCCCCTTTCACCTTTGCATTTGGAGTTCAGTCTGTGTTTCTGCACAGACATGAACTTGGCGTCAATGCCCTTGACGCCGAGATCCCTCGTATGGTCCAGCGATCTGGCCGTCCACTCCTGGAACGGCCAGAGACCCGCCGTTAAGTTCTCCAGGACAGAACAGTGAGTTGTTCTTCCTGGCATATTGATTATTTTGACGTGTTTTGCGATGAGGATATAATGTAACTCTTATAGCTATGTATACTAGCTAATGTGATGAATGGGAGAATGAATGAACATTTATTTTGTGGGTGGTTGAGTTATTCGTCTATCCAATGTGTATGCGAAAAGAATGGCAATGTATATTCACCATGATCCTAATGATCCGTGGCAAAGTTTGTTGCCCAAACTTGTTAGACCATGTATGTATGATCCTGTCTGTGTTCTGAGTTCTGACATTTTCCCCCATGCTTGTATGGTTTTGAAATTTCTGTTTTGTGAAATAGAAATCATGCGTAGGTCATGTTAAATTTCCAGTAAATTGTGTGTTGCTCGGTAAATTCGGGAATAAGTTCTGTGACCTGGTTGCATGCTAGGGTGCAGACAGTGAGCTGTTAAATTTGTGATTATGTTCAACTCCATGTTAATTGCATTATGAATAGTAATGTGAGATTGATGTTAAATTTTCTGTAACTTTATTTTGAGTCAGAAAAATCTGAAATTTTCATGTGGAATCATAAACCTAAGATCAGCATGTGGTTAAATTTCAAGTCGTTTGGACAACTATATAGTGAAATATGAATTTCCATGCGAGAAATGTGAAGAAAAAAATGCATGCTAATGTGGGAATGATGTGACGTGTGTGTGCGATCTGATTCATGCAAATTTCTGAACATGTAGTCCCTGTTAACTTGTAGAATCATGTTAGGAAAACAGAGCCCTTGGTGTGAGTGAGAAAATGAATGAGAGGCAAGTGTCATGTGTAGAGATATGTGTTAAAAATCGGTAAATGTGTAAATTGTGCCAAGTGTAACACTGCTTCCATAGAGGGCAGTGGAACGTATCAGGGAAAAGTCCCCCTGAGAAGGTTCAAGTGTTGTGATCCTAAGGGCATTAGGATGAAATCCTGGAGGTGGACAAGTACCACTGGTTAGGGTGGAGACTTGTTCTCCCGGTCTGCGCAGTCCAAGAGTCGTCACTGCATTGCCTAGGTGACGTCTATGTGTATGTGATGTGATGTGTCCTTATGGTGGTTTGGACTATGTGGTCACGGCACTAAAGTGTAAAATGTGAATGTGATGTGATCATGTGCAAATTGTGTAGTGTGAACAATGTGTAAATGTGCAATGTGCAAAAAGTGAAGTATGTGAATTAGAAATTGTGTTAAAAAAAATGTGAAACCAAAATGTGAGGATGTGAAATTGAAAACACATGATATGATGATCTGAAATCATGTTAGAACAGCAACATAAATGTGGTTATGATTTTGTGCTATAGGTGTACAATGCGTAGAACCCATGCTAGGGACAATCCTTACGTATGTGTGAACCATTCCATGTGTGTATGCCCTCACGTTGTGGTTTGAATGAGAACATAGCTTTCATGTGTTAGATTGTAAAGTGTTAAACCACATCAAAACAAAAGCTTAAAGCATGTGAAATGGTTATGTGTTCTTCATGTATGTAAGCTAGTCAGGCTAGATTGCTCTCATGTTTTAGTTTAAATAAAAGTAGAACTCTCATGTGTAGGAATGATTAGAGAGCATGTGATAGGAGTTTGATATTAGAAAATCTGAAAGCATGAATCATGTGTTTAATAAGTAGAATCACCATGATAGGTTGTTAATTTCAATCACAAGCATGCCATATGTTGGTCTTGCAAATGTGTATGTAAAACCTGCTATGACATGTACATGTATGGTATGTGTAGAGTTATTGCTGAGTCTTTTAGACTCATTACTTGCTTCGATGTACAAGTGTAGTAGTGACACACCTTTGGAGGAGACCGTGGAAAGCGACTCCGAGTGCGGGGAGTAGCTACTTGGGTGGAGCTTAGTTGTGACATTTTGCATTTTGATTATGTAATTGCAACATTGTACTAGCATTATTATGGAAAACAATGTTAAGTGTGGATAATTATGTATTGATTTTCAGCAATTAATTATGTGGACTTTTAGTTCTTTAAATGTTATCAAATCATGTATGTAAATGTGGATGATGAATGAAATGAAGATAGGGTTCTTTTACTCGCTACTCTGTTCTTAATCACGTGTATCTCAGCTGAATGTTATTGATGGGTAAATGTCCCACTGTGATGACGCTCGCTATACCGACGTGGGTTGGTATAACCGTACCGGTATAATGAGGGTCGTCGCAGAAGAAGACCAGCTGGGGTGCTGGGTGTTGTATTGTCCTTGAGGGGGACTGTACCATGGTTAGTAAAATCCCAAGAGATTGCTTGGGGACTGGACGTAGGACTTCCATGTGGGAAGGGCTGAACCAGGATAAATTCCTTGTGTTCTTTGTGTGATTGTTTATTTTCTTCCGCACTGCTACTCTCTACACACTAACTAACCAAACTTTCAAGTGATAATTTTCTGTGTTTAAGTTTCTGTTTCAGATTTCAGAAAACCTATTCACCCCCCCTCTGGGTTAGCTGATGGCGTACCAAAAGGGTCAACAAGTGGTATCAGAGCGAGGTTCTCTGATCAATCAAGAAGATCCAACGATCTTAGAGAAGATCCATGGCCGCTCAAGGATTTGCTGAAGGTCAATCAGTCACCACCTCCATTCTTCGATGGAGAGGATTACCAATATTGGAAAATGAGAATGGAATGCTTCATTCTAGGCACAGACTTTGATCTGTTGGTAAAAGAGGTAGGTGATTTTGTTATTGTTCCTGCTGAAGGTACTATTGCTATTACAGTAGCAGATAAAAGTAAATTATCTTAAACTTTAAAGCAAAGAACTATCTATGTTGCACTTTATCCAAAAGAGAATTCAGTAGATATTTGCATGTAAATCAGCTAAAGAAAGATGAGATAAGCTGCAAGTAACGTATGAAGGAACAGATAAAGTAAAACAAACTAGGATAGATATTCTTGTTTCGCAATATGAGCAATTTTAAAATGCTTCCAAACGAAAATATCACTGAGATGTATAATAGATTTCGAGCATAGTAGTTGGTCTAAGTTCTTTTGGTAAAAATCTTTCTAATGAGGAGATTGTCAGAAAAGATACTTAGATCTTTAACTCTTTCATGGACCTTAGGTCACCGCTATTGAGAAGCCATGATCTAACCAAATTTCCGTTGATAAATTAATTGGCTCTCTCATGGCACATGAAATCAATAGGAGTGACTATCTGAAGGGTCATCTAAGAAGAAAATTTACTAATGCTCTTAAAGTATAGCTGCTCCTTCCACCTCTCATCTTCTAGCTTAAAAAATGCAGGTTCTGAAGATAGTGATGTAGATGATGTTCTATCCAAACTTCAGAAGATTCTCAAGAAGAAGAAAAATGGATCATGAAGGATTCAAAAGAAAGAGAGAAAAGAAAAAGAACCAGGTATAGAATGTAGAAACATGGACATCTAATACCGATTGTCCAAAACTCAAGAAGACTAGTCAGCTAGAAAAGTCCAAAAAGAAGCACAAGAAATTCAAACGAAAAGTGATGGCTGTTGTTGAGACAATGAAGAGGCCACAACTTCATAATCATCAAGCTTAGATCCCGAAAAGAGCAGGTAAGTCTAGCCCTCATGGTAGGACTAGATAAGGTACATTCTGACCCATCTTTTGATTCATGCACTGATTCAGGGTCAGAGTCTGAAGACTTAGAAGAAGTCTTTAATGAACTTTATGAAAAACATAAAGGTGTTGTAAAAGAATAAAAAAAAATCTAAAAAATAGCATCACTTGCTTAGATAACACTAATTCTGATCTTAATCCGAAATGGAACAATTAGAAAAATAATTAAAATAAACTAAAGATGATAATTATCGTTTGAATGAAGATTTAAAAAATAAAAATAAAGAAAATTTAGAGTTAGAAGAAAAGTTAAAAACTATGACTGAAGAAAATCTTATTTAAAGAATCAGTTAGAAATTACGAAAGGAAAAATATCTCTAGCTCTATGCTTAAAAGGATCAAAATTGGAAAAAATAAACAAGGGCTTAGATACATACCTCTAGAAAAAGGAAAACAAGCCATAATTTCAGGAAAATATCCTTTGCCAAAATTTATAAAAAAACCAAAATGCCTAGAAAATGGCGCCTGTAATAAACAAGTTTTATCAAAAGAAAAAGGTTTCTAAAAATTGTGTTCTAAACAGACATTACAAGGACAATAAGAACTGCAAAACAAATACTTCATTGGTGCTCTCATTGTAATAAATTAGGACACACAGTAAAACCTGCACAATAAGGCACCTAGTATGGATTCCGAAAGTATATTTTCATGCATCTAACCATCAAGGACCAAAAAGATTTGGGTACCTACTTCTGAGTAGTTTATTGCAGGATAGCTTGGAGTATCAGGATTAAGGATGTCAAGGCATTGGTGGCTGCCAGCTCTTCATTCAATCATATTGAAGAGGGAGTAGTCACATATGTTTTTAATTTATAGTACTACAAATCTATTTGCAAGTTTCATTCAGGTGGAGCCTCTCATTCAGGGGAGCACAGGCTAAGGGGGAGCTGCTCATAATGGCAATAATTGTTGAACCCCTCTCACACAACATTCTGGTAAGAAGTTTTTACAAAAAGGGAGAGAATGCAATGGTTAAGATCCTTCCTTTTGGTTAGTGACAAAAAGGGGGAGAGATGCATTATCTGTGAATTTTCTATATTTCTATATTTTAAGTTTTTTTTTTTTAATTCTCACAAGTTTTGTCATCACCAAAAATGGGAGATTGTTGAACCACTCTTATATTTACCCTTATATTTTGATGATAACAAAACTTATGATTAATTAAATTATTAAATATATTAATATTATAGTGTTACTAAAAATAACATTTATGGTACTATCACTGTGTGATTTGC